>JBAWJV010000031.1:0-225778 GCA_037356075.1 Neofusicoccum sp. Z40 | reverse complement strand
ACTCTCCTCATCCCCATTCGCACTCGCCGCATAGCGATCCGTCCCCCCAAACCCCATCTCGGCGCCAGGCATGAGCACCTCCCTCGCCTCCTCTGCATCCTCCTCGACGCGCTCGCGGTGGATGACCTTGCTCTTCCAGGACACGTAGGCGACGAGGGCGACGCCGACGAGGAAGGCGATGGCGAGCAGCAGGACGTTGACGGGGATGGGGTTGTTGTTGAAGGCGCGGTGGGTGAGGGCGTCGAGGCCGGATTGGACGAAGTTGAGGAGGCCGGCGAGGCAGATGATCAGGCCGTAGACCTTGCCGAAGGTGGCGAAGCCGAAGACTTTGGCGGCGTAGTCGCTGGGGAAGGGAGGTGGTCAGTTTTGGGTTACTGGGGTTGGTGGTGAGGGATGTGAGAAGGGTTGAGGGAGAAAAAAAAAAGGGACTTACGAAACGGCTGTGTAGTACAGTGGGCGGTACACCACGAAGAGGCAGACGTTGGTATACGCTGCCCACATTTGCGGAATCACGCCCAAGACGCCAATTGTAGTCGCGATGGTCACCAAAAGCGACAGCACGAACGGAGTGCTGGTATTATCAAGCACGAGACCAATGAACGGCACGCTGATGACTCCACCAAGAGGCAACGCAACGTCGAAAAAGGAGTTGATCCTCACAGCCTTCTCGAAGTCGCCCAGGAGATATTCGTACTGCGGCCGGATGGTCGCGACGAAGTAGTTGATGCGGGTCATCTGGATGATAGTGAAGAGAGTAATGAGAATGAACCAAGGAGTGCGGATCTGCTGGGCGGCCGTTTTGCCGTGCAGTGCGCCCCAGACGCCGCTCGTTTCCTTCTTCTGTTCCTCCTCTTCGGCTCGCTTCGAGGCATCTTTCCCATCTAACAGCGCGGTGATCTCGCTGGCGAGGCTCTCGCGGCGAGCGCGCCGATCATCGCGCAATCTTTGAACGATGCCTTCCTCGGAAATGTCGTCATCGGAGTCGTGGATGTCGGTAGCGGCGTCGTCGGCACGGCTGGCAAGCTCTCCCACCGTCTCATAAGACTTACTGGGCATGAGGAAGATCTGTACGATAAGGATATATACAGGAACGACCAGGTAGATCAAGAAGAACTTCTTGGGAGAGAGCGCGCCGTCAGTGGCTTGGTAGATCAGCCGGTAAAATAGGAAAAGCGCGGACGAGGTGTCGAAAGCGCCCGTCAGTAGCGCTAAAATCAGACCAGAGTAGCGGGGGAAGGTGTTGCTGAGCTGGAAAGATGAGATGAAGATGAATGGTCCGCCCAAAGCTAGGAACAGGTAGCCAGGAATGTATCCATCGAAGGGAAGATCGCCGGCGAAGGCGAAAAAGAGAGCGCCGACTGTAATGAAAACCACTCCAATAAGGCCGCTCACACGAGGCCCAAATCGATCGAGGATGGTGCCGACTGGAAGAGCGCAGACGTTGGTGGAGACTGCGGCAAGGGTGAACATGAAGTTGAGCCTGTGCAACGTCAGTCCTCAGCATTCCAAGTGGAGCGCAACTGCGCCGAGATATCCCATACCTGATCTCCTGCTCAAAGCATACCCTTACACCGGCATCCAACTCGTTCCGTGTGCACCGATCTCTGTACACGCCCTGAGAAATGAGGACAGGCTTGATGGCAGCGTACCCGAAGACGATTCCGGCAGCCAGCAAGCAATATATGACCGCGGCGGCAACCTGTACTGCAAAGTGCGTCAGCATCCACGCTAAAAGACGTGGTTGCCACCAGCTTCGACGTCGAAAAGACGCCACTCGGCACTCTGTCTCTCCCTCGCACCAATTCGAGCAAGCAGATGCTAGCACTCACATATGCGCTTCGTCTTGGACACCTCGAATGCGGGAAGCAGTTCCTCGTGGGCGGCGGGACCCCAAGAGCCCTTCTGCACAGGATTGAAGCTAAGCTTGTGGCGTTCGCTGCCGGCGGGCGACACGGAGCGGCTCCTCCACGGCCGTATGGCGTCCATCGACGAGACTCGCTGTATCATAGCCATGGCGGGCAGACTGTGTGACGGACTGTCGCAACGGCGGCGGCGGCAGCCTTTTTCACGTCAGAATAAGCAGCGGCGACAGCGCGGGGATAACGGAGAAGGCGGCGGCAAGCAGCTCAAGTGATCAGGTGGGCAGGATAGCGGAGGATGTACGACGTCAAGGCCTGGCCAGGCGACCAGTACCGGAGTCGGATTCGGTATGTCGGCGGTTTTCCTCGGGACCTAGCGGCGGGTCGTTGCGAGGGGAAGCTGGAAGTCTGGGGCCTTGGGGAGCGATTGGCGAATGACGACACGCGGCGTGGCGGGGGCCCGGGCGGCTGAATCTGGGGAGGCGCGCGGTGGCCGGACTAGGACGCAGGTGATGCTGCTACGGAGCGCAGGAACGGCGGGAGGGGTCGGGAGCGCCCATATACGGCGTGCCGCGAGGTCATGAGGAGGAAAATTTGTAGCAGCGCATGCGCGGCTTCACGCACGCGCGGCGTCCGGCGAGCTGGGCGCAGTGAGCGAGGTTTGGTGGCGCGACGCGCTCAGCAGCCGCCTGATTTGCAGCCAAGACCCGCGCGCCATGCCGCTTCGGGCAAGGAGCTTTGGCCGCCGCCGGCAGCCATGGAGAATTTTGAGGCGGAGCCTGCTATGTAGGACTCTCCCGCCTGTCCAGCTCTGCACCTCTGGGCGATACCCGCGTCAAGAGCGCCCCGTCATGTGCCAGTCCACTGCGCCGGAACCCGTGCTTCAACCAAACTGAAAAAGAAACGAGAGCATGACGTAAGAAGGACTGTTAATCGTGAGGAGTCTGGATTAGCAGCGGAGACCGCAAGAACATGATTGGCCGCGTGCTGGCGATAAGGAAAATTCAAACAGAGTTCTTGCAGACGGGAGCGTCGATGCCCTCATCGCCTCGCCGATAAGGGTTGAGAGGAGCCTGCGACGCATGCGTACGAGTACGAAGTAAGCGCGGTCCAGACGGCTCCTTTTCTTAGCCCCTCAACACCGCCCAACATCAAGTCGATATTTCCTGCAGCATGTGAAATCCCTGCTTGCCTGGCTCGCTTGCAATTTGCGCGTGTTCTATCTCTCTAATTACGCTCTTCTTTTCGGCGAGAAAGAGCTGAACATCGAGCATCCATCGACTGTACATGAGGTCGTTGAAAATAAAAGCTCACTGTGAACATCATCGTATTGCTTGTGATTCCTCTTTCTAGAGCATTTTGAAAGAACACCAAAGCTCACTGTGAATATCATCGCATTGCTTGTGATCCCTCTTTCTAGAGCATTAAAAAAGAACCCCAAAACTCCATGATTCCATTTTTTGTAGTAGCCATTACATTACGACATTCAATGTCTGATGATGCGCGCTGAGAATTAAAAGGAAGAGAAAGCAAATCCAAACAGCACAAAGATGAACCGCTCAACGCCTTGGAATGCAATGCTCAAACAATCTTGCTGGATGAGACACGTTTCTGCGACGAGAGCGTGGCGTCGCGACAAGGTCCATTTTCGTTTTCAACCGTTGTGTTCGTCGCAGCCACAGTCGTAATGGATGATTCAAGGCTCAGCCTTGGGAGGAGCAGCGTTGGCCTTCTTGTTCTTCATGAAGAGCGTGGGAAGGAGAACGCAGGATGTCGTGAACAGGATGCTATGTTTCACGTCAGCCGCTGTTTCATACGCCATGGTCACTGCTCTGTCGGCACTTACCACAGCGCGATGCTCAGACCCCAAATGGTCTTGGTCTCGAAGCAGTTGGCCTTGGTCGCTCCAGCAAAGGCAGCCAGGTTCAGGCCGGCACCGCTCAGGTTCAGATTCGCCCGCACGGAGTTGTAGTAGGTGTAGGCGTTGGCTGCGGTGACAGACTCGGAAGCGTTCTGGAGGACGTAGCAGTTGAGGAAGGAGATGGGCTTGCCGAGGCAGACGGCGACGACGATGAAGGCGATGAGGAGGAGAAAGTCGACAGCGGTCATGACCAGAAGACCGAGGTGGGCTTCCGACCAGAAGAAGGCAATGCTGACCAGGCAGTAGAGAGTGGCGATGCAGGTCTTTGATCGTCAGTACGAACCATTGCAAATGGATGCCAGAGGGAGACATACGACACTGAGAGTGCCAACGACCTCCTTGGGGGGCTCGATGCCGCTCGAGACAATGTCGTTGACAAAGTTGGCGGCAATACCAACAACGATGATCATGCTGATGACCTCCAAGACCCTGACCAGGGCAAAGGTCTTGCTGAGGGGAGCGGCACCGTAGGCAGGGACAGGCATTTTTGCTGAGGTTGGAAAAATCGGAAGCGGTGGGTCGAGTATAGATCGAACGAGTAATGGAGAAGAAAGAAATTACAGGAAATCAACTCCTGGATGAGGCGGACTGCTTTCAAAGCAACTAAGGATCGGAGGTCGCTGCTGGCGGATGCAGAAGAGAATGCCAAAGGCAGAAGCGGGACGCTTTCTTGAGTGAATGTCTTGCGCCAAATGCAGATCAAGAGGGACCGACAGAAGGAAACAGAAAAATGGGAAAAAGGAAATTCGTGAAGAGACTGCTTGCTGAGATGAGGAGACTGTTGAACTGGAGAACTAGTTCGACGCCGACGCCTCAGCACTTATATACGTACCTCGCAGCTCACGGTGCTTGGAGCCCAGCACTCGAGTCGCACTGGCCATTTCTATTCTTGCAAGCGGTGGGTAGTTCAAACGGCAACGAGCCCGTTTCACGACCATCAGAGCAGACGCTCGTCGATCCAATGAGCGATCGCCGGCACCGCGAGCGGGCCGCCGCAAATCCAGGGCGGCGAGGTGAACGAATCGCACGGCAGAGAGGGCGGACGCCAGTGGGCGGCTATTTGGGCAGGCCTGGCTGGGACAGCTGCGGGAGCTCTGACCACCGGCGCCAGCGAGAGACAACGACAGCCACTCGCCCCAGGCCAGCACGCGTGCGGCTCTGTCGCATCTGCCGCCGCTCAGCCACCTTTCTGCGGATCATGACTCTGCACGCAGTGAGGCGTCCGCCCGGATGTATCACAGCTGGTTCCGCTGGCGCGCCAGTGGAGATCTCGCGGGGGATCTATCCTTGGAGGCTCAATGGCAGGCGCGCGATCGGCGGCGAGTTGGATGCTCAGCGGCGGAGAGAGGATCGCGATCGAGGCGCGTCCCACACTGGAGGTCTGGACCGCGTCCCTGCAGCGCTCGGCCGGTGTTGTTGTTTTGCTGTCGGCGGCCAGCTGGAGAGAGCTGGTGCTGTGCCGCGCGCTGTTGCCGCCGGCCCCGGGCCGACCTGACGCGAGCCAGCACTCAGTCGTCATGCACGCATGGCGCGCGGTCTCGAGACTCGGCGAAGGTAGACAGAATGCCGTGTCACGTCTTCTTCACGCGTCGCGCCGGCGGCCCGCGCGTCGCTCACGGCTGACTCGTGCGCCCATGCCGCAACAGGCGCGTCCAGCCGAGCAAAGCCGACGATAAGCTGCAGATAGCTCTGGCCCCGGCTGCCGCTCCAGCACTCCGAGCTGCCCCTCCACTCTTCGCGGCGCTGCTCCAGCTCCTCATCATGCTCTTCCTTCCTCTCCTCGAGTTCCTGCATGTCCCCTGACGGAGCTCGACCAGGAACTGCCCTACAACATGGTGTACCCGCTCGACTACTTCCAGCATCGGCGCGATTGGTACGTCCAGAGCTCTGCCGCAGCTTTCCCCGCATCTCCGCACTGCTGCTGCTCACAGACCTCTTTCCCAATTGCTGACTCCACCCAGCCAGCGCAAGCAAGCCGAGCGTGCCTCCAAGATTGCAAAGCTCCCCCACGAGTACCAGTACCCTCTGCTGCCCTCCGAGCGCACCATTCTGGGCAAGCCCATCCAAGAGCTCGTGCAAGATGTGCAAAACCACATCACCAGTCCGCTAGACCTGCTGCGCGCCTACGGCAAGGTCGCCGTTACCGCGCACCACAAGACCAATTGCGTGACCGAGATCCTGTTTCCGGAGGCCGAGCAATGGGTTGAGGACGGCGAGATCAACTTGAAAGGTCCGCTCGCCGGCATCCCCGTCTCGCTGAAGGACTCCATCATCGTCGGCGGCTTTGACGCGAGCGTCGGCTACTCGTCCAACACCGGCAAGCCGCACGCGAGGGACGGGAGCATGGTCCGCATCCTCAAGGATGCCGGCGCCATCCCCTTCGTCAAGACGAACCTCCCCATAACGCTGCTCTCCTTCGAGTCGACCAACGATGTCTGGGGCCGCACTACGAACCCGCACAACGACAAGTACTCGCCCGGCGGCTCGACTGGTGGTGAGTCCGCGCTGCTTGCTTTCGGCGGTAGCCGCATTGGCATTGGGTCGGACGTTGCGGGTTCCGTGAGAGTGCCGGCACACTTTGCTGGATGCTACTCGTTGCGCTGCTCGACTGGTCGTTGGCCAAAGATGGGCATGAACACGAGCATGCCTGGCCAGGAGGGCATTCCCAGTGTTTATAGCCCCATGGCGCGCACCCTTAATGACCTGCACTACTTCACCAGCAGCTTCATTGGCATGAAGCCGTGGAAGTATGACCACACCGTCCACCCCATCGAGTGGAGGGATAACGTGACCGAGGAGTACATGGAGAAGAAAAGGTTCCGTGTTGGCGTCATGAGGACCGATGGTGAGCACCCCTTACCCTCACCACCTTAGTTCACCTCGAGCTAACGAACCCCACAAGGCGTCATTGACCCCTCGCCCGCCTGCGCCCGCGCCCTGCAACAAGTCGCCGCGGCCCTCAGCGCCGAAGGCCATGAAGTCTTCGACGTGACGCCGCCGTCAATGTACGAGGCGTTGAAGATTGCGTCGCACCTTCTCAACTCGGACGGCGGCCGCACGTTCCTATCTTTCTTCCGCACGGGCGAGTGGAACGACCCTGGCGTTGCGCAGATGACCTTCTACATGAAGCTGCCGCGCCCGCTCAAGTACCTGCACTATCTGTGGGTCAAGTACGTGCGGCGCGACCCGTTGTGGGCGGACCTGCTGAGTGGCTGGCACGAGAAGAGCGCGTACGAGCACTGGCAGCTGGTGTCGAAGCGCGAGGCGTATAAGGCTACTTGGCACGAGTGGTGGGAGCAGGAGGCCAAGATGGACTTCATGATCACGGTGCCGAATGCCACGCCCGCTGTTCCTCACGATGGTATGAAGGAGGCAGTTAGCAGCTGTGGTTACACTTTCCTGTTCAACCTGGTAAGCTCTACGCCTCGACATCTGCGGTTCCCAGACCACGGGTCCCAGATCTCTTTTGCTGACAACTTCTCTCTCGCAGCTCGACTACACCTGCGGTATCATCCCCGTAACGCACGTTGACAGGGTTCTCGATGCCCTACCAGCCTCGTTCAACTTTAAGAAGCTGAACGGCATCGCCAAGGGTGCGTACACGCACTACGACGCCATCAAGATGGAGGGTCTGCCCGTAGCTGTTCAGGTCGTCGGCCAAAGGCTCGAGGAGGAGAAGGTGCTGGCCGTCATGGAGAGGGTAGAAGACGCCTTGGAGAAGAATGGAGGAAAGTACCAGCTGCTCGAGGTTGAATAGAGGCGAGATTCATGATGATATCTGCGACGTAGTTCTGTAGGGCTGCAGTACATCAACTTGATGAGGAGGATATTCGGCAGCCTTGCCTTGTCAGCGTGCTGGATTATTTGGAGCACCTGGCAGGGGAGAAGAAAAATGAAATAAAGAAAAAGCAATAACAGCACCAGTTCTCGAATCCCGTGAGGCGTTTCATTCTCCGTACGCTGTGGCGGCTGCCAAGCAAAAACAAACTACGATGAATTTTCTTTTTTGGATGCCGTGTTGGTGGAAAGCTCGATGGGCGTGCCAGAGTGCCGGTGAAGGCAAGGTGGAAAGGGCCCATTTTCTTTGAATGGAATACGAGCACTTTCGTTTGAAGACATGATAGGAATCGTGATGATAGAATAACGACACTGCGTGCTATGGTTCCTGTCAGCTTCGGAGGATGGCGTTTTCCACCACGTTTCCTTAATCTTTACTCTTTAGAGGAGGTACGTAAGGCGGGGCTGCTTGACCCCTGTACTTTGGCGACCGACAGCTTATCAAGAAAAGATTTAGAATCACGTCCGCTATCATAATCGTTCGGACTGTTCGAAAGGAGACTCGGACGGCGGGAAATCGTAGCGTGATCCATTCAACCCATTCAATTGATCTGCAGGACGTGAAGTCCCCAAAGCTGCAGCCTCGGCATCCGGGACAGTCTCGGGAGCATCCGTCGCACGACGCGGACGACCGCTCCGCGAGCGACGGCGGCGTCGATCTCCGATCAAGAAGGGTCCGGGATCGATAAGCCTAATCTTAGTGCAGGTGGGCATGGTGGTTCGGTCGTCCTAGCCGGCGCTGCTGTGGAGATGCTGGAAGCGGGGCCAGGGAAGCCCAAAGGGGAAAATTTGGAATCTTTTTTTTTCACCACTGCGCCGAGTCGTCGTATATGCGAGGATTTGGGTTTTTCCGGATCGCTGCCGGAGTGGAGTCCCTCTCGCATCTCGAGCAAGGGCTCGTGCAGCGGCCCCGGGGTTGGTTGGAGGGAGTGAGCGGCGGCGGCGGTGACAGCGGCTGTGCGTGGCTTGGCGCGCATGCAGCATGCAGGCCTTGGGATGCTTCGAAAGAAGGTTGGTGGCTCGAAGTGGCAGTGATGCTGTGGAGCACCTGCGCCTGTGGCTGGAACGCGGGCGGCGGCAAGTTTCGCGCGGCGCGAGCGTCTCGATGAATCGGCGGGCGGAGAGGAGGATCGGAATGCTGGAGGCGGGCAAAATCAAATCGCGGACGCTCACCGCTGCAGCCAGTCGCAGCCCGGCTCGCCGACCCCGCGCCCACGGGCCCGTGCGCGCGCGCTGCCCCTCCTCGCGCTAACGTCATAGGCCGCAGTCGAGGTCAGTATTTGGAAGCAGTTTGGTCGTGGCCGCCCCGCCCACCGCCGCCCGCCCGCGGCTCGGCAATGGTCAATGTTGCCTAGCGATCGTGATCGGCGGCGCGTCTGCGGGTCGCTGGATCCAGAAGCTCTGACCTTTTTCCACATCCCAATGCGTGCGGCAGCTGTCATGCGAAAGTCTCCCCGATCCACGCCCCGACGCTGGCAGAGGGCGTGAAGGCCTATTTAAAGTCCTTCGAGCATCCGGCTGCTATCGAGCTTCTTTCTTCCTCCAACCCTCCATTCCATTGACGTCTGCATCACCTCAAACGACACCTCCAAACCAACAACGCCCGCCACAATGTCTACTTACCACGGAAAGTGCGCCTGCGGCCAGACCAAGTGGGAGGTCACCCTCGAGACCGACCAGGCCAAGCACATCCTCTGGTGCGTCTGCCATTGAACCCCTCTCTTAACCCCCACCCTGCAACAAAGCCAGCCAACTGACTCCGCCACAGCCACTGCGACACCTGCAAGCTCCTGTCCGGCGGCACCTTCACCATGAACCAGATCATCCCCAAGAGCGCGCTCAAGTTCACCGCCGGCGGCGACGCCCTCAAGGTCTACTCCTACACCGGCGAGTCGGGCAAGCCGGTCAACTGCTACTACTGCCCCAACTGCACCAGCCACCCCTACCACCACCAGACCGTCATGGGCGACGACATGATCGTCCTGCGCACCGGCCTGCTCGAGGAGAGCAAGACCTTCGAGCCCGCCGCCGAGATCTTCGGCAAGGCCAGGCTGCCCTGGGAGAAGGAGGTTGCCACCACCTTCGAGACCCTGCCTCCCCAGTAAATATCCCCGGGCGTGGAGTGTTGATACGGGAGCTTTTTTTTGAAGTCGGTTGGCGCGTGGAGTTGGCGGAAGTGGTCAAGGAGCCTGGATAGTGGGCCCTCTGCGCGGTGGACTATACTCTAGTTAAATGTTACGAAGCAATGGATTTCATTTGAACGAAGCTCGCTATATCCGATAAATGCTCTTACCCGATTCATCGGATGCACTAGGATCTTGCATTTGAGACCCTTGTGGGTCCCGCCGCGGTCTCCAGTGCTTTAGCGGCGATGGGAGACGAATGCTGACAGATAACGCCGGATAAGAGAGCGATTGGCGACTTTGATACACCGCCGCTGCTCCGTCGCTCGCTTCAAAGGCGCTAGCCACAGCCCAGCGAAAAGGATTGCTAGAGTGTTGATCAACGTCTTACGAATTCCGGATCTCCATGAGTTGTGCGTGTCCTGTACGCTTTATGCCTCCATTCCAAAATATTTACATGGCCGTTTCATCATCATGAGCCGCTTACGAGCTCTCCGGCTGGCTGAGCGGGGGCAACTTCCTGATGAAGTGCGTCGGGCACTCGTAACCGCCAGGGTTCTTGTCGAGGTACAGCTGGTGGTACTTCTCGGCATCCCACCACTCGCCGGCAGGCACAATCTGTGTGACAATCTTGCCGTCCCACCACTCCTTGTTAGCGCGCTCCGTCACATCCTTAGCGATGGCCTCCTGCTCGGGAGAGTGGAAGAAGATGGCGGAGCGGTACTGCGTCCCAGTATCCGGACCCTGGTGGTTCAGCTGCGTCGGGTCGTGGATCGTGTACAGGTACTCGATAAGCTGGCGGTACGATACTATGGCGGGGTCGAAGGTAATCTGGAGGGCCTCGGCATCTGTTCAACTCGCGCGCACGTCAGCGTCCATTTAATAAACCATAGTGCCATCGTTTTTCCACCTCTTCCTCTTCGGCTCGGAGTTTTTTAGGTGTACGTACGGCCAGTGTCGCCTCCACAAACCTGCCTGTAGCTCGGGTTCGTCGTGTCGCCACCGATGTATCCGACCCGCGCATCGATGAGGCCCTTGTTGGAGAAGCTCTTGCGGTACGTGTGCTCGACGCCCCAGAAGCAGCCTGCCGCGACCGTGGCCTTCTGGTAGTTGCCATTTGCGACGCCGGCCGCGCCGTTTTCGACCACGCGCAGCGGGCCGGAGGAGAACGGGCGCATGAAGCGCGTGAAGAGGCTGGCCATGGTGGTCATTGTGGGGAAGAAAATCGCGGTTGCGAGGACGAGGGCGGAGAGGGTGAGTAGGCGTTTCAGATCGATGGCTTCGGAGGGGTTGTTAAGGGTAAGTCGGGGCTTGGGCGCGGGGCCGTGGTGCTGGTCGCGGGAGCTTTTTAACGGAGCTGGCGCGAGTCAGTCGCCTCCGATGAGCGCACTCCAGATCCGGATTGCGTCATTGATTATAGACCCTGAGACCCTGGTGTCTGGGCTTCTTACCCTTTTTTCCTAAGCCTCCTGCTGGTGCTTACGGAATTCCAAATGCCCGGAGTCGAGATTTCATTGTTCTCCTTCAATAAGGCGCTTCACAGCCTTCTGCATCTGTGACTGCTTCAATTCGCTGCATGAATCATGAAGCTTTCCCCATTCGGATATTGAGTATGTCTACATATTGCTCTACCAGTCTTCTTCATTGAATGATTCCGTAATCATGATTCCTGATATTTCTCGTCTTTTGTTTTTGAGATGTCGTAGTTTTCTCCTCTGCCTCGAGCAATACCACTGACGATACATCATCAAGCGCTTACTTTCTCCCATGAGCTATCCCGTGCCTGGATTATGGAATCATCGAGATGCGGCGTTAACGCAGCCCTCATTACCCGTATCGGTTTCAGCACTAGGATCTCAACCAATAAATTCTGTGAGATAGGTATCCCAGAGCAATCCAGCCACTAAAGCAACTCTCGACGTCAGAGACCTCCGCAGAATAAACGTAAAGGTGCTTAATTCCAGATTAATGTTTTAGCTCAGTGATTAGCCCTTCTGCTTCGTTGATTCATCTCCAGGCAGCAGAATCCCAACATACCTGCGCTTACCCATCCGCGCACCGCCACCACGGCAGCCTGCTGCGCCCCGCAGACAAACGGTCTCGCTCTTGTTCAAACTCCCGCCCCACAACGCAATAAGTTCTGCATTATGTGAGGAATGATTCGGTATATAATTCTACATTGTCAGTCTCACTTCCATCCACCAGCAAGAGGCCCAGTGGGTAAGTGACTACAGGCCCCCTCCCTCTTCAACACCAGCAGTTTGACTAATGCCGAATCCAGTCTAGTGGTTACGATTCTCGCTTTGGGAGAGACTTCTGAATAGCGAGAGGTCCCGCGTTCGACCCGCGGCTGGGCCCCAGCTGTATCTTTTTGCTTCTGGTGGGTTGTTGTGGACGATCTTCTGCTTTTTGTGGTTGGGTGGATTAAGAGTGTGAATACACCTGTGCTTGACGCGCGAGTTGCGCGAAAATGTGGTAAGCTCTGAGAATCTGCGATGATTAATTTTTTCAGCAGATGAATGTTATAAGTGTGGAATCAATTGGTGACTAGACGATCTGGCAATTTGTATTGAAGACCAACTGACTTGGGTGTGCATGCATTTCTTTGGTGGTATCCCCGCCTTGCCACAAACGGCCAGCATTATGAAACCATACCGGGGTCTTTGAGCGCCACCACGAAGAATATATCGGCGTCGGGGATGGATCGTCCATAACGACGGACATATTCCACCGAATTCCTCGAAAGATCATCGTCCACCATGCATCTATCACAGCAACTCTGTTATCCCACCCTGAAGGTTCGGTAGCAGTGACAACCAGTCGACACTGTTGAAATGTCGCGACACGGTTGAGTGTTTCTCGCAAAAGGTAGTTGTACGAGATTCCAAACCACAATCGACCACTTTGATTCCCCGACGGCGAAACGCGGTTGTGCCAATCATACTCATCCAATATCTATCAACGACGGCGATAGAGGGTGTCGTATACTTCGTCTCAAAGTGGGACTCTCTCCACCTCCACCTCAAGCGCGTCTTGGTTGCGTAACCGCCAATGACGGAAGACTGGCACTTTCGGTATCCGTCGGCCGTTCCAAAGATCTGTTACAGGAGCTGTCTAATGGCGATGAGAAGGGCGACGGCGGCCACAATGAGCGCTGTCAGCGCAAGATTGACTTCGGTGTACGCCACCCTGGGTTGGTTCTAGGTTTCCGAGGTTCAAGCTAGTTGTAAGCAATAAGAAGACATGTTTGTTCTGGATAGTCGGAAGAGTTGAAAAATGTGGAGTGCGGCACGCGAGGCTGAAGAAGCCTGTCAGTCAGCACCGCAGGGGGGGCCAGGGACAGCTGCACTTCGCTCAAAGAGGTGGACGAGAGCGTCTACAGTATACCTCTATCTACGATCAGCCGCACTGCACGAGAGACAAATCTAGTCCTGAAGCAAAAGACTTCAATACAGCTCACCTGTTTTCTGAGTGAGACTATGAGATTGCTGTCCTCTGTTATCTGATAGGACAAGACCAATTTCACTATGGAGAAAGCTGCTCGATCTTTTGTCAGCCAAGCGAAGAGTAAGAAGAGAGAAATCAATGAGGCAAGCCCAACGCCTCAATGTCATGCAGTAAACTCTAGTATTGCCAGAAGCACTGGATAGCCATGCCTGTTCAAATCTATCCCGATGCACTCCGAATCCTTAGCACCTCGTAATAGTGTATATTACACAGAGTAATCATCGATCATAGCTCATCATCGACCTCCATCTCGCCGTTGACCGCGCCATTTGCGCCGGCGTTCTTGGGTAAGCAGGCCTCCTTGTCGATCATTTGCCTCGACACCGCGACGATGTTGTCCTCGATCAGCTGCTGGCCAACGTCCTCGATGTCTGTGGCGATAGTTAGTGAGGCCTCATGAAGTGCGACTGCGGAGAAACATACGCTTCTTCGGATCCACCTTGCCGACGTATCTCGTCTTTAGCTGCTCCTTGGACAGCTCCGTCTCCTCCTTCACCCTCTTCTCATAACCCTCGGCCAAGCTCACCAGCCTCTTGAGCTTATCCACATTCTTCTCGCCCTCCTGCTTGAAGTCATCCATCTGCAGTGCCTCCGTCCAGACGTGCTTGTGCAAGTTCATCAGCATGTTCTCCTCCAGACCCGTCTTCCTGTAGTTGATGCCTATGCTGTAGTAGTGCCTGTTGAGGCCGTGGATGAGCGCCTGGATGGACGGCTTGTTAAGGTGGCCCAAGTTGGACGTAGTTTGCCGGGGCTCGTGGCCCATCATGAGGGTCTGGGGGTTGATGAGGCGGAAGGCATCAATGACGACCTTGCCCTTCACGGACTGAATGGGGTCTACGACAACGGCGACGGCGCGGGGAGTGAGCTGCTCGAAGGATTGCTGGGTGTTGATATCGACGCTGGACAGCCAGCAGCCGAAACCGGGATGCGAGTGGTACCAGCCGACGACGGTCTCTGGCCTGGTGGTTGCGTCATGTCAGCATCTGTGTCTGGACGTTTGCCTCCACGTAGTGGGCCCTACCGTCCCGTTTGCCGCAACATGTCCATCATCTTGGTCTGGAAGACGGGATCCACAGCCTCGACACTGACGCCGGTACCACTCTGGGGCATGGCGAAGACGTCGACTACCCGCACAGTGTAGTCGTCCACGAACTCTCCCAGCATCAGGCCCATGACTTCCATCGGCACACCGGCGCGGCCGTGCCGCAGCATCTTGAGGAGGGCGAGGGAGGAGATGTAGACGGTTTCGGAGTTGTCGATGAGATTCGTGTCCTGTAGAAGCCTGCGGTTAGCTTGCTAGGCCGGCAAGCAGCGCGCGCAAGTCCGAAGCTCTGGTGCGGCGGCATACAAAATACCAGTCCGCGTACCACCCGTCGGGGTAGGGGAAGGGGTCCATGTCGGCAGCGGAGCAGCAGCAAAAGGCGAGCAGCAGGAGGAGCAGGACGTACTTGAGCTGGGCCAGCATCTCTCATGCCCTGCGCAGCGGCGAGCATGCGGTTTAGGCGATCCATGCTGGAGTGACGCGCGGGGTGGGGCGAGAATACGAGAACAGGAAGATCGGACGGGCGGTGAGGAGGCAGTGGAGCAGGCTGGGAGGGCTGGAAGGGCGATGGCAAATGGACCAGCGGCGCGGGAGGGAGGGTGTTGTGTGCAGCTGTGAGGCGCTGGAGCTCCCAGCGGAGCTGGCGCTAGACGTATGGGCGGCGCGCGTCGGACGTCGGCGAAACCTGCGCCGCGCCGGCCCGCCGCTCACCGCCCAGTGGCGGGCGGTCTGCGTTGGTGCGCGCGCTGTTCTGCTCCTCCGCCTGCGCGCAGAGCTCTCTCGCCCTCGTCTCGCCGCCCCGCGCATCGCCTGCCTCCCTCGCCCTCGTCGCCGCTCCCGCCAGCCGCAGCCATGGTGGGCGCCGGTGCTCCCCCGCTGGACGACTTCAACGTCAACGGCAGCTCGCAGCCGAAGAAGGTCGCGTACTTCTACGACTCGGATGTGGGCAACTACGCCTATGTCGCCGGCCATCCCATGAAGCCGCACCGCATACGCATGGCCCACAGCTTGATCATGAACTATGGCCTTTACAAGAAGCTCGAAATCTACGTACGTCTGCTTCCCCACCGCGTTGCTGGCGCGCGTCGTCTCCACGCGCCCCGAGCGCTTGCTAGCTGCAGCTGCGCCAATACTCGATGGACAGCACGCTGACAGCTAGCCAGCGCGCGAAACCGGCTTCGAAGTTCGAGATGACCCAGTTCCACACCGACGAGTACGTCGATTTCCTCCAGAAGGTCACGCCCGACAACATGGACAATTTTGCCAAGGAGCAGAGCAAATTCAACGTCGGGGATGACTGCCCTGTTTTTGACGGCCTGTTCGAGTACTGCGGCATCAGTGCCGGTGGTAGTATGGAGGGCGCCGCGCGCCTCAACCGAGGCAAGTGCGACGTCGCCGTCAACTGGGCCGGTGGCCTCCACCATGCCAAGAAGAGCGAGGCCAGTGGTTTCTGCTATGTCAATGGTAAGCGATGCCCCCATGAGCACCACGAAGCCCGAAATCGACAGCCCAGGTTGACAACATTGAAATCTAGACATCGTCCTCGGCATCATCGAGCTCCTCCGCTTCAAGCAGCGCGTTCTTTACATTGATATCGATGTCCACCACGGTGACGGTGTCGAAGAAGCTTTTTACACGACCGACCGCGTCATGACCGTCTCTTTTCACAAGTACGGCGAATATTTCCCCGGAACCGGAGAGCTTCGAGACATTGGTGTGGGCAACGGCAAATACTACGCCGTCAACTTCCCGCTCAGGGATGGTATTACCGACGAGACGTACAAGGGTATCTTTGAGCCTGTGATCAAGGCGGTCATGGATTGGTACAGGCCGGAAGCCGTTGTGCTGCAGTGCGGAGGCGACAGCTTGTCCGGAGACAGGCTGGGCGCCTTCAATCTCAGCATGAGGGGCCACGCAAACTGCGTCAAGTTTGTGAAGAGCTTCAACTTGCCGACTCTAGTCCTGGGTGGAGGCGGCTACACGATGCGCAACGTCGCGCGCACTTGGGCATACGAGACTGGCCAACTCGTGGGCTCGGAGCTGGGACCCCAACTTCCTTACAACGACTACTTCGACGTGGGTGACGCCTACGTACCCATTTGGCTTCGATGATAGCTAACAGGACTGCAGTACTTCGGTCCCGACTTCCAGCTCGATGTGCGACCTTCAAACATGGATAATGCAAACTCGCCCGAGTACCTCGATAAGATTCGTGTCCAAGTGATCGAGAACATCAAACGCACTGCCTTCGCTCCATCAGTGCAGATGACGGATGTCCCGCGCTCGCCACTGATGCCTGGCATGGACGACGAAGCCGAGGACGAGATGAATGATTTGGACGAGGACGAAAACCCCGACGTGAGGTACACTCAACATCGCTGGGACAAGCATGTTGAGAAGGATGGCGAACTCAGCGAGAGCGAGGACGAAGCGGAGAACGAGAAGCAGGGTGTGCGCAAGCAGCCGGGCAGAAAGCGCAGGATGAATATCATGGACTACCAGAACGCAAACGCTGTTGACGGAGACGGCACGCCCAGACCTAGCAGCGCGAACGGCGCTGGTACCAGCAACACCAGTGCTACGGATACCAGAAAGTCCTCCAGGCGCGCGAGCCCGGCAGCAGCTGCGGAAACGAGTACCAGCCTGCCGGCTTCGACTGCACAGTCTCCTACGCCAGCAGTAGCTGAACTAGAGGCCACCCCTGGCGCATTGGCTGCGGACCCGGATGGCGACGTGGACATGGAAAATGCTCCTGATGCACCCGTCGCGGCCGCTGAAGAGGCCGAAGCTCCTGCTGCCACCGCCACCGCCACGGCTACGGAAGAATCCACCTCTGCTCTCACGCCTCCGGCATCCCCACCGGCAACAGCACCAGCCGCTGCACCAGCAGACTCAACCCCAGCAGCCACTGAGCCCGAGGCGGGCCCACCAGAGCCTGAAGCACCTGCTGAAGCGGAGCAACCAGCAACGGCCCCGGTCGGAGCCAGCCCAGCTCCGCAACCGGGAACCACAGCGACAGCTGACACCACAGCTGAGGACGTGGAAATGGACGACGCTGAGCCTGGAGTGCAGAAAGAAGAGGGGCTCAAGGAGAGGCAGGAAGAGGAGATCAAGGCAGAGGCCGACACCAAGGCGGCGGCTGAAGCGGAATCCTCGTCGTAAGCCTCATCCAAAATCCGCCGTTTCGCGGTAGGCGAAGGAATGGAGCACGGAATGGGGAGGATATGTCTTATCGGCGCTCATTTGTTGGAGTTGAGATTTCCAAGATCGGAATTCAAAATTCTGGTGCTTGTGTGGTGGTAGTGTCCCCTTTTCTTTTTTTTGCTTTTAACTCGGTTACGATTTGACCACGATACCATGCTGGCGTTGGCTGATAAGGAAAGAAAAGGAGCTTCTCTCTCCGCCTTCTCCTCGGGCCGGGCGTAGCGAGGTTAAGGATACACATGAATTGATTGCGCCGTAGGTCGTCCTGGACTTCGTACGGCAAAAGTGGACTTTCAATCCAGCATGAGCAATTCCAATGAACCTCGGACACAAGTCAATCGGTGAGGCGTCTTGTAGTGAAATCGGAGAACTTGTCGTTTGAATTATTCAGGTGTCCACGAGCAGCAACAATAGACTGAAGGAGCAGGAATGCTTTCTCACACATATCAGAATATCCTCCCACACGCAGTGCAAAGCACACACATCTCACACAGCGACATAGCGCCCGGCCCACAGATTCAACTTGGCAATCCCCGTCTCCAACTCAGCCACCTTCTCCTCGGCCCACCCCCGCTCCGGACCGTACGTGATGCGCTTCCCATGCAACCGCACCTGCCGCAGCAACTCGGTCATGAGCGGACAATCCTTCTTCACGCTCGGAAAGCCATCAAACTGCACCTCGACGATACTCGGCACGCGCGGAAACAAGCTCCGCAGCAACCCGCTACAGAAAGCCGTGAAGAAGTCGTCGCTGCGCCTGAAGCCGCGAAAGACCTCGTCGCTCGCGGGATCGCACTCGACAAACACCCGCAACGTCCTCACGTCGCTCAAATCCGCAAGCCCCATCCGCGCCGCCCCGCTAACAACACCACCACCACCGCCGCCTTTCGGACCATCCGTCGCCGTCGCCGTCCCACTACCAGACAAATCCCAGCACTTGGGCAACGGCCCACTCCACCCCGGCCCCAACCTCAACTCCAGAGTCGTCACGCAATTCCTGTACCTAGCCGGCAACCGCGCCAGCAGCGGCTTCTTGGTGTGGAAGAAGCGGCCGTGCAGGGGGAACAGGCGGAAGGTGTTGGAGGCGTAGAAGACGCGGTAGGCCTCCTCGTGCAGGCGGCGGGAGGCGAGGAACAGGGGGAGGATACGGCGGTAGATGGCGCGGTAGTTGAGCGGGTCGAGGTCGATGACGTGCGGGATCGTGAGGAGGAGCTCGTAGATCCGTAGGCGGATTTCGGCGGGGAGGGCGAAGAAGGGGAAGGGGCGGGGCGTCTTGGTGGCGGCGGCGTCGGAGTCTTCGTCAGAGGAGTCTTCGAAGGAGGAGTAGTCGTGGGATTGCGAGGGGCGCTGTTGTTGCGGCGGTGGCGGCGGCGGCGGCGGCGGCGGCGGTCGCTGCTGCTTTGTGCGGGATTTGGTGGTGGTGGCGACTGTCGTGGTCGTGGACGAGTGCGCCTTGGTGGGCGCGCTCGCGCGCGGGGCTCGCCGGGATGGCATTGGGGATCGGTGACGTGGATGGGTTCAATGCGGGTATGTGTACTGGGGACGAGCACGAGGGTGGACGGCTCGCGCAATGGCTGGCCGACCAGAGTTTATGCAGCCATCTTGACGGCAATCAGGGACGGTTGGGCGTTGGTGTTGCAGTTCGAGGTAGTAAAGAAGCGGGGTAGAGGGGTGCACGAAGGAGGGTGGAAGCACAGGAGGGGTGCCTGGCAGTGTCGCGTGGGCGAAGATGCGGAGCGGAGAGTCAGGCGGGAGGGCAGCGGCAGTAGGTATTGAACTACGGAGTTAAGCAGGGCTTGTGCCGCTGTAACGGGAGTCAGCGGCTCACGGGAAAACAGAGCTGCTGCTTCTTGACAGCGGAGGGCATCTCTCTCCCCAGCTAATACAACCCCAGGCTCACGCTTGAACAGGCCGCCAGCTAAGGCGGCTGCAAGCGAGCAAGGCGTCAAATTTTCCTGGGTTTCAAATTTCAACTTTCATGAAGAGGAAAAGAGAAGCGGCGACGCGCGCGATCGAATTTTGAGCCCGCGCCCGCGACTCGCTTAGCCGGCCACGTGATCCGCGCGCTGGTCGGCGTTCGTCGGCTTGGCGTCGGCGTTTGGTTGGTCGTGTCGGGGCGAGTTGCCCGAGGCGCTGCGCGTCAGGCCTGGGGATGCGGGTCCCGGGCGTGCACTGCGACCTGCGGAGCAGCCAGCCCGTGGGGAAAACGAACATCATGCCAGGAATACAGATTCCGCCGCCGCTTTATATGCGTCTGGCTGCTCCAGCGCTGCCAGCTCGCCCTTTACCGCCTTCTCCACTGCCTCTCCTAATCCTTCCCTGCTCCGTCTCTTCCCCGCAGCAACACACTTGACGAACACCTCAGCTTTTGTCCCGGCAAAATGGGCAAGCCAATCGTCCTCCACCTCGGCGACGACATCAAGTGGAACCATGAGCTATACAAGCAGCTGCAGGCCAAGTTCGAGGTCCGCCGCAGCTACAGCATGGGCCGCGAGGAGTTCAAGCAGGCGCTGAGGGACAAGAGGTTCGGTGATTTTGTTGCCATGTACCGGCCCTTCTGGAACACCGGCGGCGAGATGGGCAATTGGGACGACGAGCTGATGTAAGTGGCATTCTCATTGCTCGACTCTCTCCTGCTATTGCAATTTGGCAACAGTCGCGGGGAAAGAGGAGGCGGACTTCGCACCGGTCGTCGTGCTGGCAGCGCCGCCGAATCGGGAAGTTATTCCCGCTTCGCTTTCCAACGTCACGGCATGCGATGCGCTCGGCGGAACGCCTGCAAGGAGAAAGAAGGTGGCCGGTGTGTGGCACACGACTTTCTCGGACGGGGTTGCTTGGTCCACGGAAGAGGGTTTTGAAGCACGGAATGGTGTACCGGTTACTAGAGCCTCACCCACACTTTCTTAGGAAATGCTCCTCTTGATCCACTATGTTTCCAAATCTACATCATTTCTTCGAATCATCTCAACCTACTATTCACCCTCCTAACAAACCAACAGCTCCCTCCTCCCCTCCTCCTGCAAGATCTACGCCTCCGCCGGCGCCGGCTTCGACTGGGTCGACACCAAGCGCCTCGCCCAATCCGGCATCATCTACTGCAACGCCGCAGCCGCCTGCACCGAGTCCGTCGCCGACGCCGCCATCTGGCTGCTCCTCTCCACCTTCCGCAAATTCACATGGTCGGCGCTGTGCGCGCGCTCCGGCGACCCGGAGCGCTTCAAGGACGCCAACCGCAACATCGCCGCCATCACGCACAACCCGAACGGCTACTCGCTGGGCATCATCGGCCTGGGCAAGATCGGCTACCGCATCGCCCAGAAAGCCCACACCGCCTTCGACATGAAGATCCTGTACAACGACATCCGCCGCCTGCCGACCGACGTCGAGAAGAGCGTCGGCGCCGCGTTCTACCCGAAGCTGGAGGACATGCTGGCCGTGGCTGATGCGGTGCTCGTGGCCACGCCGTTTGGCGGCGAGAAGGTGCTGGATGCGGCGCAGTTCCGGGCCATGAAGAAGGGCGCGCGGCTGATCAATATCGCGCGCGGGAAGCTGGTCGACGAGGATGCGCTTGTCGCGGCGCTGGAGAGCGGCCATCTTGAGGCTGCCGGTCTGGACGTCCACTACGATGAGCCCAACGTGAACCCCAAGCTGGCCAAGATGGAGAACGTCGAGGTGCTGAGCCACACGGCGGGCGCGAGCGTTGAGAGCCATGTTGGTTTTGAGAGGTTGGGGATTGAGAATATCATGGGCTTCTTCCAGACGGGTAAGGCTGTGACGCCTGTCAACTTGCACTTCTTCGACAGCAAGCCCAAGTTGTAGGTAGAGTGGCTGCTGCTGTCGAGGAGGAGTGTGTTTGATTTTCGATATCCAAGAGGTCGCTGCATGAAGGAATGGTATAGCATTCATCATAGAAGAATCGCGTTCCGGGATTGATGTCCTGTATTAGCATGCTATGAACCGATTGCTTGAACAAGATGTTGAACAGCCATGAAGTATAGATGTCTGTGCAAACATTTGAGTACGACTGTGAAGTTGGAGACAGTTGATTATTGGTAAGAAATCTGACATGCGTATTTGACAGCACATTTCGCACATAATACCAACGTCGTACTTTCGAGCGCCTGACCCTGGCAACGTGCGATTCCACCACACCGACTTCGAACTTTGAACAAGACTTTTTTCTTTTACCACTCATTTTCGCTCTACGCGCGACGCCTTTTTTTCTGCCTCTAGTTTGAAGGCATGTCTACGTCAAACAACCATGTATCCCTGAGACCTTTACCGCTAATGGCACGACCAGGTCCGCTTCGACCCATCTCCGTAAACACACTCGCCTACCCGAACCGCTCTAGTTCTTATCCAGACGCACCGCAGCATTGCTCTCAATAAAGTTCAGATCGACCTTGTGGCCTAGCAGGTCCCTAATATTGCTGACGCCGTACTTGATCATGGTCGGACGCTCCAAGCTCAGACCGAAGCCATAGACGCGGAGGTCCGCAGGCAAGCCCATGGGCAGCAGCATCTCAGGCCTGAACATGCCCGAGTTACCGATCTCGACCCACTTGCCGAGGCCGATGTGGTAGCCGAAGATCTCCATGGAGGGCTCGGTGTAAGGGTTGTAGGCGGGCTTGAAGCGCAGGCCGGTGATGCCGATTTGGGCGAAGAAGGTCTCGAGGAACTTCTGCAGGCCGCCCAGCGTGAGGCCAAAGTCGGCGATGACGCCCTCGATCTGGTGGAACTCGGCCAGGTGCGTCGCGTCGACGGATTCGTTGCGGAAGACGCGGTCGATGGAGAAGTAGCGCGCCGGCCGCGGGTCCTCGGCCAGCCGGTGCAGCACCCACGTCGAGATGGCCGTGGTATGCGTACGCAGGACGAGCTTCAGGCACTCGTCCTTGGACCATGGGTAGCGGTAGCCGATGGAGCCAAAAGCGCCGTCTTGGTGCACGGCCTTGATATCGTTCCAGTACTGCTCGTAGTTGCGCGGCTTGATCTTCTTTTCTGAGCCGGCGGTGGAGAAGAGGTGGCGGCCTCCCTCCTCCATCTCGTTCATTTGCTGTTCAGCAACAGGGTCATCACGAGGAGGGTCAGCAGATGCAGGGTCGGAGATGAAGAAGGTATCTTGCATATCACGGGCAGGGTGTTGTTGAGGGACGAAGAGGGAGTCGAAGTTCCAGAAGCCGGAGTCAACGAAACTGGACGTCAAGGTCAGCGAGACTGCTCTAAACTCTGTCTTCGCTGGTGGACATACCGCGAGGTGGGCATCTCGACGAAGCCCTGGTTGAAGAAGATGTTCCTGAACTCGGCGCGCACCTTCATGAGAGGATGTAAGGCACCAGCATTCTGAGATGCGCCGAGGGCGTTGAAGTTGTACGGCTTGAAGGTGGCCGTCTGCCACGAGCCGTCGGCCAGCATGTCGGCCGTCAGGTCGGTGTGCTCGACAGGAATCTCGCGGGCATACTTGGGGCCCTTCTCGACGGTGTAGGTGAAGACCTTGGTGACGGTGACGAGCTTCCTCTTCTTCAGGTCGGCCAGCGCCTTGGGGTTGTCGACGGTCTTGGTTTCGCCGATCTTCTGCAGCTGGATGCGCGTGGTGTCCTGCACCTCGTCGACCAGCGACACAAGCGAGTCGCCGTCCTTCTTCACCCATTTGTTGCGGAAGGCGTTGCCCTGGCCGACCTTGACGTCGGCGTTGCTAACCAGGCCCTGTGACGCGCTGCTCAGTACTCAAGCCTCCCACGCAGGATCTCGGCCTCGACATACAGGAAGCTCCTTGATGTTGACCTTGCCGTTGCGCTTCACCGCATCCCACACCTTCCACTCGTGGCTCCCCTCGTCGCATATCGTCTGGGCCTCCTGTGTGAGCACCGCCTCGTCCGCCTCGGAGGTCTGGTAGGCGACCATGGACCGCGAGGACAGGCGGTCCAGCGCGGCCTTCACCTCAATCTGCGACACGCCAGGCAGGTCTTCCTTCGTGTGCAGGGTAGGCTTCTCCGCGAGAAGATCGAGAACGAGCTGGGTGACATCGCCGTCGCGCTGCGGCACCGGCACAGGGCCGCGTTGGCCGACCATGTTGGCTGAAACTGGGGGGATTTGTGGATGTCGAGACCCGGCGGTCGTCTACGCGGGCGGAGCGGGCGCAATTGGCGTCGTCACGGCGGGGTTTTCGTTGTACGGTTGTATGAGCAGGCGATGAGTCGTAGCGCAGCGACATCCCACTTCGAAGCGCAACAGTCACAATTTCTGCCACCGCCTTCGAGCTCCGGAAAGCCCGTCACCCGCCGTGCACCATCACCCGCTCAGAAGCTA
Organism: Neofusicoccum sp. Z40; assembly: GCA_037356075.1. Taxonomy (NCBI): domain Eukaryota; kingdom Fungi; phylum Ascomycota; class Dothideomycetes; order Botryosphaeriales; family Botryosphaeriaceae; genus Neofusicoccum; species Neofusicoccum sp. Z40. The sequence goes on along the minus strand of JBAWJV010000031.1, from coordinate 201,979 downwards.
CAACAACAACGACACTCGCCGGCTCTATCCAGCCAGGACCGGACCCCGCCGCCACAATGGGTTTCTGGAAGACATCCTCCTCTGATTCCCCTCCCGAAGCCAAGGAGCCCGCCGCACCGCCATCACCACCACCATCGCAGCATCTCCCCACCGCGCCCACAGCAACCACCGCCGCCCCTACCAATACCACCACCACCAGCACCCCCGCAACGTCGCCACCCATCGAAATCGCACCAGCACGAGCGCCCGTCCAATTCGCAAACGCCCGCCTCTCGACGCCCTTCGAGCTCCGCGTCGCCTTCGCCAGCGCCGTAGCCTTCTTCTCCGGCATGACGCTGGGACTGGCGCACGGCAGCGCGTCGGCGGGCCTGCGGTACCGCGCCGAGAACGCGCACCGGCTGCCGACGGACGCGACGGGCTGGTACCTGTACCACAAGAGCAAGAACTACAACGCGATGCTGGGCGGCGTGCGCGAGGGCGTGCGCATGGGCGGGAAGCTGTCGGTGTGGGTGGGCGGTTTCTTCATGTGCGAGGAGGCGATTGATCGGCTGAGGGGGTTGAAGGGGAGTAGGGGGGACTTTGGGAGTACGGTTGTGGCGGGGTTGGGGACGGCGGGGGCGTGGAGCTTGTGGAGTATGTGCTTCTCGCTTTCCCTGAGGGGGTTTTTCTGGGCTTTGTGTGTGTCCGGGATGGCTTTTTTTGGTTTTGTTTTTTGCTTTCTAGGTGATGGTTCGACTGACAGTGTTGGTAGATCGCTTCCCGCCGATTACGATTGCCCGCACCGCAAAGATGGGACTTGCAGTTGGCTTGGGCTATGGTCTGTTGCAGGACTTAGTAACACTGCTGAAAGGACAGCGCTTGGGCTACATTGAGTACCTCCGCCGCATCCCAACTCGAATTGAGGAGCGCCGCCAGCGAAATGTGGAAAAGGCTTTAGCAAGGCGTGATGGGGGTGACGCATCACAACACACCTGAGCGGCTGCATATTTCATCAAGAGAATGGAGAAGGAAAAAGAGTCAGCAAGTGCACCCGTAATGGTCCTTACAAGACGCTTCAAGATATGAGGGAGAAGTCATTGACGAGGGTATCCAATGATTGTAACACAGGTTAAGCTGGTACGCTCAAAGACATGACGGCTGCGCCAGATCCGAAAGGGCAGTGGCCAGCGCCTGACCGGCTGGTCATTGGTCAGGACTGTAAATAGATGGTTGCTCTAAACGTCCGACCTGACTTTAGTAGGAAAGGAGGGTGATGGTTGGGGATTCTGTTGAAGACAGGCGGGGACCGTCAGCCTATGACGAAGTGTTGATGACCCTTCAAACACTTCCAGACAGAGGTCGAGTCTTCTTTAACATGTAGATGGATGGATGAAAGAGGAAGCGTGCTCAAGATACGGTTAACAATTTGCTCCCCGTAGCACCGCAGTAGCAGCTAAAATGGGAGGAAAAACAATTACTGTATGTACAATATATCCCCCTTCGTCAAATCAAATGCTCGAATCACTAAAGGCTATACGTGAAACCTGGAGGCGAAGCTTTTCCAGAAGATGGTCCTGTTGAGTCTACGGTATGAGCCTCTCAACTCAATTTGCCAACAGCTGCACCTGTGAAGGTCAATTTGATATCCGGAATCCCCGCACTTTCCGCAAAAGCAAACAGCAAAGCAGGGACATCCGCCGGAGCATCTACTTCCGGAATACCATAATTATTGCCAATCAGCACTTTCATGCAGTGCTTGAACAATCAACCCGAGACGTCAGCCGATCCAGTCTTCGCCGTCCGTTGCGGACCCAGCGCGACAACCAAAGAAAGGCCGCCACGCAATTCGAGACGCATATCATTTTCCCGACGAATCTGCCTGGGACGAGCAGACACGTGCTGGCATAAGAAATAGTGATATAGCCCATCACCCACGTTTTCGTGTCAAGATAGAGTTTTTCTCGAGCGGCATGGCATGGCGACGACGGGATGGAGCTTAGGCCAATCAGTACTTCCGCATTATGCCTTACTCCATCACCCCTCAATCTTGCCCTCGGTGTCTGTGCCACCTCGGTTGTGTCAAAGCTCCGGGACGGACGCTGAAGAATGCAAGATTTAACACTCGTGGCGACGGCCACAAGACACACAGACGACCCCAAGACGGGCTTCTGGTTTGGAATCGAAAATAGAATTATGTCTTACTGCTGCTGATGCTACTAGTTATTATGATGTCCTGGCTTCCAACGATAGCTTGACGGTTCTCTCTTGTTCTGTTCATGTCTGCACGCACAGCTAAGCAGTTTCATTACGTCGTATAAGAGAAGACCACCCATAGCACACGAGCACAATCACGAAGAAGCACGTAGAGAAAGTGGAACAAGGAAAAAGGGACAGAAAACAGCATATGTACAGGGAACGTTGTTATCAACAGAACGTCTCCACCCAGCCAATCCAGCCCTTTTAAAAAGCAGTGTACGGTAGTAGTTATATGTACTCCCCCAATTTTGGTAGTTGCAGTAGCAGGAAGAGGTAGTAGTAGTAAGCGGTATTGGTAGTGGTAGTAGAAAAAAAAAGAGAAAAAAAACCTTTCTGTATTCCCTTCATCCAGTGTTGTTTGGCTCTCACAACTTCTTTCCTTTCCGGTCGTTTTTGTCATTACATCCACCACCCCAATGCACACACCAACCAGCCCCAGCTTCAGCCTTAGCCGCGGCCTTTCAACACACGTCACACGACACTCTAGACAGCGGCCCAGCCAGCCCAAAAGTTGTCCGAGGTTCCCCGCTGCGGTCCCGTCCCATGAAAAAAGGTCTAGATGTAAAACAGCGGGAAAGGAATGAACAGCTTTAGTCTCCGTCGTCTCCCTGCTGAGCCATCATCGCGAGACGGAAGAGGGAAAAGAAAAGGGTTCCAACTCCAACGATAGGCAAGCGCGAGGTGACGAAAACCAAATCTAAAAAGGAGAGGCTGAGTCAAACGAAGAGAAAAATCCAAAATGCTTGACTCCATCTTGTGTCGAAGGAAGACGAGGGTCGGTCAATTAAGGAACAACGGTGTTCCCCCATCCCGGAGCCAAAGTTGGAAAGAAAAACAATGTAAAATAGAGAAGGGGAATATAGAAGCCGAGGAAGAAATGAGGCCTTGCACCCTTATTTCTGCATTTTATCCGAAATACAAATGTGTGCTTCCTAGCCAACCTTTGAGTGTGCGGATATCGCAGAATGCAAGAAGGTGTTTGCCAAGACCCGTTTCCCCTCCCAGCCCTTGTTGACATGATATTTGGAATTTCGAAACCGAGGAGACGCCGTCCAACTCCGGCCCGATGGTGCGGTTGAAAAAGGAAGAAACCTAATCGACTGAGGATTCGAGACGCTCAAAACTCGAGGCAATACGGCACATGGTCTATAAAAGTTTGCGCAGAGAAAGGTGAAAGACAAGACAGAAACACACGAGAGAATTACAGCCTCGGGCGCTTTCTTACTCGCCTCTCTCAAACTTGATGGGGTGGAACAGGATTCCCCTCAAGCACATGCGGCCGCTGCCATTCTCTTCTTCGAAGCGTCCGCCCTCCTCGTTTTCAGGGGCACCGAGCCACCGTCTCCACAGGGCACCAGAAAAGCCAGAGTTGTAGTAGAATGAGCTGCCAAGCAGGTTGTGCTCACCCCAGCCGAAGGGGCTATCAATTTCCTTCTTCGGATAGTTGAAGATCTGGTTCATGTAGTCGAGATCCCAGTTGCGGTCAAAGAAAACGGGGTGCGGGGCGTACAGAGCCTTCAGGCCATGGTGGTATGCGACAGTGGGCGGCCACATCTCCGGGAACATGGTGTGACGGAGGCGGAAAGTCTCTTCGTGCATGAGATTGAGGAGGCGCTTGGACAGACGAGCGACGGTAATGATGGCAACACGGCGGGGCGGCGGCGGGAGCGAGAGATCGTACCCAGTGATGTCGTGACGGAACACCCAGTTAGTCTGTTCGGGGTCGAAGAACGGGTTGAAAGAGATGTAATCAGCATCCTCACCAACACCCCACTCGTACTTGTCTTCCTCGTAAGAGTGAGGCGGAGTGGTTCCCGGAGGCGAAGGAATTCTATCCCTAGCCTCATAAGCCGGAGGTCCCCAAACCGGCGGGATATCGGAGGCCTCAATCTCAGCCTCGATCATTTCGGTGAAGTTGGCCCAGCTACCGTGGACATCGGGCATGTAGAACTTGGAGCTGCGCTCCCACGAGCCCTTGCGCGGCTGGCGCTTAGCCCACTGGCCGAGCTTCTCATGGAACTCGTAGTAGTGGCCCGTGTAACGCAGATCCATCTCCCAGTTCCAGAAGTAGTCGTACTCCGGATGCTGCTGGGAGAACCACTGAAGAGCAAAGTGAGCACCACGGTAGACGCTGTGAACAGGAAGTCCGGAGTCGTTCTCGAGGTTGTCCGTGAAAGGCTCCGGGTAGTATGTACGCATCTGCTGCTCTGACCAGAGAGTAGCAATGCCCCAGAACTCCTTCGGGACGTTCTCCTCGAGGGTGCGCTGGTAGATGGCATCCGAGGCCCAGATCGGAATGCTGTCATCCTTAACATGGACAAGAAGGTGCACATCATACTCGCCGCCGGATTTCAGAGACAGCTCGTTGATCATCGCGCGCAAGCTCAGGAGCTGCCACTCCGAGTACTGGTAGCCGGTCCAGGTGCGCAGGACGTAGGCAGTGCGCTGCCTCAGCTTCTTGCCGGGAGCGGGCCTCTGGCCGTCCTTGGTGGTCGCATCCTTGACGAACCGAACCTTGTTCTTCTCGAAGCAGGCCTTCTGTGCGCGGCCCCAGTCCACGTTTCTCCAGTCCACCCTCTTCTGGTTCAGCATCTCCCAGACTCTCTCGGCGCCCACGTTCTCGGAGTTGTCGGCCAATCCAACACCACCCTCCTCCGGAGGGTAGCCGTAGCCGTAGGGGCTGAGTCTTCCAAAGCGCTCGTAGCACATGTCTTGAGAGATTCCCAGTTGCTCATACGAGCCGAAGAAGGGCTTCGTCGTGTTCTGCGGGATTCCAGGGTACGCGTAGATGTCGGGGGTCGGCGTCTTCAAGCCTTCGTCCAGGTAGCATTCTTCTACGGGCTGGAACTCCTTCAGGTATTCGCTCGAGCTGAACGCGGGGTAGGGGTTGAAGGGGAACGGGCGGGCGGAGGGCGACGGCTCTGGGCCCTTGTGAGCCTTGGCCTTTTGTGTCGTCGAGGGGTAGGTGTCCAGAGGCGCCTCGGCATCGGGACGGACGTAGGTCTGCTCAGGAACGTAGTCCTTGTATGAGACGAGGGTTCGCAGGCCGTTGTAGTAGCCATTTAACCTGGGGAGTGGCGGCGTCAGTCGAGCGGAGTCAGTCATGGGTGGGCGGCACATCTCACCTCGGGAAGTGCTCCCACGGGAAGAGCTCGCGCGGCGGGGGTTGTTGATGCAGCATGCGCTGATGTCTCCTGTAGCCACCTGTGGCCAGCAGGCCAAGACAGAAGACGGCGGTGATGGCGAAGAGGATGGCGCGCGAGAAGCTCAGCTTGGGCAGGGTGAAGCGATCGCCGCCGGGGCTGGGAGAGCGCCAGCGATACTTCTTGAGCGGCGTGCCATTGCTGCTCTCGTAGCCGGGCAGCTGCTCGTAGGAGAAGCTGGTCTTGAGCGGTAGCAGCTTCATGGGGTTCATGTTCTGGAAGCGAGAGGAGAGAGGCGATTTCATGGCTCCCGACTGAGCATGAGGCTCGCCAGCTTCCCCTCGCACCGAGTTCTTGCGGAACTAGTCGAGGACTCGTCAGCTGGGGACGGAGGGATGCGCGCGGCGCGGCGTACCCGAATCTTGAAGGCTGAAACGCGAGACGGTGAGGAGGAGATCGGTGGGCCTTGCGGACGCGACTACTGGGTAGCAGATCCGCGGGCGGCAGTCGCAGCGGCGTCGGGGGGGAGCGAAACGGAAGAGGGGGCGCCCGGGCTGCGGCGGCGTCGTAATGGCAATCTGTGTCGGGGGCGGCAGACGGTCGAGGAGGGCGACGGAGGAGTGTGGTGCGTGGAAGCTTTCGGGGGTGCGGTGCTAGGGCGCCGGGGCCGCACGCGGCTGCAGAGCCTAGGGAAGGGAGCAAGCGCGCGAAGAACGAATGACGATTGGGCGGGCTCGACGGCGGGCGCTCAGGCGGTCCGTTAATTGCCGCAGCAGCAGAGCGGCGGCGCGCAGCAGCGAAAAGGAGAGATCATCGGCTGTTATCTGGCTGCGCTGCTTTGGGCGACAGGGCCAATTGCGCGCCCGCCCGCGTCCGGCGCCACCATGCACGCCTGGCATCCATTGCGTGCGCGCTGCCCGCCCGCGCTGCTGTCGCCCTGCTGCCGCGCGCAGCGCACGCGGGCGCCGCCTGCAATCTCGATTGCCCAGGCCTCCCAAAATAGCGCCTGCGCCTGCTGCCAGGAAACACGCCCGCCGTCGATAGATTGCCTCCTGGCCGCCGCCGCCTCCGTCCCGCCTGCCGTGCGCGCCGCCCGCGCATGACGCTGTTGAGCCTCCGGCCTCGCTAGCCCCAACCAGCCGCGCCGCCACGCGCTGCGGGGCCCGCGGCCGGCCAGCCTGTCACGATCGCCCGCAGCCAAGGCAGACGTGCTACAGTCCTGGCGGTGCTCGCTGCGAATCATGATGTCGGTGGCCGGACCCGCCGTGGCAGGTTTGCCGCAGCCTGGAAATAGCGATCATCTCGTTTCGTATTTGCGGGCCCGAGCGCCCTATGCAAAAGTCTGCTCGCCGCACCTGAAACGGTGCTGACGACACCTGGCCGAAGCGGCTCTGCCACCGCCGCCCATAAACACGTTGCGCCGCCAGGCTGCGCGGGCTTCGCTCCACCGTGGCTGCCGACGCGCAAGAGCGCCCGGGATGCCTCCTGCGCCAGCAAAGGCTTGACTAAAGCTTGCGGCCTGCACTCGCGAAAGCATCGGGTGCGGAAAAAACTTTTCCATGCTATTCCTGCCTGCTCCTATTTTTGACAACCTTGCCCGTTCGTCCATCATGTCCATACCGGTGCTCCTAATCGACAAGATCACATCCGTTCCGTCGTATCTCATAACCTTAATTTTTTTTCGGGGCGCCCTAGCGATTGTCCGTCTCCCTTGCACCTATTTCATCTGCTCCCGCACCTCGCCCAGCGGGGCAATTCTTGAGGAGTCGACCGCCTCATCGTCGAGGCCGGTGCCCTTGCTCATTGCCTCGTGGGTCTTGCCATCCAGCGGCGCAATCTTGGCCCCCGCGTACATCCCTTCGCGGCCTATGACGCCCGAGCTGTCCGCGTGGGGGGCTGGGTGCTGGAATTGACCTTTCGCACGCCTGTCAGCCTCGTTCCTGCACTCTTTACGAGGTTGCTGGTGCCAAGGGCTGCTCCCGAAGCTTCGACGTGAACGCGGTCAGTCAGCTGAGGCTCATGGTTCCTTGCTTACCATGGCCGCCCAAGGGATCGATGCGACAATGGTCAATCATCTCGTCCGTGCCAATCACGCCGCTCATCGACTTTGCATGAGGGACGTGATACTTTATGGGAGAGTCAAGAGGCGAGATCTTGGCCCCCGAGATGTTCTCGTCACTGCCGGAGCATCCGCTATTGCACTGTCAGCAACATGCCTCAGGCTTGCACCCGCAATACGTACTCAGACATGTTGGCAGTGGTGTTACTCTGTTGAGTGGGGTGATTTGAGTCTGTTAGCTTGCTTCTGTGTGAGCTGGGGAATGTGTCTCTGTGAAGAAGGGGAGGTCGGAGCTCACGCGAGCTGTCGAATAGCCCCCCCTCTTTATCAATGGCTGCGCGCGGTGTTGCCCTGCAGGAGCTTCTGCTGCGTGAAGACACCATGACGTAGCGCAGCTTCCCCGCATCACGGACAGCTGACTGACCGGGGAGGCGCGCTCAGCTCTTAGGGCTGTCACACGCCGCGACGTCAAACTGCATCACCGTTTGCGGGAAAGGCGCAACAATACGCGTGCCACAGCTGCTGTTGATTCGCCCGACCGCATTCTTCGCCAGAAGCGGGGTCCTGCCTTTCACTGATGATCCACGCTCTCCGTAACGCATCTGTATAGGCTCACCCCGCGATCGAGATCTGTGGGTAGCAGTGGAGTACTAGGGACATTTTGGCTCGCCAGCTGCCTGATGGGGACATATGTTTGGATGCCGCAATGCTTCCGGATCGTGGAGACTGCGGCTACAGTTGTGCGTATGTGGAAGAAAGCAGTACGTACTTCTGAATTCTAACTTTGGCTCTAACTCTAACTCTAGCTCTGGCTCTATTGCTTCTCTTGTTCTGAATCATGGGGGCCGAGAGGGGCCTAGATGCCATCTCTCAAATCTGAGCCCCAGCCCCAGTTGTGCATTTCTCGCACGCACAAGCAAAACCCCACGCATTCTTCGTCAGCTTCCTTCTGCTTTCTGTATCCAAGGCTCTTTCCTCCCCGCTCAGATATGTAATACACAGCTCTTCACCTCGTCGAATGCTCCTGCCCGCCGTAAACCGCCATGCTCGCCCCTCCCGCTTCTTCTCGACATTCGGCACGCAGCTGTGATTGAAGTAGCTTGCACTGGCCCATATGCCGTAGCCGAAAAACTCGGCACCGTCGTCGTCCAGGGATCGGATGCCGAAGCTGTTCATGCTGTCACGTGTCGCAAGCATGAAGCAGGTCTCCGGCGTCGCGAAGGGAAGGAGGGGCTGAGGAATAACGGCGACGAGATGAAGGAAGGAGCGCACGTGTTCGCTCAGATCGTCTAGAGACTTGTACGGCCGGTAATTTGGCCAGAGCGCGAGAATCCGAGCCCACATGTCCGGATCACGTGCGCGTGTCAGGACGCCAGAGAGAAGCATGGAGAGAACGTCCGGAACTGCCGGAGCCTGCAGGGCTGCGGCCAGAGCCCGCCGTGACGGTTTGTTCGGTGCGGTGTGGCTGGCACGTGCGGCAAGGACCAGTGTTGCCGCTGCTGAGGCGGCGTTCCAGGCAGTCTTGATGTCGTCTTCAGTAGGGGTTTGTGAAACTGAATCATGTCAGCCGTCATAGGAACAGATGTGTAAGACATTTAAAGACTTCTTAGTATTAGGATGAACGGTGTTCATACGAATGAAAGAAATGAGAATATTGACAGAGAGGAACATGTTGGAAGGAAATGCAGGGAAAAGCGGCTGAGACCCTGGGGTACCACGAGACTACAGCCGTTCTTGCATCTGCTTTTCGAAGGCACTCACATGCATCCACCATCTCCCTTTCCCTTGAGCGGCCCTTATTGAGTTTCTCGACCTCTTTCCATGCCTGCACGCCATCTGCACCCAGGACGTCCATCCACGTCTGCTGGCAGGTCGTGGAACAGAAGGCAAAGCCTATGAGATTATCACGGATCTTCCATTCCCGCCCACGGTTGTAGGCCAAGCACTGCGCACACAGCTCCCTGCGGTACTCGCGCAGGATGACCTCTGCGCTTGGATTCTCACATACCCAAAGTGGCGCGCCCTTGGGGATGTCTTGAGTAGCGAAGACACCGCGGCCTGCAGACGGCGTGTCCTGCACAGCAAAGAGAGGAGACACCGGTGCGCCGTAAGGGAGCCCGTTGACTCCGTTCATCGTGACCGGAATCCTTATCCTCCCTCCTTGATTACGCGTCGTGTCGCAGCGGAAACGCAAGGGCGTCTGGAGGGACGAAGGACAGCGCCGGCGTGCTAAAGTGCGCTGCGGTGTGGACGCGGGGAACCGACACACGCGTTGGACTGGCGCAAGGCTCACCGGAGTGGGCCTCGGATAGGAAGGAGAACGGCTTCCGTCTCTCTCACGTTCATATGCCACTGGAAACGGCGGAATGGACAAGAATCTGGTTGGAATGCATGGCCGTCTGATGTAGCACGAAGAAAGCGGGAGAGCAATGCAAGGGCTCAGCAAAAAGCCGTGGCGAGCGGGTCCGGACGGACTAAGCGCACCGCAGCGGGAGCTAAGAGCATCAAATACGTGATGCAGCGGGAGAGCCGCGAGGTCAAAGATAAGTGAGGCAAAAACTCGGCACTAGGCTTGATTGGTGGTGGCAACCGGTGGATTCGGTCAAGACTGTCGTGGACTGCAGAAAGCGGCAAATCGGAGAGAGAAAAGGGGAGTTGGGCCCGGGTAAACAAAACCTTTCGTGACGTCCAAGCCGCGCTAGAGCGCCAGAGTCGCCGTCCAGCGAACCGCTCGGCGCTTCTCAGCAACGTGCCAGCCCAAAGAGACCGCGTTCCAGGCCGCCAAGCGAGCCTCTGATATGGCGGACCCGCCAGCAAAAGCGCGGTGTCGGTGAAAACGACTCGTCTGGGCGGGCCGGTGTGCCAGGCACCGACAGTGCCACCAAATCCTCCCTGACCGACTGTGGACAGGACTCATTTCTAGTGATGGACAGAGAACAAGAAGACATGGCGATGAAAAGACGGCGAAACTTGATGGAGCAAGGAAAGGACGGTGACAGCGGTCACGTGCGCGTGGCCTGACTTTGCCTGCTTTTCGCTGACCCTGTGAGCACAGCCTTCCCTGGATATGGCGCGCGGAGCATCGCGTCGTTCATCGACTGCTACGCATAGCTTGGTTGACCGATGGTGTTGGTGTGGTTGATGTGGAGAAGACGTCCGCACCGCGCGTCGACTACTGCGAGACACGCCGATCAAATCTGCAGGGAACACCGCGACGCATTTCAGAACCCTGCTATATGGCGCTTACTGGCAAATCACATGCCTGCTGCCCAATTCCCGTAGACCAGCAGTCAATACCGTCATCACCACCCCGGATCTGCAACCCCTCATCAGCCTCGGCATCCCCACCATGTTGATTGGACGGCCGGGAATAACAGATAGTAGGTAGCCATCAGCTTTCTCCGTCGCGACGACAGTTTCGCCATCTCCACGAATCTGTGTCTACATTCCTTGATGATGCCGCCGTCAAAGGATGCCATTCTTGAGGACGCGCGATGTCCCCTACCCAATGGCTCATCAGACATTCGTCCGGCCGACGTGCACGCTCGCGGTAGCTACATGCAGAAGATCACTGTCCCGCTGAACGACAAACCGGCTTTCACGCCCGAGAGGAAACTCCGGGTCGTGACCATCGGGGCGGGCTACTCCGGCATGATATTCGCGCATAAGCTTCAATATGCTTATGCCAAGGAAATGGAGACAACTTTGGAACACACAATCTTTGAAGCCAAGGGCCAGATTGGCGGTACGTGGGTGGACAATACGTACCCTGGGGTCCAGTGTGACGTTCCGAGTGCCATCTATGTATCCATCCTCTCTGCGCCTGAGATGCTGGCTCGCGCACGAGGCTAACGTAGAGAAGGCCTTCCCGTTCGACCCGAATCCGGAATGGTCTCACTTCTACTCCAGAGGTGAAGAGATTCTCACGTACATGCAGCAAACCGTCAAGAAATGGAACCTTGATCTGAATGTTGTCTTCAACACAAGAGTCACGGGAGCTTATTGGAATGAAGACTGTTCACAATGGCGCCTGACTGTCTCTCACCAGGGACAAGAGCGAGAAGAATATGCCGACGTTCTCATCTCCGCGCGAGGCTTTCTCAGCGCTTGGCACTGGCCAAACATCCCCGGCCTGCATTCATTTAAGGGCCAGATGGTCCATTCGGCTGATTGGGATCATAACTTTGACTACTCTCACAAGCGCGTCGGCACCATTGGAAATGGCTCGTCTGCCATTCAGATCTTGCCGGAAATGGTGAAGTTGGAAGGGACAACGGTCACAAGCTTCCAAAGAGGGCCAACATGGGTCTTCTCACCTATGACACCGGCCGCTTTGCTGGGAAGCGATGACCCAAACTATAACCCTGAGTACCGTGACGAAGACAAGCAGCGCTTTCACGACCCGAAGGAGCTCAAAGAATACCGGAAGAAAGTCCAAGGCGGCATCAACAAGTCCTTCAGAATGTTCGTCAAAGGCTCTGAAGAAAGCAGAGCGGCTACAGAATTTGCCGTCAAGCAGATGTCGGAAAAGCTCAACCACGACCCTGAGCTTTGCGCAAAACTGATTCCAAAATGGGAACTTGGGTGCCGTCGAATCACTCCTGGCAGCGGCTATCTCGAAGCCTTTACGAAGCCGAATGTACATCTCACCAACAGCACTATTACTTCCATCACCGAGAGGGGGATTCAAACCGAAGATGGCACGCACCATGATCTGGATGTTATTGTTTATGCTACTGGCTTTGACGTCAGTCAAATTCCTCCTTACCCTGTCATCGGCCGTGACGGCATCAGCCTCGCGGAAAAGTGGAAAGACGAGCCAGAAAGCTACTTCAGCCTAGCTTGCCCCTCAATGCCGAACTATTTCATCTTCACTGGACCCAATGCGTTGGTGGGCCATGGCAGCCTGATCCAAGCCATGGGGTGGTCTGCCGACTGGATGATACAGTGGCTGCGCAAGATGGCTGCCGAGAACATTGCATCTGTGACGCCAAAGCAGGAAGTGGTCGACGAGTTTGTCAGATACGGCGACCAGATCCACAAGACGCTCACATGGACCGGTGGTTGCAGGAGCTGGTACAAGAAGAACAGGATTAATGGGAGAGTTACGGCGACGTGGCCTGGCAGTGCGATTTTGTACCATCAGATGGTCAAGCAGATTCGTCCGGAGGACTTTCATATCAAGTACAGGAGCGCAAACAGGTTCCGATTCATGGGAAATGGCTTCACCGAGTACGAGTTGCAGGATGCCGCTGACATGGCGTACTACGTTACTACTTGACGACAGTACTGCTATGGTTGAATGAACTTTCCTTTCGATTTTCCTATTTCTGCTCATTCTGCGGAGGAGCGGGACATGAGAACATTCCTTCCATACCAGATCGACTATGTGATTTTCCTAATACGCATCATGCTGCCCCCCCGTCTTACATAAAGGTTCATTGATCCTGCAAGAATAACACAAAGTCACAGAATTCATGCAAAGGTACGGTGTGAGCATCAGGAATATTGCTTCCAAAGAGGATAATAAGTATCACAAAAAGCCGGGTATGTACAACTCAAACGCTATTTCTGAAGTCTCCAATGCCGCTCAGCATACAAAATCATCAGCGTAAAAATGATTTCCAACGCAAAGAACATCGCGCACATCTCATAGCCAATCTTGAAGTGCGGCGACTGTCCAGTATTGTACACCAGCAGTGGCACCCACGCGTTGAACGTATACGATAGCGTCTCAATGAGCCCAATCGAAATGGCACGGTACTCAGCGCAATACGAATACGTCTCATTCGTCCACGCCATAAACAGACCTCCCGCTCCCGTCTCACAGAAGGTCAAAAGCCAACCCGCCATCATAGCCGCAGTGTTCTGCTCCGGCCAGACCGACAAGATGATGGCGCCAGTAAGCGCAACGAGACACGCGGCGATGATGGCCGGCCATCGCATGCCGAGCGCGTCACTTGTCCAAGCATAGGTCAAAGTGAAGATGATCTGCAGTCCGTAGCCGGCCGTCGGGATCTCGTTGACCTTCTCGACAGAGTATTTGCCGGTGCTCTTGAGCCAGACGTTGAAGTAGCTGTAGACGCGGATGCCGAGCACGTGGACGATGAAAGCTGCGCTGAAGAGCCAGATCGGCCATGTCTTCAGGAGGTCGACGATGGTCTTGAGGGTTATTTTCTTGGGCGGTGCGCGGCCCACGCGCTCCATGCGTGTGACTGCGAGTTCTTTCTGCTCAGGATTCATCCAGTGAGACTTCGTGGTCGTAGGGGAGTCGGGTATGGCCCTGGAATCACACTGTCAGTGGATGCTGACTGAAACAAGCGTTGTTGTCTCCGATCATTGTAGTGCTCTTGCTTACCAGTATCCGTAAGTGGCGATGGGAATGCCAATAATGCCATCGAAAATGAACAACCACCTCCACGCGCTCAACCCGTGCTTGCCGTTCATCCCGGAGTAGAGGCCAGACTGAAGATAACCGGAGAACATTTGCGCCGCGCTGGACGAGGCCTGGAAGATGCAAGCCCGTTTTCCAAGCTCCTGCGGCGTGTACCAACTGCCCAGGATGGTCATGATGCCTGGATACGCCGATGCCTCCAAGAAGCCGATGAAGAACCGCAGCGCATACACCGTCTCGACGTTCTTAGCTCCTGCCATGCCCATGACGAGTATCGACCAGATAATTTCAAGTGTAGGCAGCCAGACGGACGGCCGCACTTTGGTCATGACGTACTGTGAAGGCAGCTGACCCAGGATGTATCCGATGTTCCAGTACGTCGTCAAGTAGTTTAGGTCGTTACCAGACAACTTCAGGTCTTCCTGCATCCCGGAGACGTATGCATTGGATACCTATGGTAAACTCAGTGATCGAATCACTTGAAATGTTACGGATGAAGCACTCACATTTGTCTGGTCCAGGTACTTGACGAAATAAGCTATGCAGACATAGCTCAAAATCCACCAGTCGAGCTTCGCCACGAAAGCACGTTCCGTGGGTTCCTTGTCTAGACTGTCCCATATTATCCCGAGGACGCGCTTGCTGAGAGTCTTCTTTTGCTGGTGCTGTGGCTCGACGCTTTCAACCCCGTCGGCGGCGCTCGACTCTTCCGTCGCGGTAGGTAGCTTGGAGTCGGCCGTCTGTATCTGCTCTTCGTCAGACGTCCCCATCTTGCAGACTGCAAGTTTATTGGTCTGCAGAAATTCTGGGAGCAGCGGTTGTGGTTGGTAAATTGTCGCGCAGCAAGCTGATCAAACAAACAGTCATTCTTCTTGATCGGCAACAGCTGTCCGATAATGCTGCAAGTAACCCTGCACGTAGACAACGATAGGGCATCCCCTGCTCTTATCCTCCTATCGAAACGCGGAAAACTCGTCATCCGCAATCATCCCACTTCTGCGCAGGACGAAAAAAAAAATCCCTGGGCGCATCACAACGACAAGAGAAACATGGCATTGCCGATGTCGCCAAGATGGAGGCTGCCGCTAAAAGCTTGGGCAAAGCGTTCAAGAGTTGGCAAAGAATTGCTAAGAACCAATATTCGTGCGCGATGGCGTGCTTTTACCTATGCCGCGAAGAGTGATGTTTTGGGTCCGATGGCCGGAGCGCGGCGCCCGAAGAGGTGATGTGATCGGACACGGCAGTCCTGCTTGTCGGTCCGTCCACCCAATGCGGCTGCGGCACCTGAATGGTGGGACCGGTGCGGCGTCGGGACATTGCCTGCGCTCCCGGTGCTGCGCTGGAGACGATGTGCCAACGCAGCGTGGATCTGGCGAGGGCGCATGCGGGCTCCACTGCCGTTTGGCAGTATCTTCCAATGAGCAGAGTCTTTGGGAGCAAGGATTACGAGGATTCATGGGCGAAATTTCCACGTGGGTGCAAGTCCGTATCGGAAGCGTGGTGGACAACCCGCTGAACACGATGTTACTTTCGGCTGGGACTGTTAAACCGGGATTGATCTGAAATGAAGAGTTTCGTGCGAGTAAGATCTTGACACCACCTTCAATCCTTACTTTTAACGATATCGGCAACATCGGCATCACCACCAAGGAGAGAAAACATGGTCTCGGAAAGTGAAGCACGGGAAATATACGCTTCGGCCATCCACTTCGATGGTCTGAACATTGCGAACTTCTCCCGTGAGATATTCGAAGCATGGCACGCGGGCGGGATCACTGGCGTATCCTGCACATGCGGTCTCTGGGAAGGCTTCCGCGGGTCCATCGCAAACGTAGTTCAGTGGAAGAAATGGTTTGAGGAGCACTCCGACCTCATCATCCAGGCACATACCGTGGCCGACATTCGCCGCGCAAAGAAGGAGGGCAAGACCGCAGTTCTGCTCAGCTGGCAGAACACTGCCGGCATCGAGGATCAGCTGGATTACCTACGCGTCTTCCGGGATCTGGGAGTGCGCAAGATGCAACTTACTTACAACACCCAAAATTACTCCGGCGCCGGGTACACTGAGATTAACGACTCCGGTCTGACTGGATTCGGGCGCCAAGTGGTGGATGAGATGGCAAAGCTGGGCATTGTTGTCGACTTGAGCCACTGCGGGCCCAAAACCTCCGAGGACACCATTAGATACGCTTCAAAGCCTCCGTGCTTTTCACATGTCTTGCCTGGCGGACTAAAAGACCATCCCCGGAACAAGACGGATGAGCTGATCAAACTGGTCGGAGAAAAGGGTGGATTTGTTGGCCTCTCTCAGTTCGGTCCACACATGCAGAAAGGAAACGACAGCACTATAGACGACTACGTCGTCGCTCTGGATTACGTGATTGGACTTATCGGAGAGGACCTTGTAGGAATTGGATCGGACTCCTCAGAGGGCCATGGCCGACCGAGCGAGTTCATGGCCTGGTGTAACAAGGACAAAGGCTATGCCCGACGTTTGACGCCGTGGGGATCCCAAAAGGTCGTCAAGCCCCTGGGACCTCTGGCTGAGCGCGCGAAGCTGGCGGAAGCAATGGCAAGGGCGGGGTGGTCGGAGGCGAAAATGAGGAAAGTGCTGGGCGAGAACTGGTTGAGGTATCTCGAGAGAATCATTGGGGAATAGGACAGCGACGGTCGTTTGGTGAAGGTGGTCTGGAGCAACTGGAGCAAGGGAAAATGTTCAAGAGCTCCGTAACGTAGGAGCTTTGTATTTATTAGGTCTCTCGCAAGCCATGCCACATGTGCGTGCGGTTCAATGTTGTTTGCCGTTTGTAGATGCCAACCAGTTGGAGATGGTGGGTGGTTGACAGTAAGGGCAGACTGAATCCTGTTGCAGTGTAAGTTTCGCGAAGCTTGGTGTACGCGAGCGATTTCGAGGATTATGGTGGAGCCGTACCTGAATAGACGCATTTATTCTTTTTTAGGCTAGGTTGCGAGAGATGTATAGATCCTCTGCAACGTGTTCAGTACTTTTAGGCATACTTGTATGAAGATTCCAGCCTAGAAGTCTTATTTTTATCTTGACAATACTGCCACTGGGAACATCTGGACTGGACTGTTTGCGTCAATCAAATGATCCTCGCGTGTAACTCGGCTCCGTCTGCTGTTTGGTTGGCCCATGGTGCAAGCGCCGTGGCGCACCATACTTTTCGGCCCCCAAGGTCGCTGTGATACCGGTATAGCCGCAATCGCGTGTGGGCGGCGGGGTAATTCAGCCTTGTCAAACCTGACAGCGGACAGGACCGTTTCTCTTCCATTATTTGCAACACGCAGTCGAACAGCTTACCTCGCGACGCAATGGCGAGAATTCTCGTATACTTGCAAAGGTTCCTTCCCTTTCTCGCATATCACCATATCCTGATGATGATTATCATGGCGGCGGATATCCTACTACGTAAGGTCCCTGTTAAAGCTCTGTGATCATGAATGCATACCTTTGTATTTTGAATGATATTTTCAGGGCTCTGCTGACGTCTCTCAAACATCAAGCTGTTCTGCTGGCGGGATGTTCCTCTTCGAAGACGGCCATCCAAAACGTATACTTAATGTCGTTATCGTACCGACACCAGGCTGAAGTGCCCAGCGCATCGACTTCAAATCCAAACTTGACTTTAGCCATCAGTGACGCCACCAGAGGCGCAGATCTGGAAGTTTATGTGGGATACTTCGCCGTTTGCGTTTTCCCGGCCAATGGGTCGGAGGCCCATTGTGGCAGAAACGAAGGAAAGCTGAGGGAAATAGCCGGGGAAGGCAACGATCCGCTCGACTTGATCGGTCTTGCGACTCATTTCAGAACAGAGGTGGTTTTTCCGGGCTTGTTGTGAGGCCATCTGACTGTGCTCTCCCGCTGCGGTCTTCTCACTTTCTGGCAGAATCATGGGCATAGCGTTCAGCATATTCACTTTCGCCGTTCTGGCCACGTTCCCAGGGTGGCATGAGGAGCGAGACGCGACCACCGGCAGCGACGTTGATGTGAAACCATTTCCATCACGGCACATGTCATCGCTCGGCGTCCTCTCCGTGTTCTTCTCGACAGCTTGCACGTTGATCGCGGCGATATGGCAGCACACGGCAGCAGCTTCGGCAGGAACTATGGTTGAGTTTGAAACGCATAGGAATGTACGGAGCAAAGTGGGAGCAACGGCAGCTGCATTGGTGTGGATTCCGCTGGGCCTGTATTTGACCGTCACCATCGGCTTGGTTGTTATGATCCTGTCCGTCAGAGTCCTCGACAGATTGACAGATGGCACGGAAAGGAGCAGCTCACGTGGTGGGATTCGCATACTGCCGCTGACCTCGAGTTCTTCGGCATCTGCGAGGTCAGCTTTACAGTACTAAGTCAAAAGTCTGCGCGAATCGCCATTTTACACCAAAAACAGCGAACTTCACCACGTATTATCTCAATAATGCCGCGTAAATACTTTCTAAAAGTTTCTATAGTAATAGAAGCTAGTTAGGGCATAAATACTATATACTTATATTTTTCTATTAATACGTTTCTAGGCTACTACGTACTTTTTAAAATTTAAGAATTTTTTTTTCGGCTGATTTATATGTACATACAATAAGCGAATTCTACCTACCCTCGACTTTCTACTTTTCTAGACTTAGAGTACTTTAATTATATAACTTAGCTTTATTAGAAAAGAGAAAGACGGCACAATTGGATTGTGGATTGGGAGCAGGAAGGCAACGACGGAGGAAATGGACAAAAGTAGAAATTGACGAGAAACCAACGATGGGCGTAGATCCATTGGGCAACGCGCTGCGACGAGATCCTCCGGCGTGTCCGGGTTGCGACGTGTGCGAGTACCCCGCATGTGACTGCTTCAGCCTCGCAGCCTCGCGTAGGAGAAGGCAGCCTGCCGCTCAGCCTCGCCGTACGCAAGCTACGCTCATGAATCGACAGGAAATGCAGCATTTCGCAGCCATCCAGAGCGCAGTGGTCAATGGCCGTTGACGCAGTGTCTGCGAGTGTTGGTGTTTCGATGGCGTCCGCATCATCTTCGGCAGGCGACGACGCGCGGAGCCTCCGCTCACCCACTCGCGCTTCCATCGACCACACTGACCCGGCTAGTGTCCCTCTGCCGCCCTCAGACGATGGATCCGGACACAGACTTTCCCTGGACCCAGCTCCCGCCGACGTTCCGACGACCAACCAAAACCAAACCGCCGATGACGCAGGAACTCTCGGTCACTTGGCTCTTCCTCCCGCACCTCCCAGGTCTCCTCCCCCCGACATCCCACGTGGATTCCCACGGCTACCTCCAGGCCCTCCCCCTCCCCCTCCCCCTCCTGAGCACTTTGGCGCTCCTGGCCCTGTTCTCCCACAGATAACCCATGCCGCGCATGCATACAGGCAACAAATCAGGGAGCTCTCTTCATTCTTGCCGCATCTGAGAAACAACGTCCTGGGCCCTTACTGCAGAGCACCTACGGGTGGAAGCATCTCAGTATTTCCATTTTCTCGAAAGCGCAAAAGGTTCCATCAAGCCGTACATATTGAGCACCCACGATTGCACCAACTTCAGCGAACCGCCGATACATACACCACTGCCTTGCCCCCTGAGGTGAAATACCGTCTTGTGATTCTTGAGGATCCAACTCTTCACATGGTCGATGTCATCGGCTCGGCTTTCAAATTGAACCCCGAGTTCTTCGAGGAGCATTTGCATAGATCCGGGTTTTCAAATGCTTTGGATCAAGGCCCGGACCCTGCTACGTGGAGCACACATGGCATGAAGAAGGATTACATTTCATTCCGATGGTTCCGCCCTGTTTCGCGAAGATTATGCGAGCCAACATCGCTGGCAAACCGCCATCGGCTTCTCCAGGGCAGAGGGGTACATTGGGAAGAAAGACTCCCGGAGAAGTATGGCAGTGACACGCACACCGCCAGACTTCATACAAACATCTTTCGTGGCGAATGGTCCCTGTGTACGGATCCAGACCAGGCAAAGCCAAGAAAGGGGCACAGATCTCCTGCGGCTTGGGAAGAACGGGTGACCATATGTCGAAGGGTCATCGGCGGATGCACAGTTGGTATGTTCCCCCTCGTTTCATACTATGTTCAACTAGTCCGTCATATATCATCATGCACATTTCGTTGCTCTCATCGAGATGCGGAAACTCTTGTATATTGAGGAAAGCCTTTGGGTCCCCGCACTGACTTCAAATGTACAGCTATAATACTACTCGACCCATTGCCACTCGTCTCGCACACACTTGAATCTGGACTTTCCGTAACCGAGAACTTTGAAACCCCGTTCGTTGCCATATACCCCCGAGGACCACCATTAGACCGACTTCCTGAACTTGCAGATATCTTAATAGGAGATGGCCGCCAAAGACTTAAAGAGCATTTTGGCGCAACAAATCCGACGCGAAGTGATCTGGTCCGTTGGCTGCAATGTGAGCAGGCCGAACCGGACCCCTTTCTCAGCCTGCTCAATATGATTCACAGCGACATTGCAGCTCTACAGCGTTGGCTGACGGTGACATTGAAGGAGATTGGTTCAGGGTCGATAAATGACGAGCTTATGCAAGAACGCCTACTACATTGGCGATCGCTCATCAACAATTACCAGTTAGAAATTCCGACCATGCGAAAAAACATAGACGAGCTTGTACAGTTCAGCTATGGCGATAACGTCCCGCCCCAAGCCGAGCAACCTATCCTGGGAATTACCTCAGCACTGGACCGTTTGAACGTTGATGTGGAGAAGTCATACCAAGCTCTACGAGCGGATATATCAATCCTCGAGAGTAAACGCGGTATCGCTGAGGCTGAAGGCGTCAGCAAGCTCACCGAGCTAGCTTTCATATTCATACCTCTCACTTTTGCATCCAGTATCTTTAGCATGCAAGTTGAGGAGCTGGGAGATGGTGTGCCGCTTCGGTCATTCATCATCGCGGCGATGATTGCGGTTGGCGTATCCTACGCTATCCGGCTACTCGTCCGAAGCCCTCTCATCATCGATACCAAGCGGAAGGTCTTTGCAAGAGTTGCCGCAGACGCTGGGATAACTGACGTTCGCGCTCCCCCTACCCGCGCTTTCCTTCTCTGGCCATTTGAGAAAATTTATAAAAGGATCGGCCTTATCCCTCTGTTCGTATTCATTCCTCTGGCGTTCTTTGTTCCAACCATCGCGGTCTTATGGACTCGCAAATCTCTGGACAACGGCTTCAAGGCTGCAATCACCGTTTTGATTGCCTTGATTGTCGGCGGGGGCCTATGGGCCGCTGTGAGAATTACTGTGGGAAAGAAATTAAGCGCGATGCGCTGGCTTGCAGACAAAGATTTATTGCAATGGATATGGAGAACGAAGAGACCAAGAGCCGATACCTCACGGATTACAACCAACACCACCTCGAGCATTGAGGCATGACTGACTGATTCCGGCTTGGACTCGAAATATCGATGGAGTAAATTGCTCTCCTTGTACATACTCTCTAATGTTTATCTCCGTCGACGGTTGACATGCTTTAGCTGGATATCTTCCTTTCTCATCTTACTG
The DNA here is from genome assembly GCA_037356075.1 of Neofusicoccum sp. Z40. Taxonomy (NCBI): domain Eukaryota; kingdom Fungi; phylum Ascomycota; class Dothideomycetes; order Botryosphaeriales; family Botryosphaeriaceae; genus Neofusicoccum; species Neofusicoccum sp. Z40. The sequence continues at coordinate 180,595 of JBAWJV010000031.1, read as the reverse complement.
CTGTAAACCTTGCGTAGGCACGATCAAGCGCAGCACTCTTCACATTCCTCCTCGTAGCGGATTCGCAACCTGTCAACGACCTTCTCCTTTTTCCTTATCCCCAAGCCTGCCCCAACCCATATGACAGATCTTTTAAAAAATAGAGTAGACACAGACATGTCCAACTGAGGCTTGTCCCAGAGCTCCACTTTCATCTCACACATCTGGTTTCTTCTCCTTTCGCGATGCTTCACTAGATAACACCGGTACTTGCAAAGCTTTATGCGGGACTCGATGTGGTTGCAAGGGAATTCGTAGTCGGTCCTTCTGCACATGGCTTTTGGAGATTGCTCTGCGGCTGGTTCAGCGCGGGGCATGGCATCGCTGGAGGACGGGGCTACCAGATGTTGTGCCAGTTTCACAATGAAGGGTTTCCTTCTCTCGCCCTGTAGGCAAAACTCAAGGGAAAAAAAATCAAATTGAAGCTCAAAGTTACTGTGCAAGAAAGGCGGAAGCTGTTCGGCGGCTGTTGCAAGAGCAGGATTGTGATTGGCGAAAATGGTCCGGTCGGCATACGTGTAAGCAATCTTATATTCGGAGAACGCATCAAACGTGTCGCGTGAGCTCTGCTGCCATCCTGACCCCAGGGACGAAGCCCGAGGAGCACGCGCAAGCCACCGAACACATCTTGCAGCCCAAGGCGGGATAGTCTCCGAGCATGACCCCCCGATGGGTCCTATGATGGCGGCGCGTGCCGCCAAGACGAGATCGACGGAGCTCCGGCCTCAGCCACCTCCATACCTTCAAGACGACACGATGGCACCCCTCTAAATCACCCGCAACCTCCCCCTCCCCCACAGTCTCACTTCTCCGGCCCCATCCCCTCCCTTACCGCCGGCCGGACCGACGCACACGCAACCCCGCGGGAACCACCACGCACCATGGCGTCCCCGCTGCTGTCGCAGCGCCCGTCCTCGGAGCACTCCAACGACCGCGGCCTGGCCGAAGAAGATGCGCTGCTCACCGGCGAGCGCACCGGCAAGCGCGGCGAGCCCACACGGAGCGGCTGGAAGCGGTGGCGAGAAGTCGGGCTGTTCGCGTGGGCGCTGATCGCGACCGCCGTGGTCATCGTGCTGGCCGTCGTGTACCAGAAGCAGGCCACGACGAAGCAGCCCAGCTCGACGCCGCCGTCGGGCAAGCGCAACCTCATCTTCATGGTGTCGGACGGCATGGGCCCGACGTCGCTGTCGCTGACGCGCAGCTTCAAGCAGTACACGTACGCCCAGCCGTGGGACGACACCCTGATCCTCGACGGCCACTTGATCGGCCAGTCGCGGACGCGCTCGTCCAGCAGCTTGGTGACGGACTCGGCGGCTGGTGCGACGGCTTTCTCGTGCGGCTTCAAGAGCTACAACGGCGCTATCTCTGTTCTTCCCGACCACTCCCCTTGCGGCACCGTGCTGGAGGCCGCCAAGCGCGCTGGGTACATGACCGGTTTGGTTGTGACGACTCGCATTACCGATGCTACGCCGGCATGCTTCGCGGCCCACGTCAACATGCGTTCTGAGGAGGATCGTATCGCGGAGCAGATGGTCGGAGACTACCCGCTGGGCCGCGTCGTGGATCTGATGTTTGGCGGTGGCCGCTGCCACTTCCTGCCCAATTCTACCGACGGTTCGTGCCGCCAGGATGACAAGGACATTCTTTCACTGGCGAAGGAGGAGTACGGCTTCAACTACATCGACAGCCGCGAGGACTTCGACGGTCTCAAGCTGGGCAGCGCCGTCAACCTCCCCATGCTCGGTCTGTTCGCCGACACGGACATTCCCTACGAGATTGACAGGAGGAACGAGGATGACATCTACCCGTCCCTCGACGAGATGGCCAGGACCGCCATGAAGGCCCTAAGCGAAGCTACGAAGGACAGCGACAAGGGCTTCTTCCTCATGATCGAGGGAAGCAGGATCGACCACGCCGGCCACGCCAACGACCCCGCCGCCCAGGTCCACGAGGTTCTGGCTTACGACAAGGCCTTCGCCAGCGTTCTCGAGTTCCTCGAGAACGACACCACCGAGGGCGTTATGGTCAGCACCAGCGACCACGAGACCGGCGGTCTTGCCGCAGCACGACGTACGGCCCCCCATCCCCATCCCCATCCCCAACCTCCCTCCCACAAAGCCCCAACCGCTAACACCTCACCACCACAGAGCTCCACCCCACCTACCCCGACTATCTCTGGTACCCCAGCGTCCTAGCCAACACCTCGCACTCAGCCGAGCGCCTCAGCCAAAACTACCACGCCTTCCTCACCACCAACCCCTCCTCCCCCGCCATCGAAGCCTGGGTCAAGACCGCCATCGAGCGCGACCTCGGCATCCACGACGCGTCCGGCACCGAGCTCAGCTCGCTCGTCTCGGAGCCCGAGCTCTCGCCCTACACCTTCGCGGACATGGTCAGCCGGCGCAGCCAGACGGGCTGGTCCACGCACGGCCACTCGGCCGCCGACGTCAACATCTTCGCGTCGGACCCGACGGCCGCGGCGCCGCTGGTCGGCAACCATGAGAATACCGAGGTGGGCGAGTTTCTGCGGAACTACTTGGAGGTGGATGTCGAGGCGATCACGAGGGAGTTGAACGCGAAGGGCGTGCTGTATGATGGCGTAGGTGCGGCGGGCGAGAAGGTGTCGTGGATGGGGAAGGTGCCGAAGGAGGGGGAGAGGCTGGATGGGCAGGACCATTTGGATCATTATCAGGGGGATTTTAAGAAGCATAAGAGGTGCGAGATCTGCGGGATGTAGAGAGATGGAGCAGGTTTGTGGTCGGAGGTAGAACGGTCGAGATCTTCGGGACGGTTGCTTCTGTTTGGGATTGGCGTGGCGTTTCCGGTTTTGATGCGCCTTTTGCTTTTTGTACCTGTGCTGGGAGACTGGGCTGGGAGACGTAGAGGCTTTTGTAATCTGTGCATTTTGCTCTTTTTTGATTTGCTTTCCCGCGATCTCCGCCTCAGAAGTAACTAGCATACCATTCGCTGGAGCTAGAAGGAAGATGATACCTAAACAAAGAAGCATAGCCTTGCTTGCACCATTCATTTGAGCCGCCTTGGTATATCTCCCGTGCATGCAAAAAGACCAGAGCAACAAGTCCCAATCTCCTCAAAATTTTTTTTACAGATGCCCGCCGTCCACAAAACGCCGTCGCTATGCAACTCAAGTAAACTCCTATTTCTCCAGACCAAATGAGAGACCAAATCAATGGCACAGTCCAGAAAGAAACCCTTACATCTGAACGCATATAGGAGCCTGCAACTACTACGACGTAGCCTTCAGCCACTCCTCAAAGTACACGCAGTTGCTGGCGCTGACGGGACCACCGTCCTCGCACAGGTTAAAGACAGGGCAACGGCCGCAAGGGGCCTGAGTCAAGCCGTTGCCGTAGCCCTCGGCCAGCTCGTGGTCGTTTGCGGCCTCCATGGCGCCGCGCACGCTTCTGTAGCCCATGGCGCCCATGCGCTCGAGCTTGCCGTCAAACACCATGTTCTCCAGCAGAGAGCGCAGATCCATCTCCCGGATCACGACGCCCTCGATGACGCCCGACTTCTCGATGAACTCGAGGATAGACGAGGCGGTGGGGTAATTGCGGTAGCCCGGGGGATGCGGGAGGAGGACGCCGTTGTTGCGGCCTAGTGCGGGACGGTACTTGGGAGTGTCGACGGGGATGGCGCTGTTGTTGTTGCGCTGGGCCTGCTCCTTCTTCTTCTTGATGTCGGCCTTGGTGACGTGGTGCAGGGGCCTCTGCTCGACCCAGCTGTTCTGCTCGACGTAGTTGAGGATGACGGTGGAGATTTGCTCGATGAGCTCAATGTCCAGCTCGCCGTCGGTGTGCCAGGGACCGCCGCTGACTTCCTCGGACGGGGTCAGGTGGGCGAGCATGTAGATCTTGCGGCCCGGATGCTTGACCGACGTGATCGACTTGACCAGGCGCTTGCCCTCCAGCGACTTCAGCGCCTTGTTGATGACCGTCTGGTGGAAGTTGGTCTTCGCCTTGATCGTGCGCGTCCACATGCCCTGGTCCTCTGCCGACGAGATGTGCGAGTAGACGACCCGCTCGTTGGGGTCCATGCCACGCAGCCTGCCACAGTCGCACCGAAGTCAGCGCATTGCTTCTCGTAAATGCCATACTGTTCCCGTCCACATGTCTCGCTCCTCGTCCTTTGTCATGGGTGTGACACGTACTTTGCGGCATCCTCGCGGGTCCGTAGCCTCCAGCATAGCACGCGATCCCAGCTATTCTGCCCTTTCTCCAACAGCTCGAACAGGTGCGCGTCGACCAACTCCTGGCATATTCCGGCCAGCTCCTCGACATCCTTGGCGATACTGAAGAGCGACAGGTCCTCCTGGAAGAAGATGGTGCCTGGCTGGCGCTCGGCGCACTTGTCGTAGAGCTGGTCTTTTTTCGAGGCGAATGGCGGCGGCATGGCGGCGGTGGGCTGCGGCGCTTGCAGCTGCTTGCTTTTTTTCTTTCCGGCGGGTCGGTGTCAGGGTGAGCTGCGGCTATCTGTCGACCATGGAGGAGAGCGCGAGGAGGGACGTGGCGGCAGCGCGGGGGCGCAGAACAGTCACAGCGAGGCAGATGCGATGCGCTCGATTACTTTGCTCCCCGCGCTGCGATGGAAATTCGTCGCGCGCGGGCGGTGAGCGGCGGCAGATCGGCGGCTGCAGGCGCCGACCGACAGGGTCTCCTCGCGTCCGCCTGCCGCTGCGCCAGCCCGTCCGTCTCGTTGCACTCTCTTCTCCCTCGTGCTTTGCAATGGCGTCATCGCGCCCAAACGATCTGCAGCCGTTGCAAAGGTTACTTTCCTCTGAAACCCGTGCGCCAAGGCTAGTGTTTGGTCGGATCTCTTCCGCTCACGCCGCTGTCTAATTTCTACGCTTCCCGTCTCACCCGTGCTCTCTTTAACTTCGATCCTTGTCGTTTATGCCCAACGCGCCAAACTCTGCTTTTTCGTTTTTCCGTAATTGCAACCTCGGTCATTAGCAGGCACCGGCGTCCAACTCCAGGCTCTCAGGATAGTCGACGACGCTAGCATCGTCCGCGATGTGGCCGATTTCTTCTCGACTCTCCGCCACAGATCGCCCAGTCTCGATTCCATGATCACCGGCCTGAAGACAGCAATAGTGGCCTTAGAAGCCACCTGTCATGGAATTGATCGTTTGCTCCGGGGAATGATTCTACTATTTGTTGGAAATAACAGCATGATGCCGAGCACGATGGCCCACACTTCGCTCTCGCCGGATCTTTCCCCAGTGAGCAGTTCTAAAAGCAGACGGCCGGCATGATCTGCCCAGCGAATGGATATGGAGAGTTCCTCTCAGCCAGGTGCGGCACCAGGCAGTCAGGGCGACGCAAGTGGAGCAGTCATCTGGACCGCGGAGGCCCGCAAAGACAGACGTGCTTACGTCGCTACGCCACCAGAAGCAAGTCCGGGGAACGGACGGGTCCGCTGTAGGAGTGCGCCGGTCGGCACTTGGGTCAAGAACCGATGCGATGACCATGACGAATTACAGCAGGGCGAAGCAGAGCAGTCGGTCAGCGCCGAGCGCCTCGAGCTTGCAACGCCCAATTGCCCCAGAGATAGGGAGGAGCCGCATGGGGATTCCTCGGCCGAAGCCGCAAATCATCCCACGCGATCAGCTCTCGCCGCGCAGCCTCAGATAACCGGCGCACAACGCGCGCGTGGTGGTGAGGCACAGCAGCCCGCCCTCGCGCTGCTGCAACACGGCGCGGCGGACCATGCTGCGAGCCAGCCCTGCGCCCTGCCGAGCCCGGCCCATCTCTTGGAAAATCTTGGGCCGTGACAAGCATTCCCTGCCGAAGCTTGCAGTCCCTCGCGTCGCCCGTGGCGCGACGGGCTGCGGGCCTGTCGCTAGACGACAAATTCTGGAACGTCACCCCGGTTTGCGCAACCTTATCGCTGCACGCCACCCCGTTGTGCGTCAGCTAGCTCAGCTGCGGCGCTGTGCGAAACACCTCTGCAAAACACGCGTGGTCTGTCTGCGCGCGCTTCCGCTGCGCCGCGCCCAGCTGCCAATGGCGACACACGCGACACGGGCGCCGGCGTGGGCGCATCCCTATCTCTCCGGACTCCGCTAACGGCCATTGCTTCCCCTTCCTGGACCCTTCGCGCTGATTGCCTGCTAGTGCTGCGCGCCGTCGCCCGCCCACACGCCCCAGGCTGGCCCGGGAGCACCGTCGTCGCCAATCTGCTGATCCTCGACCGGCCGCTCGGCCTTATCAGTGGTGCGCGAGAAAAGTTCGGCAGCCTTAGCCACACGCCCATCGCGAACCCCGGCCGCTCCTTATATTACTTTAGTGCTCTGCGTGCCGTTGCGTCGGCCTCCAGGTCGCGATCTTCGTTGTCACTCCTTTCTGCCAACTCCCGATCCCTTCCCCAGACTCACTCCCCCGCTGTGGGAACGAAGATTAAACTCCTTCGCGGAGCTTCGGTAGAGTCGTAAACCCTCCTTCACTCACTCCCATCGCCATGGACTACGTCGACGTCGAGAAGCGCGCCGTTGACGCTGAGGTGTCTTCGGTCCCTTCCGCGCATAAGGACCCCGCCGGTGTCTACGCCGTCGAGGGCGGCGCCGTGCCGGGCGAGAGCTTCGAGTACGGCAACAGCCTGTACGCAAAGATCCAGAGGTTTGCTGGACGCTTCAACATCGAGCAGAGAGGAATCGAGCGCGTGCCGGAAAGCGAGCGCAATGACAACTCCCTCCTGAACGTTGGCACCATGGTACTTCTTCGCCCGCTCCATCTCGCAAAAACATGACTGATTCCACATAGTGGCTCTCCGCCAACATGGTCGTCAGTTCTTTCGCCATTGGCCTGCTGGCCAAGTCTCTGTTCTACCTGGGCGTCGCCGATGCCATGCTGGTGTGCCTGTTCTTCAACATCCTCGGCATCCTTCCCGTCTGCTTCTTCTCGTCCCTGGGCCCTGTGTTCGGATTGCGTCAGATGGTGCTCTCCAGGTTTTGGTTTGGCTGGTGGGGTGTCAAACTCAGTAAGCCCGCGTGCCACAACGTCGCACACATTACGCTAATTTGTGGAACCAAGTTGCCTGCTTCAACGTCTGCGCCTGCATTGGCTGGTCATCTGTCAATTCCATCGTCGGAGCCGAGCTCATCCACGCGGTCAACGAGGATGTGCCCGGCTGGGCCGGAATCGTCATCATCGCCTTTTGCACCTTTTTCGTCACCCTCTTCGGCTACAAGGTCGTTCACGCCTACGAGTTCTGGAGCTGGATCCCGACGTTTATCGTTTTCCTCATCGTCCTGGGCACCTTTGCGCACAGTGGCGCTTATGTTGATATCCCCTGGGAGACGGGCAAGTCCGAGCTCGGAGGCGTCCTGAGCTTCGGTAAGTCAAATTCTATACACTTTGATTCCTAAAACACTCAATAACAGCGTAAAAGGTGTTACTGTATACGGCTTCGCCACGGGCTGGGCAAGCTATGCGGCCGATTACACGGTCTACCAGCCATCCAGCCAGAGCCGGCGGAAGGTCTTTTTGTCAACCGGGCTCGGTTTGCTCTTCCCGCTGCTGTTTACCGAGATGCTGGGCATTGCCGTGATGTCTGCTACTGCCATTAATGACGGCAACAACAGATACCAGGCTGGTTACGATGCTGGTGGTACTGGTGGTCTGTTGGCGGCCGTCTTGTTCCCCCCGCTTGGTGGTTTCGGTAAATTCTGCTTGATCATCTTGGCCCTCTCCATCATCGCCAACAACTGTAAGTCGACTACTACACTAGTTCACGTTGTTCTCTCTTTTTTCTTTCTCTGTATTTCTCGCTTTTTTTTCTTGAACCCCTGCTAATTTCTACAACTTTTAGGCCCGAATATTTATTCAATTGCCCTGACCATGCAAGTCTTCGGCCGTTGGGCGCAGATGATTCCTCGTCCCATCTGGACCTTGATCGGCACCGGCGTTTACATTGGAATTAGCATTCCCGGCTACAGCCACTTCGAAGTAGTCCTCGAAAACTGTAAGTGGAACGAAAAATTCCAGTAGACCCAAACCATCCAACTCACACACCCTCGCAGTCATGAACTTCATCGGCTACTGGCTCGCCATCTACGAAGGCATCGCCCTCACGGACCACTTTCTCTTCAAGCGCGGCATCGGTGGCTACGTTCCCGAGCACTACGACCAGCCCTCCAAGCTTCCCCCCGGCATCGCCGCCGTCCTGGCTTTCGGCTTCGGCATCGCCGGCATGGTCACCGGCATGAGCCAAACTTGGTATGTCGGCAAGATCGCCCTGCACGCCGGCGAGGCGCCCTACGGCGGTGATGTTGGGTTCGAGCTAGGCTTCGCGTTTGCGGCGGTTAGCTACGCCGTGCTGAGGAATGTGGAGTTGAAGGTCTTTGGAAGGTAGGATGGGCCGAGGCCAAATGGGTGGCCAGTCAAGGGGGAGATTGAGGCTTGTGGAGATGCGTGTAAGAAAAGTTTCTGCCTGAGGAACGGTTGTTTGGAGGAAGATATATACCCGGGAAATACTTCGTTTGTTTGGAATCTTTTTAGACGAAAGAACGAATTGCTTACCGTGAATGTGATAAAGTGTGTTTTGCGTGATTCCGCGGTTTTTCATGAGAGAGTCGATCGACGTGGTTTGGTTGGCCATGGCTAGTTGGTTGCACTAGTCATCACAGGTCCGAAGTTGAAGCATTCGTCCGGATGGCTCAGTTAGGAATCTGCTGCTGACCATACGTCCGGATGAATGCTTCAACTAGGGACCGCTTGTGCGGGGACTTCTGTAACCAGATGCATCCTAGAAAGCTACGGTGATTCTCTGGCGTGTCTATTCCGGGTAACACTTGCTCTCGCTTAAGGTACTCGACACCTGTAAATTAATCACCTCAGCCGTATGCGCCGCGTCATGCTGTTTTTCTCCAATTCCCCGCTGGCCTGACCTTGAATCTACCTGGCGACCGTGCTCACCAAACCTATACACCATGGACGATGTGCTTGGTCTCGCAGCAGCCGATCTGTCCGTGGACGATCTCTAGACATTTCCTTCTCCTAACTGCCGTGGAAATAAACCACTACTCGTTGCCTTCGACATGGAAAAATTCGAAGGAAGCCGTCGGTACTCAAAAGATACTGGATTAATCACTGAATTCGGTTTCGCCATCCTCGACCTGGCGAAGGTCCGTGATGTAGCGCCTGGCACACACTGCGCAAACTGGTTTCCGTTCATCGAAACCCATTACTTTTGGATTGCGAATCGCCAACATCTTCGAAACCGTCTCTACGTCGTCGACAGATCCGAAAGATTCCTCTTTGGAACCTCAATGGACATCAAGCTTGAGGAATCTGCCAATTGGCTGCGAACCCTGCTCCACGTTCCGCGCGACACTCTTCCGCTACCACCAGAAGATCCCCACGGCACGTTGCCGCCACATGTAATTGCAGGTGGCGATACAGCGGTCGTGGGGTCTTCTTCCAGAACGTACGATGAGGACTCCGAGGATGAGAACTTTTCAGAAGATGATCTGGACCACGGTTTTGGCGGCGATGTTGATGACAACGGAATCCTCGATTTCAGCCTTCTCCAAATGTCCGACACTTCCCCTTCTGCAGCTCAATCTTCACCATCTATGCCGGTAACGGAGCAACCAGCTGTAATTGCAGCTGGTGCGCTGCCGACCGGTTCGATCAAGGCGGGCAAAATGCCGGTGACGGACCTGGACCAACCAGCTGCAGTACATGAATACGAGCAAACGGTCGACGAAGACGAATTCCTTGAATTCTTGTTCAACACGTGTCCAGACAGTATAAGGACGCGCTTGTGCTCCCTTGGTGGACGTGATCAGTCTGGAACACGCCAAAACTGCAACCTTTACCCTTTCGAACACCGATACAATCACCACTACAACAGATTTCTGGCAATCGGGATTAGGTGCGGGGCCACCGGGCCCAATATTGCTAACCTTTCCACTTGCGTGGCGCCACCCTTCGACTTGGCTCGAGTCGCTGCATATATCTCAGCATTTTTGATACATTCATAGCACGTGAGATATGTCTCCATCACTGCGTCGATCTCCGCATCAAAGGAGGAAGAGCGCCTTAGCGGAAAAAGTCTTCTTTGCCGCCCAAGCTCAAGTTCCTGAAAGTTAGTCGTCGGCAGCACTGAGATGCAGCCTCGCATAGTGTCTGCTTTCGACGCCTATGTTTCTGAGGTTTGGCAAGGCCTTGCATACTTGTGAGCCAGGGTTGAGTGGAAAGCCTTAGCAGGCGGGATACTGTAGCATTCATCTGCAGATGCCAGTATCTTGTTGTTTTTCCACGGTCGCCTGTTACCACAAGATAATTTCGTATTTCCAGGCTGAAAAGGTAAGGGAGGAATATTGATCTTAAGAGGACTGATAAAGGGTAGCAAGGCTCACGAAATGGTTGGTTTTCAAGCTGTAAGCATGCACGATGCTGATTTGGGTTGAATTTGCATGGGCCCGCAGACCACGTCAGAACATCGGCTATCACAAGGCTGAGGAGAACAACGGTCCTCCACCAGCCTCCACTTGTTGTCTCAGCAGTCAAATGCCAACTTCACGCAGCCAAGGTTCCGTATGGAAGGGAGTGAGCCGACAGAAGTTCGAGGATGCAATTGACGAACTTGATGACAATGCGTATGGCGAGAAGAACTACATCGACGAAATCCGGAGCAACCCGCAAGATCCCAACCGTGGGTCACTCACCTGGGAGACTGAGCAGCAGCTGGCGGATGCTTTTGCTTATATTGCCTGCCATAAACCCGGCGCAAAATACATATCCGCTGCCGTCATCGATATTCTGAGCGAGAAAAAGCCGGTAATACGCCTTGCAGCCAACGAGGGAATCCGGCCTGAAGTTACCAGTGCCATCAAAAAGATTATCCAAAAGTTGGATAAGTACAATGACGAACGTAAGCAAACTTCGCTAACGATACATTGAACCCCTTTTAATGTATCCATAGAGTCCCCAACTCGATGCAAAGATGACATCTTTCGAATCGTGGTTGACTTGGATTGGGAGAAAATCATGTCCCGTATCCGACCAAGAGAGTATCACAAGAAGAGAAAGTCGATAAGCAGTGGCACTATTGCATCACTCATAACGAAAGCTTTGGGCCGACAACCCAGCGTGTCCTCCTTGTATAAAGGGGCCGAGCGATTCGATAGCAAAGTCAAAGATTTGTGTAATCGTCGAAAACTTAAAAATAATGCCGAGACGAGAGAGCAACTAGCCGGCATCATAAAACAAGCGTACGAGCTTTTATGGGTCAAGGGTGGCAGAGATACACTCAAGAACCAGCTTGACAGACTGGAGACTCAGCAGAAAGAAAATTACGAGTCAGTTCTTAGGAAACTGGAAAAGCTGGCCCATTACTGGCGCGTTTGCGAATGGTTGTTTCAACACTGGGTGACGTGCCGATCACTTTTCCGAAAGGTAGTCGTGCATCCCATCAAAAATTACAGACCGGTGAAATCGATAGCGGCAACGGACGATTCAGGAAGGAAAGTCAAGAGGCACGTACACGCCGAAGTCCAGATCATTCTTTTCTATGAGATCAATAGTCAGCATCCTGAGAAGTGGCCTCGCGTCATAGGGGCCTCGAAAAAAGCTTGCTTCCTCTGCGACGCTTTTGTCAGAGAACATGGGGCTTTCCGTGTCTCGAAAGCACATCGGCGTCTCTACAGCCAATGGACAGTTCCGGAGATCCCAGGTCATGGCTCAGACACCGTTCAAAGTCTCCGGAGCATCATACTGAACGTATACGAGGAAGTTTTGAGAGCGAAGAATTGGCCCACGATGCCTCGACTTCCACCAGAAAGCTCAGTGGGCTCAGATACGACAAGAAGACGGCCGTCTGTAGTGGCATCCGATCTGCACGACCCTTTTACTTCAACATCCAGAAGGCCCTCGGTTCAGTCAGAAACAACGCTTAAGTTGTCAGCTACAAATCTGGCAATGATTCCCGGCGAGGAATCTAATTCGGACTCAAATGCTTCATATGGTAGCGAATTATCATCAGACGAGCGGTCGGACGTTACTGTAACACCATTCCGGGAACCTCCCAGTGACGACGACGATGATGATTATGATGATGAGGAGGGGGAGGAGGACGATAAGGAGGAAGAGAGGGAGATACCGTCAAACACCTCTCCACAACTGAACAACGCGACTGCTGAATACTCAAGAGTGCCAGATGGGAACGCTTCTGAGGCGAGTCAGGAAAATTCCCCTTGTTCAACGGAAAGTGAAAAGGACTGTGTTGAAATATGTGTGTGTCGAGGCACAACTCGGATTGAAGAATCCCCGCTTGTTGATATGACGATATCGGATCACGCAGATCGAGATGGGACAAGGCGGAGCCAGGCACTTCTTGTGATCCACCACGACGGTGATGAGTTGAGGATGAAAGTGAGTTCAGGCTACTGGGCGCGTATTAGGGGGAAGAGGCTGGAATTTTATGTTTCATATGATGATTTCTCAAGAGGAAATCTGAGGAGCAGATTCGAGTCGCTCTCTGTGGAAAAGTGTATGAGGGACATCCGTGGGATGCACGTGGAGCTGGCACTGAGAAATCAGAGTGACGGCTTTGCAACGGTTTTGTTAGAATGGAGAGAAACAGAATAGGAGTTGAGGGACCTATTAGGGGTTGTGGCACACGTATGCACGCGGAATCTAAATATCAGCTTCACACAAGCTAACTGTTGTCGAGATTTTGAATGTTGCCATCTTTAGTGACGAATTTGCTGTGCCGCAGCTAAGCTAATAAATTCTCTTGAACGGATTGATATAGAGTAAAGCGGCGTTAAAGCATTCATCAGGACGTGAAGTTGGAGAAAGACTTATTCTCGAGACGTCGAGATGGATGCTTCAACTCCATAAGCGCATGGCAATCGAAAGACTCACTGTGAAGAAACCATGTGGGGGCTAGCCACAACAGCCGTCATTGTTTGCGTCACTTAACAGGGGCCATAGCCATGCTTGTAGGCTATACAGTCAGCCATCCTCATATCCAAACCTCGGAACACCAAATGATATCAACCACAGACTGTCATGCGCGCAACGCCAATGACATGCTTTTGTGGGCCTGGGGACAAATTGCCTAAAAAGGGTTTAAAGAACACTGTTTTTGGCTAGCCGGCGTGCCCCGCATTGATCCTGTGGCTCGGGAAACCCGGCGTCTATTCCCGGCCAAACCGTCTCGCTGCCTACGCAATGTCTTAACTCGTTGCTGATAAGCCTACACGCTTGAAATAGGCCGTGTGTCCTACATGCGCGTCTGGCTGACGTTGTTTCTGACTCGTACTTTCTGGCTTCATTCGTCGTCTGTGGCTGAGGAAGCGTAAGATCCCCCCCTGACCGGTATACAGAATCTGTGAATCTGTGTGGACTTCCGTGAGCATTGATATGGAACGGCCTCCGCGTGCAAGGCGGAGTAGAGACGGTTGTTGGACATGCAGGAGAAGGTATGATCCTAATGGCCATCAAAGTGAGACAAGAAACCAACAGATCATTGACAGGAAGAAAAAATGCGACAGCAAAACTTTTCCATGCGGGAATTGCTGCAGACTAAACCTGGCCTGCGACACTGGAACCAAACTTGTGTGGGAGGATGACGCAAGAAGAGAGGGAATGAAGAAGAGAGGCACTGCAAACTGCGCGGAGAGACAACGAGATGACTCTACTTCTGCACCCAGGAGATCAACACCACGAGATGGCCACACCTCTCAAAGGAACAATGATATCGCGAGGCCTGTTGCGCACGAAATCCATGCGCAAAGTTTCCATGGGATCAATCGGGGGCCTGCAGATGAATGGCAGGCATTCAGGCAATCATCGCCCCAGGATCAACTTATCCGACACCAGAGTTTAACGGGATATCCATACAGCCTCGATCGAACAGAGTCGCTGTTGCTGGACCACTATATACAGCGTTTTTCGAGAACATACCCCACGTTTTCCGGTCCAACGAATCCCTTTCTATCCGTGCTTATTCCAATAGCCATGCAAAGCGACATGGTTCTACACTCCCTCCTTGCGCTCAGTGGGGCTCGCTTTTGGGACTACGGTTGGGGTGGGATGGAGAAGCAGACACTCAAGTTAAGACAACGTGCTTTGAGAGGCTGCAGGAAACTTCTGGAACAATACAATGCAAACCAGCCTGGCGCACAGAATGCCGGAAAAGGCAGTATGGACTACTCAGCTCTGTCGACACCGCAGAACCCAGGCGCCATTCATACTAACACCATGGACGAGGAAGACCTCCTGTACCTCTTGACCAGCTCCACCCTGCTTCTCCTTTACGATAAGCTTTCTGGCGATGGAACTTGGAGACCTCATCTGGACTTTATCGGACATCTTTTTTCTCAGGATTCCATTGGCTGGCGACTCAGCTCTCCGGGCCGTTTAGAGGCTTATCGGTTTCTCCATAATTTGTTTGTGTATAATGATCTCGTAATGTCGACCTCGCTCCAAGTTCCTACCCTTTCTGACTTCTACCTGCGAGTCACCGGACCTTTCGCATCAGAAACCAGGTCCTTCAATTTCATAGAGAGGGAGCGCCATTCTCCGAAAAGGCAATCCAAGTATTACTTTCCGAATCTCATAGCCCGGATCAGTGCGCAAGACAGGACAGTTGCGGAAAGTGATATTGACGCATGGGATGGAAGATTGGATTGGCTCCCGAGCTTTGCGCTTCTTGAAACCCACGAAGATAAGGGGAATTTCGATACATCGCATGACAGCGGATCGTCCCGAAAAGTTCCAATAAATACGGCGCAGCCACGGGGAAAATCGGAAGGGACAAGCGAAAGCCTGGACTTGGAGGAGCAAGGAATCGTATCTCGATTGTACAAAGTTGCGGCAAGCATCTATCAGCGACAGGCGATATTCCGAGACACAAAATCGGCAAGAGACATGCAGACTATAGATCTGAACGAACCCAGTCACCTTGCTTCATGGGCCATCCAACTCATCCAGCAACTTCCTGGAGGCTCAGTCTTTGAGAACGCTCTTCTTTGGCCCATTGGCATCGTGGGCAGGGAGTTATCGAGGGACAAGGTTTGGGAGAGACAATATGTCATTGCCCGTCTTCAGTCATTGGAGCAGCGGTTTCGAATGAAGCACTTCCGGCGTGTGCAAGATGTTCTGACGAAGCACTGGGTAAACATTGATTATGGGACGGAGAAATCGGCTCAAGCTACCCATGGACGTTTTGGATCTACCATTGATACGATACTACTTGGATAGGCGTAGATCCAAGAGGGGGGAGAAACCGTCAAACTAGAATAGAACTAATATTTCTTTCTCCTTTTGCACCAGCTATTGCCCGAGTGGCCTCATTTCATAGAGCGTCTGTTGAAGGTAATTGGTCTGCTCATTCACCCATCTTTCCACCTCTGCGATGTTGACGGTTTCCACTCGACAGAGTCCTGGCTTGCCGTCCTTGTCGGAACTCTTGACATTCTCCGCATACTTTTCTCTCAAGGCCTCGACCGCGATGCGCGCGCGCTGAGCCAGCACATCGAGACGATAAGTTGTCCACTGATAGTACAATTCTGTCAGATGGGACTTGTTCCTCACGTTCGCATTCGTGGTCTCATCAAGCAAGGTGGGATCCCTGGGTCGGAAGGAAGTGACTATGGTCACGCGTTCGGGCATATTCGTGACGGGCGCCGCCGTATGCGAGATGTACCGCCCCTGGAGGATGGTAGCACAACCCTGACAAGTGAACTTTAGCATACGTTATTAAGAGGGGGAAGATTTGCCATACCATTTGCGGAGCCTTGACCTTCAGTGTCCTTCCATCACCTCCCCGTAGCTCTGTTTCTCCTCCGAGCATATTTCTCGCATCAGACAACATGACCACGCATACGAAAGGATGTGAATCTTTATGCCATTCAATGATGGGCTTGGTCTGATCGGTGACGACCTCTGGCTTGGCATTATCTTTCTCGAACTGCGCAATTGCTTCTTCGGTTGCGGTCGGGGGCTGCACTGGTGTGGCTCTGACGCCGGCGAGGCCCTCAGGACCAAGCTGGACGTTGGTATGACAGGTCTCGTAGTCCATAGCAGGCACCAAGTCCACACCGGCATTTTCGCTGATGATCTTCAAAAGCTCTGGTGAATTCCAGAAAGAATGGATGAAGGGCGCGTAGCGCGGAGCCATGCCCCGGATCTGGACGGAGCCCGGCCGGGTATGATGGAGGCAATTGTCGAGGACCTCGGGGCTGAAGATCTCTCGTCGGTGCTGGAGGACTGCATCGTACGAGAGAAGGGGAAAGGGATCAGTGGACGCAATGGGAGAAATGGCTGTTGGCTCGAGTGCCAGATCTTCCATCTTGACGATGTGTGACGGCGGAGAGTACGCGAGGTGTTTGGCCGCGTCAAACTTGGGTGTAGGCGCAAGTGACGACGCAGAATCTTTGTCTGGCGAATCCATGTCAACGGGTGCTGTGACAGCAACGGCAGAAGAACTCATGGTTGAAATATTGACGAGCGTTAAGAAGAGAATCAAAGCTGGAGTTCTGATGGACGAAGAAATCTGAAGAACTGCTTTGCTGGACTTCTGGAGATTGCTAGAGCAAGGGGCGCTTATATGTATCTTCATTTACTGCTCGTTGTCGAATATGGTTATTTAAACCGCCTCGACTATGTGGTATGACCTGAGTTCTTCCCGTGGCCAGTTGCGTGGACTGGTTGATGCGTATGACCCGGTGCGGAGACCAACCATTCCGAATGCGGTACGTTCTAGCCGCCCGGCGCCGCCTTTCCTAAAACGGGGCCTTCGAGCCGCCCCGAGCCTCTCACTCATTTGGCAAGCCTATCTCGACGCCCGGGGTTCAGAGACGGTACGTCTAAATCAATTGTCTTACTGATTGACTGGAAGTGTTTATCCAGGTCCTTGACTGAGAAGCCTGTCATGTCCTACTTCCCCGCACTCCCACTTTCTGGTTCGATTTTAGGGTTCCGGGGAAACTCGATGATCCTGTTTACCCGAAGCAGTCGGTTCTTACCGCGCGAAGCACCCCGTGACGCCGCCTTGGGACAGCACCCGCATCAGGGCGTTCAAGAACCCGTTATCTCCATCTTGAGGCTCGAGAACGGAATGCATGATAGCGAAGACCCTTAAGAAGCCTTTGCTGCTGTCTTGTCCTTTTCTATCCTCGACCCGCAGTCTGACTAAAGGAAACCTCAGCGCCCTGCAAAAATTTTAAGAACGATCATCCTCGCAACGCCGTCACATCTGTCTCTCCCAGCCTGACATGCATGATCCTATCGAGTCCCCAGAGCGAGACGTCGTGCTTACGAAGCAGAACTTCCCACCTCCGGAGAGTGTTCGCTCGCACGACGAGAAGGAAATCCTTGTTGGCCATGCTGACTACCATGGCATCAACACGAGCGACATTCAGCCTGGAGCAGATGCAGCATACGAGAGGAAGATTGCCATCATGAACGAAGCCCTCATAGACCTGGGAATGGGATCTTATCAATGGAAAGTGTTCGTAACGACTGGCTTTGGCTGGTTCGTGGACAATGTGAGCAACCTCTTGCGTTCTTCCAACGCCGACGTGAGCTTTGCTGACCAGTGTGTAGCTCTGGATGCAAGCAATCACGATAATCAGTCCAGCAGTCCAGCAGGAATTCCACGTTGAACGGATTGCTTTCCTCACCGTGGCAAAGTACGCCGGCCTCGTCGTCGGGGCCACCATCTGGCCAATAACATCCGACTTTATTGGGAGACGACTGGCATTCAACGTCACGTTGCTGCTCTCGTCCGTTGCTGGTCTGGTGGGAGCGGGCTCTCCGAACTTTGTTGCCATCGCCACCTTTTGTGCCTTCATCGGTCTCGGGACGGGAGGCAACCAACCAGTCGACAGCGCGATATTCTTGGAATTCATCCCTGCCACGCACCAGTATCTTCTGACCATGCAATCCGCCTTTTGGTCCGTTGGCCAAGCTGTGGCAGCTCTTGTTGCATGGTATGTTTACCTCCTGTAAGAGTTAATATCCGAGCAGATTACTGAATACGCGCTAGGCCCCTGATAGCAAATTATTCTTGCCCTGAGGATGCTTCAGCAGGCCAATGCACCTTTCAAGACAATCTCGGCTGGCGTTATACGTACTGGACTTTTGGTGGGCTTACGGCGGCAATGTTTCTGGCACGACTCTGCTTCCGCTTGTATGAAACGCCCAAATATCTTTTGGGTACGGGCAAGGACGTGCAAGCGGTAGAGGTCGTCTCCAAGATAGCCAAGAGGAACGGAAAGACAACCTGGCTGACGGTTGCCCATTTCGAGGCTGTTGACGCCGAGCTCGAGATGTTCCGCTCGACTGCTGACCCAGCTGCCGGAGAGCCACGTGCTCAGGCTAACGCCACTTCGAGGAACATTGTGAAGCGCAATCTGTCCAAATGGAAGCCGCAGAAGGTTTCTGCGCTCTTTTCCACCCCCCGAATGGCTCTATCGACATCTCTCTTGCTCGCTCTCTGGTGCTCTATCGGAATGGCTTACCCGCTCTACAACTCTTTCATTCCCATCTACCTGCGCGCCAAAGGCGTCGCCTACGGTAGCAGCTCCTTGAACGAGACTTATCGAAACTACGCTATCCAGGCGGTTTGCGGTATTCCGGCATCGATCATCGGTGGCTTCATGGTTGACATGAAGCGCATCGGACGCAAGGGCACAGGTACTGTGGCCTGTTTCTGCACCGGTCTCTTCCTGTTCCTCTTCACCAGGGTTGAGAATCCTGCGGGCGTGCTGGGGTTTTCCTGCGCCATCGCCTTCTTTCAGAATCTGGTGTATGGGTTGTTGTACTCGTATACACCTGAACTGTTTCCTGCGCCCATTCGTGGCACAGGCAACGGGCTTGTTGCTCTTTTCAACCGCTTCTCTGGATTGATGGCTCCCATCATCGCAGCCTACGTCGGCATCGAGACTAGCGTGCCCCTCTGGATATCTGCTGCTCTGTTTGCCGCTGCGGGGCTAGTGTTCCTTGTGCTACCATACGAGTCAAGAGGACGTGCCGCTGCGTGAACGTTAGGATATTATGGGTGTTTGTTCTAAGGGTATCCGGGTGTTATCGTTTGAAATCTGGCTGACGAGACTTAGCTTCTTGCTTTTCTTACGCTTCGTCCTGGAAGGAAATTTCTTGCGAGATAAGAGCACGAATGCTCTTGTTTTCTCTACCTATTTACTATGCCGTGAATGGACCATCCGCATCTTGTCCGATCGTGCTTCCGCTCAGTCTGATTGTACCCTGTGATACCGTCATCGCCGTCATCTCCGGGTCCGTTTCTGGGGGTAAACGTGCACCAGCTGGTAACCGTAAAAGGCTGTCAGCTGCAGAACTATCAAATGGCGGCACAGTGCGGGGGTCACTCCTGCTCAAATCGAAAGAGCGGAGGTACCACACAGAATGGCATGTGCCATGCTTCTCTCGGTGTTGCCCTTCGACATCTTCTCGAAAGCCGCAGGCTTGCCTCGAAATTCCTCGGCGGCGATTAACACGTGCTACAAAATACCGAGAGAAAACCACGAGAGATCCGCCGAAGGTGTATAGAAGGATCTCAACGCTGTTGTACATAACCAGGATCGACTCGTACCAGTGGAGATCTTTGCTGGCTTCAGGGAAGCGGCTCTCCCAAATGCCATAAATGGCAACCGCTCTTTTGTAGACGATACTCGTCAGCCAGAAGGTGACTACCTTATAGGTTGAGAGCTTACGATGCAGCCGTCCCCAGTAGATTGCCACAAAATACAGCGTACAAGGTATTCTTCTCTCGTCCCTCAAGCTTCACAAGACGAATGATTTTTATGGGAATGTAGACCAGGGCAAAGTCAATGGCAATAGCAATGCCAACCCATGCTGTGAAATGTTACTAACTGTCTAGTTTGCTGTAGAATGAGACCTCGCTTACAGTACCGCACAGCGTTGTAGTCGGCGCACCAAGTCTTTGCTACTCCGTACCTAAAGTTACTCATAAACGGTTGACACTGGAAGATCCAGATGAAGACCACGGCGAAGCCAAGAGAGAGCATGACGAAGCATAGACAGTGGATTATGCGGCGAAAGGCTTTGTAGTTCAGAGGTACTGCAGACCCAGGTCAGCTTGCTTGTAACGTTCTTGAGAGATTTGGTGGCCCACCTATTTGAAGCAGGGTGAAACACATTGACATCTTTACCATGGCCTCCAGTACGAAAAAGGATGACCATGGGAGAGTCCACTATCGACTATTAGCATGGTAGAATGGTCATTAGGAATGAACTCTTTACCCTCCAGTGCGGGATTCTCCACTTCATTTTCACGTTTTTCATATGTAGTCCAGAGCCGTAACGATGCAACATGACTTGCGAGACCCAAAACGGGAATACGAGAATAATCTCAAGTATCTCTTAGCGCGCTTCCGAACCGTAGCATTACGGGACGAACTCACTGCTGTCAAAACGTTCCACCAGAATTCCTTGCGGAATCTTCCAATCCTCTTCCACTGAGCAGCGATCCGGCCACACATGATGATTACTATGATCGTAAACGTTAGCCTGTCACGCTCAATCACCTGCTCTTATTACTTCGGTGAGCTTACGAGAGAGTGCATTACAGGCGCACACAACAATAAGTTCGGCGTCGTGTCTTATGCGGACGACGGGTTCATGCGGATCATAGTTTCGAGTTGGATTCGAGTACTCTAGAAGTTCCTCATATTCGGATGAGCTCACAGCCCCCATATTGAAGCACTGGATGATGGATGGGTGGAAACGAGCCGCAAGGTTGAGGAGGAGCGGGAAGCCTGCCAATTAAAGGGACGAAGATGCCCCGCATTGGTTCTGGTTCCAGGCCGATTAAACTTCACTGATACCGTTAGAACTTAGAACGCTGCCGACGGTCCGAATGATCCCATTGAGCGGGCGAACTAACCCTGAAGGTTATGCAAGCTTAATAGCACGGCGCCGCATCATTGGAGGTCGTCCTCCCTTCCGCGTATAAGCCGCCCTGCAAAAGTTTATAACCTGCGTCGGACGCCGCTACTTCCCGCCTTCGATACCGGATGTTTGGGGCTACAGGCCTCGAAACCATAGTTAGGATTTTACGAATACGGAACCGAATCCTTTCTTCAAAGCTGCAACATCGCTGCAGCATCTTCGCCGATATTAGATATATCTGCAGTACCTACGTTATCAGCACTACGAGCAAAGCAGTTCAAGAGCAACCTTACCAAATTCCTTCCCAACGGACAAGATCACATGAAGCATACCAATCTCATACAAGGGTATAGAGCAAAACAGAATCAGGTTTCGATTTCAGAGCGGTGCACGCAGGCACGATATCTAGTGACAGCAAAGGCCCCAAGCCCCCCTTTCCCAAAAAAAAAAGAAGAAAACCAAGCCACTGCGGGCGACGACGATGATATACAAACTGCGCGGATAAGCAATCTTTCGCACCAATCTTCCGACTACGCTAACAAACCAAAGTAAAACCCTCCAGTGATTTTCATCAAACGCATGACGCGTACTGCGTACTTGCGTTATACCGCAATAAAGAAAAAGGAAGCACTCAAGGAGAAGTACCAAGAGCATGGAGCAGTTTTCAGCCGCTCCCACGGCTAGTAAAAGGAAGCCGTATACTAGACGAGAAGGGAATCTTTGAAGTCGATGCCTAAAAGCACGAATGAACCATTACGGCAGCAACAGCAGCGCAATAAAAAAAAGGTATCAAGGTATACGCCAAAAACTCGCCCGTCGCACGCCGCATTACTGGGCTTCGAGGAATGGAAAATAAGAAAAGACAGAAAAAGGGTTTTCCGCTAAACACCCCGCAAGAATGAAACATGCCAGCACCCACCAACCCACGCTGAAAATGCTAGCAAAGCCGCCCGTACCTACCAAAAAGGTGGAAGTAGTCGAAAGGAAAGGTGAAGTCGACCAAATCCGTAGAAATGACCGAATGCACGGAATAAGTGTGTGAAAGTAAGAAATATAAGTCCCCGTGGAGAGGCTTAGAAGGATAGGCAAGGAAACACGGAGACGCTTAGAAGTCGTTCGAAACGGTCATGTCAGCCGTCAACTCGCGGTTCTCAATTCTTTCAACGCGGAGGACGAGTTCCTATGACGATGAGTTAGTTGACAACAAATTGAGATCCGGGTGTTGCGAGCACGTACCTTCGTCGCCCTCGCAATCTTGAATGCGAGCGGGGGAATTCTCTCCCTCTTACCAGCCTCGTTCTCCTGCAGCGCAGACAGTAGGCCTTCGCGGCAGTCCTCGAGCAGATCAGCGACGGGCGTTGCGTGCTTGGACAGCGCACTGTTGCGTGTGTTGCTGACAGCCTCGCGGGTCTTGTAGCAGATGTCGTAGACGGTGCGCCCAATATCGTTAATGTACTGCTCGATGTTCTGCTCAGTCTGGGGAGGAAATGGGGCGCCGGCGGGAGTGCTTCGGATTTCTTGGACAAGGGGCTGGATGCTGTTGACGAGGTCGGTGGCTTGGTCTTCCAGATAGTTCTTGATCTCCTCGAGGCCGCTGCTTTCCCGGACAATGTTAACGTTGGAGCCATTCAGTAGTCCATTGGGGCCTTCAGAGCGACGCGTGGACCAAGGGCGCGGGGAACTCGTGGCACTGCGACTGTACCTTGTGGAATCGATGCTGACGCTGCTGCCATTCCTGGTGTGCCTGATGCCGTTGGTGTAGAAACTCTTGCTCAGATGGGTTGACTTGACATCAAGAGTCTCGTAATCTTCCTCGCCAGGCTGCGTGGGCCTGATCTTGACAATTTTGACAAGCTCCACAATGGAGGTGGTGAGATGCGAAGCGGCGGCATCGAGAAGAGAAACGGGGGACAGACCCTGAGCGGCTGCATGGTTCTTCGAGGCGGTGATGAGGTTGTTCGCGGTCGCGGACACCCGGGACTTGAGCTTGTGCTGTCTCTTGGCAGAGTCCTCACCGTCATCGCTAGTTGGAGATCCGGCAGCGTCCACATCGGCGGTGATGTTCCTAACACAGCCAACGGTATCCTTCATGCAATCCAAAACGCCTTCAGGGTTCGACTTGCGAGCGGTTTGCAGCAATTGATCGATGCTGAGCTGGAACTTCGTAAGATGGACATCCTTGACCAGACCGTCAGGCTGCACAAAGGCGGCGTCCCGGGTGTAAATAGAGGCGTCCGGAGTGAAGTTTGCCAGGCCCATTGACGAAGCGCGAAGATGCCGAACCTGCGTCTTCGAGCGAGCGTACCGGGACTTCCATTCCTTGACTTCGCTTTCCAGCCTTGTGATCTCGCTCATGAGTCTTTCTTCCTTCTCTAACGATGCATTGCTCCGTTCTGAAAGAGCACGCATCTCCTGCAAGAACTGCGATGCTTCCCTGCGAACCTCGTCGGTAACGTGCTGTTGCTCCTCGAGTTCACGTTCAAGTTGCTCGTATCGTTGCCTCCAGTCGTTGTCGTCAGATCCACCAGATCCACCGTTGCGTTCAGCTTCTTCCAGTCGAGTGCGAAGTTCGCGTTCGGTCTCCGATGCCTCATTCCGGACCTTTTCAAGCTCGGACCTCAATGAATCATTAACACTTTCCGCGTCTTCCAGTCTGCGTTCCAGGTCGTCACGCAAGTCCGTAAGTTCCGCCTTGTCGCTCTCCGTAGCCTGCGTCAAGTCAGTTGTATAAACTTTTAAGCTTTGCAGAGTGTCACGCACATTATCCCTATCCTTCTCAACATTCTTCAGTCTCTCAACTTCCTCATCTCGTTCCTTCACCTGGTTCTCAAGTCCTTCAGCCTTTTCTTGCAGTTGCTCGACTTGCGACGTGAGCCCTGCAATTAGTTTTGCCTGTACAACGTCAGTATGTTCTTGAGCGAGGAGCATGATTATTCCAAGCCAGCTTACATTGCCAGTGTCCCGCTTGCTT
The DNA here is from genome assembly GCA_037356075.1 of Neofusicoccum sp. Z40. Classification (NCBI taxonomy): domain Eukaryota; kingdom Fungi; phylum Ascomycota; class Dothideomycetes; order Botryosphaeriales; family Botryosphaeriaceae; genus Neofusicoccum; species Neofusicoccum sp. Z40. Next base: position 156,676 of record JBAWJV010000031.1, on the reverse strand, counting down.
GATCTCCTGGCCGCAGACTCAAGGCCAAAAGCATCGTCATCATCATCTTCATCGACACCGCTATGGTCATCGTCATCCTCCACCATAGTGCCCTTGTTCGGAACAATCGTGTTTTGCTGGAAGGTCTTGGGTAGAGGCCTTCCGAACTCGCCGCCTGAGCCTGGGGGGCCGAGACCAGGGCCTGGTGGGCCCCTAAACCCTGGACCACCAGGGCCAGGAGGTCCACGGAACCCTGGAGGTGGAGGACCTCTACCCATGCTGCCGGAACTCGGTATAGGACCACGTCCAGGACCGCGGCTTCTGTTGCTTGCGATGCTGCCCGTCGGGCTTGTCACGCGCCGGATGTCATCGCCCATGAAGTGTGGGAATCGACGTTCCAGCTCGTAGAAAACATCGGTAGCGAGTTGGCGGAAGCGGTCTATCGGAAGGGTCGAAAGCTTTTGGCGCGCCTGGTTGCGCTTCGGGTGGTAGTTGGGCTTCGGGGGGAGGAACTTGGGTGTGTCGTTGCCCGGCGCATTCGGGCCTCCTCGACGGCGCTCATCCTCACGGCGCAGCGACTCGTCGTAGACGTCGGTACTGAGCTCCTGGAACTGAACAGGCGAGAGACGAAGCAGCTTGTCGCGCGCGCGGTTCGGACGCAGGTTGCCCTTCTCATCGAGCAGATATGGGCCGAGGTAGACCCTCAGGACGCGGTAGTGTTCCGAGAGCGAGTCCTCGATCATCATGGCCTTGCGACTGCTTATGCTCTCCCTGTCCCGCACGCTTGCGGCGTAGAGGCCATCGCCGGTGCTGGATCGCGCGATCGAACTGGGGGGCGAGGGTTGGCCATTCGACGTCGGCGGGCGGCCCAAGCCACTCGGAATCATGCCGTCCATCGAGCTCGTGACGGAGGTCGGCGGCGTTATGAGTTGGTTTCGGGGCGTGGGGGGGATGCTGGGCGAGTAGGGGTTGTCGCTGCCGGTGTATTTCGAAACCGGAGACCAGTCGTTGGCGCTGTCGACAGAGATGGGGGAGAGAGCTCCGCTGGGTCCAGCCATGAGGGCTGCGTGGGCGACGAGCGCGCGGGATGGCGGACGAAAGCCCTGGGAAAGACGGAGCACTCAAACGGAAGGCGGGTGCTATCGCGAGCGCGGCGACATGTGTCGGCGGCGGACCTGCTCGAAACGGAGGGCGTACGGAGGCGTGGCGGGCGAGCGTGACGGGCGAGCGTGACGGCGGCGCAGATGCGCGCAAACAAACAGGCACTCGGGCGCAGCAGCAGCGCGCTTGGCGACCTCTGCGGCAGAATCGCGATGCGCGGTGCGGGTTACGCAAGGGCAGACGTGCCAGCGAGCTCGCCGGTACCGACAGGAGGGGGCCGTGGAAGTGGGAGGCCCCTTTGCACTTTTTGGGCGGATGGCTGGCGCGGCGGCGGAGCTAGAATCGAGCGGCAGCGGCGCGGCGTCAGGGGGCTTGCGGCGGCGGGGCGGCGGCGGCCAATGGGGCGCGCGGTGCTGGGCAGAAACGAAGGAACAAAGCAGCTACGGCTTCTGCGCGTTAATCGTCAGCGGCAGCAGGCGCCCCGGAATGTGGCAGCAGCAGAGAGGGAGAGGAAAGGGGAGAGATGGGCGCGGCCCTCGGGGCGGGAAGGCGCGCTAGATGGAAATTGCTGGGGATCCCTGCCGCAATCACGCCTGCCAGGCCGCGGGCTGCACCCACGCGCCGGGCGCTAGCGGCACATCGCTGCGTTCACGCTGGGGAGACCGTATTTCTCCACGTTCGTATTGCTCGATAAGATAGAACTCTTCTGGAACTGCCTGCCTGCAGCGCCGCCGCCGTTGTTGCGCGCAGCATTCCATGACGCTTGGCGCCGCGGGAGGCGCGCGCGACAACCACCGATCCCCGCCGCCCATGCGCCTAAGCGAAGCCCGCGATCCTCCCAGAATCTTCACGCCGATCCGCGCCCCTCACCGGATCTTCTTCTTCTTCTTGTCGTACTTGGAGTTGGGGTCGCAGATGGGGCACAGCCACTCGCCCTTCGGCTCCTGCGTCAGCCCCACGCACTCCCAGTGGAACCACTGGATCTCGCACTTGGGGTTGTCGCACGCCACCATGTCCCCGAAGCTGACCCGCTCGCAGACGCAGTACTGCGTGTCGTCCGCGTCCTCGTCCATGTCCATGTTGTCCTCGTCTGCTGCCCCGTCGTGGCCCATGGCCGACGCCTCCTCGTCCGACACCTCCGCGTCGCTGAGCATGCTTTCGTCGTCGCCAGTCGTCGACGGTGACGCCCGAGATGAGCCCATGAGCCGGCGCGCCGACTTCTTCGAGATGCCTGCCTTACCGATCTTCTTTCTGTTGGCCTTTACCGGCAGCACTGTCTTAGGGTTCTTCTTGCTGCTCGGCCGGGGTCCCGCACTGCCCGCCCGACTGCCTCCCGGCGTGCCTGCCTTGGGCGTGCCCGGCCCCATTGACGACTGGCGTGCTAGTGAGGAGCTTGCTGAAGGGAGCGAGCCAAGAGACGTGTTGAGACGACGGCGCTTGCTGTCGCTTCCGACAGACATCTCTCGCTGCCGGTTGTTGGCTGACATCGCCGCCAAGGCTGACGCGTTGGACATGTGAGTCTGATTAAGGATCGTCGATCCTGAGCCGCTGATGCCTGGCGAACTTATGCTCCGACCCTGCCCAGTGGCGCCAGCGAGACGTGCGATGGCTGCGTTTGCTATCTGCTGTGTTCCTGCGTGTGCGTTGATGGAAAGAGGATTTAGAGGCGTGTTTGCCCCTGTAGCCGCGGATGAGTTGGGCGGCACCAGGTTTCCGGGAGACTCGCGCAAAAGAGAGGGAAGCTGAGGGTCATGAGGTATTGAACCGTCGTTCGTTAGGTCACGAATTTTTATATCAAGACGCCTAACGTGGCGGTCGAGCTTTGTTGCATTAGCCGAAGCTTCTCCAAAGCGCGGTAACAAGGGACTTACAAGCTGGCAGGCCTTCTCAGCTAGGTGAACCTTCTCTTCTTGAAGCAGCTGGGCCTTGTCGTAGTTCTGCAGAATCAACTTGCTGTAGGGCTCTTCTTTTGGATTTTTCACCAAGCTTCCGTTGAGCTTAACAAACTTCTGCAGACTGCTGTCGCGGGCTTCGATGATGTTATTACATGTTTGAATCTGTTGCTCCTTTGCCTGCATCTCCTCGTACAAGTGGGTGATCTCGGCGGGTAAGTTGGCAACTTGACGAACGTGAGCGCAGGTTTCCGTTCAGTATTCTGGAATATACAAACCATCGTGAATGAAGAGCTCCAGCACGGAGGCTGCATCCTCAGCCAAAGCCATGACTGGAGCCCAAAGCGTGAGGTGATGTAGAGGTTTTGTTGTTGAATGTGACCGGGGGCAACCCCCGGCTAAAAACCCAAACGCTCACGCCGCAACGAAGCAGCACTTGTCAAGCGGAATTTCTGCAAGAATAGCACCGGACTTCCTCGAAAAGTAGATGGAAGAGAAGTCGCAGGTGATGAAAGCCCGGGGAAAGGGTTCTTGCTGTGGCAAAGACACGTGGCTGGCGCGTCCGCAGGAATCAGCAGAGGGCGATGCGCGTCCAAGTCCTGGTTGCAGGATGCAGTGAAGTCTGGCGCGTTGTTACCGAGGGCTTGTTTCGGGTGCGGTGGAAGAGGTCGTTGTTGGTGGGTCGATAGATGCGGGCTGATCGTCGCAGATGCAGGAGAAGCCAAGACTCAAATCGCATCACGTGCACGCCGCGCTGAGTAACGCGACGCGAAGGCTCGGCGCCGCCCTGCCAGGGTCCGCCAACGGTCCGCCAATCTCGTCGCACCGCCGAACGATCCCCCGGATCTCATCCATCGCCTCTCTGCATCTTCAAGTCTCCACTCCTTGGCCAACTGTCCAGCTCTCGCCACTGCTCACGCCCCAGGCCTTTCAAGCGCTTCTCCCTGCTCCGTCGCGATCATCTTTGTTCCCCGGTTCCACTTGCCGCCGTTGATCGGGTCGCCCTCAGAAGTCACGCCTCGCCAAGCATCAGCGTCACCGGTCGAAGGAAGGATTCCAGAACAGCAAGAGCTTGGGTCTTGGTGAAAAGACATCGCACCATCTGCCTATCGTCACGTATTTCAATTGTGCTGTCGTGAAGAGATTACGCTGGTCCTAGAGGCTTCTTTAGCCTCTCACAGGGCTCTCAAGGCCTCAGTAGCTGTCCAGGCGTGATGGCGTTTAACAGCGAGATCGTGCAGGCATGGGTGGCTCCGGACCCATCGCCACTCTCCACGAACGTCGAGTATCTCACATACAAGCAGCTAAACCCAGAGGAGAAAGAGCGTGTGCACCAGATGGAAGCCGAGCAGAATGGCATTGAGCGGCCGCAGGGATACACAGTATCGTTCCACTACAACCCAGAAGTCGAACAGCACCACTTCGGCAGCAAGCATCCAATGAAGCCCTGGCGATTACAGCTGACAAAACAGCTGGTATTCGGCTACGGTCTGCATTACGCCATGGACCTGAACGAGTCGCTGCCGGCGTCCAAGGACGAGCTGGCGCGCTTCCACGACAACGACTATCTGAACTTCCTGCAGTACATCAAGTCGGACGACCAGACACAGAAGCGCCACCAGGAGGAGCTCAACCGCTATGTGTTCACCGACGAATTCAACGACTGCCCGATCTTCGACGGCATCTGGGATTACGTCACGCTTTGCACCGGCGCCACGCTCGAAGCAGCCCACGCCCTCAGCAGTCGTCAGAGCGATATTGCCATTAGCTGGTCCGGCGGCCTGCACCACGCGAAAAAGCGCCAGGCTTCGGGCTTCTGCTACGTCAACGACATCGTGCTTGCCATTCAGCACCTGCTCGAGAAGTACGTCCGCGTGCTGTACATCGACATCGACGTGCATCATGGCGACGGCGTCGAGGCCGCTTTCTTCAACACAGATCGCGTCATGACCCTTTCCTACCACAAATACGGCGAATTCTTCCCGGGAACCGGCGGACCCGACGACTCCGGACCCAAGGGCTTCTCCGAGCCCGGCGCGTACTTCTCGCTCAACGTACCCCTTGACGACGGCATCGACGACCGCGACTACGAGTGGCTGTTCCGCCGCATCACGGGCCGCACGATCGAAGTCTTCAAGCCCGAAGCCATCGTGCTGCAGTGCGGCGCCGACAGCCTCGGCGGCGACCGCCTGGGCAAATTCAACCTCAACATCCGCGCGCACGGCAAGTGCGTCGAGTACGTCAAGTCGTACCGGCTGCCGCTCCTGATCCTCGGGGGCGGCGGCTACACGCCGCGCAACGTGGCGCGCACCTGGTGCCACGAGACGGCGCTGTGCGTCGACGCCGAGCTGCACGACAACATCCCCTCCTTCATCCCGTACCGGCAGGCCTTCGAGGGCGGCCAGAACGGCAACGGCCAGCTCTACCCGGAGCTCAACAGCAAGCGCCTCTCGCACCCCAAGGGCTACGAGCGCAAGGACCTCGAGGCCACGGCCGTCCGCTGCGAGGAGCAGCTGCGCAGCATCCAGGCCCACCCCGTCGTCAACATGACCCGCTACCCCAAGCTCGGCGAGATATTGCGCGCGCGCAGGGAGATCGACCAGGAGATCAAGGAGGATTTGGACGACCGTGGTTACCAAGACGAGGCCAAGAGACGGCGTATGGAGAGGAATACCGGCGCAAGGCGGGAGTACAGGTCGATCGTGCATTGATTTCCTATTTGTGACGAGGCACTGGCTAACTTTGTTCAAAGGTAAAGCTAATCATCTCCATTTCTATCTCTCCGCGCTGCGGAACGGAAGGCACCACTCTTTGAAGCGGGATTAATAAGGTCTTTGGTTCGGACGGGAAGAAAAGGCACGGTTGGAGGATGGTAATCCCAAATCTCGCAGGCGTGAGAAATTCAACGGGGAGATACGGTCAATTCATCTAACACTTCTGCTGCGCAAACCCAATCAATCACTCGATCGATCAATCTGTCTTACCGCCTAAACGGTGTCCTGGTTCCGTTCCGCTGCTAGCGCTTCACGGTCGTTCGTCATACCAATGTTTCTGAGCATCAAGACACATCGAAAGAAAGCGATGTGAAGGTGGGTGTTGAAAAATACCTAATGCATAAAAGAAGCTTGCCCCGCACCCGTAAACGAAGGAAAACGGGGCAGAACGAGCAAGCCCTGTCGCATTGGAATGCGAGCCTGAACGTTGCTCTTTAAGAATGGAAGATGAGGGGAAAAGAACTTCGACTTGGAAAGAAACATACATGCGTGGGTAGAGATGAGCAAACGCACGCTTATCTGAGGAGACCTTTCGACTCGATTGCCGTATTCCGTTTCTTCTGCAATTCCGGCCATGAAAAGACTATTGATCGTGATAAGAAAAAAGAAAAAGAAAAAGGACAGAAAACTAAGTGCAGCCAGCGCTTGACCGATGATACTACAGCAAACTCCTGACCAAAGGAAAACTAAAACAAATGACTCGCTGCTCTGTCTATCCATCGACCTTTGCAGATCTGTCCTCATCCTTAGAGCTCTCACTAGAACAAGGACTTTCTGCTCCATCCCGTGCACCGAAAGTCTATTACCTGAGAATACCCATTATATGTATGAGTGTTATCCTGTGGTAAATGCAGGGGGTATTGCCGGATAGTGTCGGCTGATCAAGGACCAGTCGCAGCAATCTCTTCCCGCAGCCCACTAGGCTGGGGCTTTCTTTGCCTCCTGCCCAGTAGGGTTGCGTTGTCCAGGCTTAGCTCGAATGCACCCTTGTTTCGGACTTGGCGCCTTGCTGCCGCTGCGACTGCCGGAGGATGCTGCCCGTATCCTTTCTGTTGCCCTGCACCGGTTGCCTGTTGCCTAGCCTGAGCCGCTGCGCTCAGGGTTGTGTTCTTCATCTTTTGCTCCATGGCGCTGACGTCAGCGGCTTGACTCTTAGGCAATTTGGCTGGAGGATCTGCCTGATTTGCGGCAAATGGTCCACTCTGTCCGTCCTCGTCGTCATCGTACATGTCTTCCTCATCGAGAACGTTGAGGCTGGTCATCGTGTTTCCACCCCGGTAACCTTGCTTGAAGTTCTTGCGTCGCTTGCCCTCCTCCTCTTGTCGGTGAACAGCGTAACTGACATCGAACACCTCACGGAGATTGACAGCCCCAGGTGAACGGAAATCCATTCGCCTCCCACCAGCACTAGGCACATCGTCCAAGTATGCGAAATTCGGTTGGGCGACTGCCTGCTCCGATGGCTGCTTCTTGAGGAGTGGCGTCGCGAGTGGTGGAGCATCTGCAGCCGCTTGCGTCTCTTCTTCCGACTCGCGGATCCACGGGTGGTTGAGGAACTGCTTGATGTCGTAGCGCTTCTCTGGGTCAACAGTCAGGAGATGAGACACCAAGTCCTGCGCAGACTTGGAGATCTCATCCCACCACGGCGACAAGAAAGTATATTGACCACGCGCAACCTTCTCGGTGAGGGTTTGGATGCTCTCGTCGTAGAAGGGAGGGAAACCGCAAAGTAGAGTGTAGAGCACGCAGCCGAGAGCCCACATGTCAACGCTCTTGGAATACCGCTCGTCTTTGACGATCTCAGGGGCTGTGTAACCGACGGTGCCACATGGCGTCATAGTCTGGCTGTCCCAAATAACCTTGGACAAACCAAAATCGGCGATCTTGATGAGGCCAATGCCACCAGCACCCACACCCTTAACGAATTCACCCTCATCTGCCTTATCTTCCTCATCGGTAGATTTAGGCTTAGGGTGTCTTGTCGGAATGAAGGGAGCGGGATAGAAAAGAAGATTCTCGGGTTTAATGTCACTGCGAGGTATGACGTCAGCTATCGTGGGGCGGGGGCGGGAACAAAGGGAAGGCAAAGTCGTGACGAACCGATGAACAACACCTGCCTCCTCGTGTAGATATTCCAGTGCCTTTGCAACCTGAATGATGACGTGCCGTGAGAGATCCTCACTGAAGTACGTGAGACGGACGATTTGGTGGAAGAGCTCGCCACCGGGACATAGCTCAAGGATGATGTAATAGTACTGTCGTGATTCGGAGAAGTCGATGAGTTTTACAATGTTGGGATGGTCCAGTTGGCGCATAATTTGCACTTCCTTCAGGATGTTGGCTCTCTGTGAGAACAGTCAGCATCTGTCACGCAACACAATATACATACGAGAGAAAGGAAATGTGAGCGGTGTGGGGCCCGAGGCAGCGGCGAATGCTGCGCGGGAGGAATGCGCACCTCCACGGTCTTCGGGGCCCTTTTGAAATTCGGATGGAGGTGTTTGTCGCCCTAGGCACCCACCGCGTTGGCTACGTGTTCGCAAGATTGGGACGAAAAGCGCAGCTGGGCAGAAGCGGACGGTTCGACAAAGCACGCACGGTGTATGAAGCGGGCAAGCAAGCATGCACTGGATCGAAAGGAAGTGGGCCACATACCTGGCTCGAGTTCATCTCGAACTTTCTGACAACCTTGATGGCGCACTCCGGATACTGGCCTTGGCTGTCTTTTGCGCGGTAGACATTGCTGAACGCGCCGTCGCCCATCTTCTCGAGCAAGATCCATCGCTCCAAGCCTGGGTACTGAGGCAGCTTGCCCTTCTGCTCACGCTCTTCCGCGACGATCCGCTCGAGCACCTCGGGGTCGATCTCCTTCTTGACCTTCTGTGCGTGTTGTGCCTTGTGATGGTCGGCGGCGGCGCGCGCGGCAGCGTCGCCTGCGCGTGCGGCCTGGTTTTGGTTGTTGACGGCTGCGGCTGAGTAGTCTGCCTGGGGCACGTTGGCGTGCAGCGGCTTGTGCTCCATCACGTTGGGGTCACTGAGGGCATAGTCGCGGTCGTGGTGCGGGGCCGGGGCGTAGTTGTTGAAGCGCTGATGCTGGGCGTGGACGTTGGACACGTTGGTCGTTGGCTCCGCATGGGGCGAGTGCGTGGCACGCGCCTGCTTGCCATGGCGGAGGAAGTTCTTGAAGTTCTGTATGGTGGCCATGGCTCAGTAAGCTGGAGTCGTCGCAAGCGCGCGACTGCAATGGGGTGGGAGCGAGAGAGCGCGAACGCGGTGCGGGCGGTGCAGCGTGGTGTTGAGACGGGGTGGAGCGCGTGGGCGGGGAGGCGGGCGAGAGGGCGAATTGCAGGTGCAGCTGGAGAGGGTGACAAAGACGCGAGAGAAGAGCTGCGCTGCTCACGCTGGGCGGTCCCTATGACGTTCTGCCGGGAAGGCGCGTTTAGGCGAACGAGATGACATCGACAGGGCCGGAAGGCACCCTCCAGGTCACCCTCATGCCTGCGGCCGGCCCGCCTGGCCAATCGCCCGCCGCTCCCGACGTCAAGCCCGCGCTCACCTCGCGCTGCCCACCCCTTGGCTCTCTCGCGCTGCTGTGCGGGCGGCCCGCAGGACTGATCGGACACGGCATCGGGCAGGGAAGCGCGCTCACCTCGATCATCGGCATCGTGCCAGATTGCTCTCCGTTTCACTCCTCCGCTCCCCTGGAATGCGTGGTGCAGGCTTGGCCGCTCGACAAGGCGGCGGGCCAATCGCAGCGGCGGCGGCAATGACGATGCGCGTTTCTGCGGGCTTCGAAGAACGCGCGCCGGAGACGGGCGGGCGTGGGCTCTGGCGGCGGCGGCGAGGGCGAGGACGGCGGCGTGAGGCTCCCCGGGGGCTGTGAGTATTTGGCTCTATGTCCGGCTGTGAGCGGCGAGGCAGAGGTCATTTGGCGACAGCAGTTTGCGCAACGAGAGGCCAGGGTCGCCTCGATGGCACGGCCACTAGCAGCGCGACGCACAGCAGTCGGCGACGCCACGCTCTGGCGACGGAGCCCAAGTGCGCGCTGCCGCCGCACGCCGGTCTGGCCGCGGCTGGCCGGAGGCGTGCTAAGCGGCGGCGCGCTACTCGTACCGCCGCCGCCCCAGCTGCGAGCTCGCAGCTCTCGCAACCGCAACGGCTGCACCGCGCGGGGCCAGGCGGGCGCCGGCCGCATGACTGCCGTCGTGTCGTAGGCGACGCTTCATCTCCACAGATCACCGTGGGCCGACGCTGCAGGGTCTGTTGCCAGGCCGTTGGTCCGCCCTCGCCGATGACGTAGGGATACGAAATCGTGCATCACCGCCCGGCCAGGCGCTCCTTGCTGCGCGCGCATTGCGTCTGCGGTGCCTATCCGACGCTATGAAACTCTAGCCGCCTGTATCTGTGGTTGCTTTGGGCGCCGCGACACATGTCTCCTCTGAGATGTTCCGCCCTCAGACGGCCCGCGGACGCATGCGGGCGGACGTGAGCCCGTCAGGCGCGGGCAAATACGTCAGTCCCGTGGCCGCTCTGCGCATGGGAACCAGCAGTCGCGGCGTGCCAAGGAAGCAGCGCGGCGGCCAGCCACAGCCCTCATCTGCTGCAACCTGCTCGTTAGGCCTCCTTACACTTGGCGGGGCACGCGAGCGATGACGCTCCGGCTGAGGCTGGTGGCTGGACAGCCACGCCTCGGACCGACTTTTCGATACTGCGTGCTCAGCGCTCAGCCCGGCTATTGGAGCGGACGGGTGCTGCTTTCGGCTTACGGGGTCCGTGGCATGCAGGTTTTCATCATCCAATTTCCCCAGCCAACATCATCACGCTGCAGCACGCGCGAGCTTGAGGCGCACGCAGGCCTTCAGCCGGATTGTCGAGCCGACACGCAACGGCTTTTTGTCAGATGGCGAGTTGAGTATCAGCTTCAGTTCCTGATTGACCCACTCGACGCAGATCCACTGCACCCCCAGCAACACCCGCGACCAGGCAGCTGGGTGCCAGCTCGGTTTCCCTCATGGGCGCTGCTGTTTTCAGGGACACGACGTGCTGCCTGGATTTCCCTCCCCAGGATTATCCACGCTCGCTCGCATGATTCAGGCTGCCCATCGCCGCTGACATGCCCATCTTCAGCCAGCATCCCTGGGCACATCTGTGTGCTTGCAGGCCATTTGCACAGTATTCGCCAGCCTCGAAGTGGGACGCGCCCGGCATCCGGATTCCGGACAAGTCGACGTTCAGGAACCAGGCTCAAAGATGGTCGCTCAGTGCTGCTGCTGTGTATGTGCAACTTGGTCGACGTCTCTGCTGCCGCGTCAGTGGAGGGCCCGTGTTTTACACTCGTGTTCAGTCGGCTGCCGACCTCTCCTGGGTCTTCTACATGTTCTACTCTGCTAAACCCCTCTGATCTCTACTAGTACAGTCTTTCTTGCGATCGCGTGCTTCAGTCGTGCTGTAAGTTTCCGTGGTAGCTCCAGCGCAAGTAGCAGCACGCGCTGCCAAGGGCTTTTATGGAAACGTGACGAAGCACCTGCAACGCGGGTGAAGAAACTTTCTTGTGGCCGCGCCTGACCGTTTCATACTGTAGTCAGTTCATATTTTGCTTGTTTAGGCACCTCTTATTAATCCGCTCTGCCTCGATCTGGTGCTCCACAGCTTTCTCAGATGCTTAAACTGACGTACAGGGTTCCAAAAGCAAGCCTGTCCACGGGGCTAAAATGATCTTCCACACGTCCCTGCTGCTCGTCTCGTCCGTCAACAAGAAGTCTTACGTAGCTTTCCGCATAAAGTAGCCGATATCCGGTCTCAGGGCGAGGCTTTGGGCATGACGCGACTTGGCTGCCTTTTTGGCAACATCCATACCGTCTCTAACCTCAACGGGTCAGACGACGTGTACGGCACACGGTCGTCGTCGGCGGAACGGCGTCCGTGCATTGCTACTGAAGGTCAGAGGAGAGGATTGATCAGGAAAATCGACAAGCACAAATCGAATCGGAGCAGGGCGGGACGGGCGAGGGCTGCTTCCAGACCCTGAGGCCGAGGAGCGCCATCCTGGGCGACCGAGTCATGGTTTGAGGCCGCCTGCCCAAGGACCCCGAGGCCTGTTCGCTCTGGAGCGCTGTTTGCAGTTCTGCTAGCATAAGAGAGTGGGAACACAGGTTCAAGCGAAGCAGTGAGAATGCAGTGAGAATCCAAGAGTGCCCTCAGGACGTTGGTGGAAGCAGCATGACGTCCCCACAGGCCCGGGAGCGAAGCAGCGGGCCAGGGACTGGGAGCTATGGCCTCTCCGCCGCCCCCGCCGCTCGCAAACCTCAACTCCAACGGCCTCTGCGCCTCCTTCCCGCTCGTCTTGCTTCCCTGCGCGAGGGCGTTGGTGCTGTGGCTCCCTGCATGCTGTCGACGCGGTGACATCGCTACCCGCATCCTACCGCGAATCGCGCCTAGGCGCTCGACGGACGGCTGCCTCCGAAGACATCGAACGGTGACCGCTCAGCAGCGGCGAATGTGGCCTGTCGCCTATTCGCCGGCAAGTGCCATCAAGACCCGCAGCGCACCTCAGCGAAGCCTCCACATGCAGTAAGCGTCGCCGATAACATATCCGCAGACCACCGCTGCCCGGCTTGCTGGTAGCCATACAAAACGCTTCCAATGCCACCACCACTCTCACTGCATGCGCGTCGGCACCGCGATCTACCTGTGAGCTGACGCTGTGCTTCTGCTGCACGCACTCCTGCCCGCACCACCCCAAGACGCGCGGTGCTCTCGGATTGTCGCATTGTGCCTGATTGCGGCGCAGCAGCTGTCGATCATGGATTTCAGCTCTGCGTCGCCGCTCGCGCTATTGCATCGCCTGCGTGAAGCTACTCCGTTGCAGCTCCTCACTTACGCCCTAGCTTTTTGGGTCGCCTACGGCCTCACTCTGGTTGTCTACAGGCTCTACTTCCACCCATTGGCGCGATTTCCCGGGCGAAAGCTTGCCGCAGCTACGCTCTGGTACGAATTTTGGTACGATGTCGTCCAGCCCGGCCTGTACTACAAGGAGGTTTCGAAGATGCATGAGCAGTATGGTATGTTGCAATGCAGCTGCTTTTCCATTGGCTCTCCTAATCCCACTAACGTAGCCCCCTTCACCTCATAGGCCCCGTGGTACGTATATCGCCCGACGAACTGCACTTGAACCACCATTCGCTCTGGGAACCCATATACACCGCCAAAAACGACAAGTACGCGTTTGGAATAAATGGCATTGGCCTTCCCGACGCCACCGTTGGCACCGTCCCACACGAGCTGTGGAAGAAGCGGCGTGCTGCCCTCGCTCCCTTCTTTTCACGGCGCAGCGTTGAAAAGTTCGGACATGTCATATACGACAACTTTGCATATCTGCAGGCTCGCTTGAAAGATGCAAAAGAAAGGCAGCGAGACTTGCTGGAGAAGGCCGAGAAGGGAGACGAAGAGTCCAAGAAAACATTGGAGCTCGAAGATGAGGCAAATGCGGGCGTGCTGGAGATGGGAGCGCTCTGGCACCAGTTGGCCGTGGATGTAGTTTCAGAGTATGCGTTTGCTCGCTCCTACGGACTTGTCAGGGATAAGGAACGCGGCCAGCAGTGGGTCACAATGCTCCGCTACGTCATGGCAAACTCGCAGATGTACAAGCATTTTCCGTCACTGCTTGGCATCCGCGACGTCTTTGCAATCCTCCCAGACAAGTGGGTTGCACGCTTGGCAGGAGATGGGATGCTCATGGCCGCAAAGCTCCAGGACAACATGCGCACCCAGATCACTGCGATCCGCGACGGCACTGTTGGCGAGGACGAAATTCGATACAAGACTCATCCGACAATCTTCCATGAACTGTTGCAATCGTCCTCCATCCCTGAATCAGAGAAGCGGATTGACCGCATCTGGCAGGACGGCCAGAGCGTCATCGTCGGCGGCTCCGAGACCGTTGCTAAAGTTCTCACCCATATCACCTTCCACTTGCTTGACCAGCCACGCATACTCGCCAAGCTCCGCGAAGAGCTGGAAACGGGTGGCTTCATGACGGCAGATATGCAGGCAAGGGGCGAGACTCCCCGCTGGCAAGATCTCGAGCGTTGCGCATACCTGGCCGCCGTCGTCATGGAAGGACTCCGCGTCAGTCTACCGGCCGTCCAGCGCATGAACCGAGTCCTTCTGAATCAATGGCGTGTCTTCACCGTGCCTGATCACACACAGATTGACCCCAATACCGGCAAGCCTGTTGTAAGGGAGTTCCGCATCCCACCTGGTACACCCGTCTCGATGTCACCACACCTGCTCCATTTTGACCCCGAGCTGTTCCCGGAACCAAACGTCTTCAAGCCGGAGAGGTGGCTTGAGGATGGAGCAGGCGAGCTGGGCGAAGGTGTGGATCCGGTCAGCGTGACGGGCACGCATGCCGCAAAGGGTGGGAAGAGATTGACAAAGTACTTGGCGTCTTTCGGCTATGGGACGAGAATCTGTGTGGGCATGAAGTTAGTATTTGTTTCTTTTCTTCACGGACCGAATCCCTCTCCTTTCTCTTCAGTAGTACTGACTCTATGGGCTATCAGTCTTGCATATGCGGAGCTCCACACCCTAGTTGCTCTGCTGTTCGGCCCATATACGACTCATGGTCTGCAGCTTAAGCTTTACAAAACCACGCACAAGGACGTCGAGTTTGCACATGATCATGTGGTTGGAGCACCGAGGATAGGAACCAAAGGCTGCAGAGTGGTCATTGAGTGATATTGTACGTACGTCGGTAGATATACGTAAGCCACGGCTAACAAATCGCTTCTTTTCGGCTAAACGTAGAACGAGTATTTCCATCACTGCAATAAGACGTTCAGGACCTAGATCAGCAGTCCAATAACATAAATCTCGGTGCTACAAGTACATGGTCCCTGTATGCATGAGGCATTTTATGTTCTCGTGCGGGGTGCATGTGGCTGAAGTCTTGGTGCAGGATTGGATATCCACTTGCGCATAAGCAAGTTCAACGAATTCCGCCTCTTCCCTAATCCCAGCACTGCAATTCCGCAGTCTGACTGATCCCTTATCTCAGCTATCAATCTCCAATATCCCGTCAAAAATCGTCCGCGGCGTCTGACACGAGCTGTGGGAACTACAGGCTAGTTCAGGAACTGCGGTTTGCTGGATGCGGCTAGTGGAAGTGGGGAGATTTGTAAGCCAGACCACAACACTCGCTTCAGTTGTGCCAACGACCTCAGTCTCACGGTGATAGGCAACGGTCAGGAATGGCGCGATCAGTGCTGCCTCACGCTTTGACCTGACGTTTTGAGACACTGCTTAGAAATTCAGACGTGCAAACAATGTTGAGATGGAAGTATAAATGCTGGCGGAGGAAGACTCCCAAGGAATAGAACAACCAAACAATCTACCTCATCAATTGACCTACCAGTCATCAACTCACATTATCCAACCTCCACCACATCAAAGCACACTCCCAGGAAAAACAAACCGCAATGGCCGCCCCCAACGAACAAAACCTCGCCTGGACCATCCCCGCCGCCTCCCAGCTAGCCCAAACCCCCCTCCCCACCCCCACCCCAGGCCCCAAGCAAGCCCTCATCCGCATCACCGCCGTCTCCCTCAACTACCGCGACCACCTCGTCCTGCACCACTCGCCCGCCTACCCCGTTGCCACGACGCGCAACCTCATCCCCTGCAGCGACGGCGCCGGCACGATCGTCGCCGCAGGCGCGGAATCCGCGTGGCGGGGACGCATCGGGGCGCGCGTGACTGTGCACGCGAACACGTGGATGGACGGGGACGTGGGGGAGAACTACGAGACGGAGCGGGTGTTGGGGGCCGGGGACGCGGGCGGCACCCTGAGGAGGTTTTTGGTGCTGGATGATGAGAGGCTGGTGGAGGCGCCGAGAGGGTTGGAGGCGGAGGAGGCGGCGGGGATGATGACGGCTGGGTTGACGGCTTGGAATGCGTTGTTTGAGGGGCCCGGGGTGGTGGGGCGGCCTGGGAAGGGGGTGACGGTTTTGACGCAGGGGACGGGGGGTGTGAGTTGTTTTGCTATTCAGGTGAGTTGGGGGTGGTGTCCTTTCTGTTTTGGTTGCGGTTTGTTGTTCGTTGGTTGAGTTTTCTGTGTTCCCTGATTCCCCCTTTTCCTTGTGATGATATCACTGCTCTTCCTTTCTTCTCTTTTTTCTTTACATAAGGAGGGCAATATCCAGACACTCTCCGTCTTTTTTTGTTCTGCCGCGATGCTCTTCTTGTTTCTTTCTCTCTATATGAGTTTTCATGAAGGCAATGGTTGGCTCACTTCCACTAGATGGCGTCCGCGGCTGGAGCCACGGTCATTGCAACGTCCTCGTCAGACGAGAAATTGGAAGTGGCCAAGAAGCTTGGAGCGAGCCATGTCATCAACTACCGCAAGACGCCCAAGTGGGCAGACGAAGTGCTCCGCATCACCAATGGGCGAGGCGTGGACCACGTCGTCGAAGTGGGAGGGTCGAGCACGATCGAAGAGTCGCTGCGAAGCGCCAGACAGGGCGGACTGGTCTCTGTGATGGGCGTCCTGACGGAGCCGAAGCAGACGGACCTTATCCCGCCGATTCTATTCGGAGCGAAGACGAGTAAGTTCCGCGGACGGAGACTCTGTGGGGGAAGGACAGGAGCTAATGAATGAACAGTCAGGGGGGTTCTGGGGGGCGGAAGCAAAGTGATGAACGAGCGCTTCATCAAGTTCGTGGAGGAGCATGGTATCCGGCCGGTGGTGGCCCGAGTATTCGAGTTCGAGCAGGCGCCAGAGGCATTCGCGAATCTGGCGAAGCAAAGCGAGATCGGCAAGATCGTGGTCAAGGTGTGAGTCATGTGAGGGTCAGGAGAGGGCGCATGCGAGTCTGGACACGGCTGCGGGGAACAGCACCGTATAGCGGCTGCAAGTGTGGTAGCACAATGAGTCGGCACGTAAGCCGCGACAACGGCGTTGCACAAACGGCACTTGACAATGGCAGTGGGTGTTATAAAGCGGCGGTGCGGGCGGACGGCGCGTCGAGAGCAGCCGATCGGCGGGCGAGCTAGCGGGAAGCCGCTGATTCGCCGCATAGTCAGCACAGGATGCGGCAGTTGCTCCGCTGCTCGTCGTGTGATGGACGCGCTGCCCTGCGCCGCGCCGCCGGCGGGCTGCGTCCCGTTCTGCTCGAGGGCCGAGAACGCGAAGCTCTGCAAAAGCAACGGCTGGGCAGCGCAGCAACAGACCGCCAGTGGCCCGCCAGTCCCGGGGCCGCGGAACGCGCGCACGCCGGCGCACCGCATCATGGGGACAGAGCTCCATTTTCGCCGACAGCTGTGACTTCCCGCCGCAAGGCCCCACCGCCAGCGCCCAGCGCCCGGGGAAGGCGCTGCCCGGCGCCGCCTCATTGGGGCGCGTCCATCCTCTTCCCTCCCCCTCCCCGCCTGCGCAGGAGCCGTCTTTGCCTTTATAAATCCGCACGGCGTTAAGCCTTTCGGCTCGGCGCCTTAAGCCCGTGCGGCTGCTCCCCTCGCCGCATTTCCATTGTTTCTGCTCTTTCCCCGCTGTTTCTCTGCATGTCTGCCTTCTTTTGGCTGCTGTCCCACTGCCACGTCGCCAGATCAATCGTTATACATCTTAAGTGTTGCGTTGCTCACAGTACACGCAGCCTGGCCCTTGGCGCACCCACTCAATCTTTGCCGAGTTAGAAACACCAGCATCCCGGGCTGCAGACCGGTTCGCCGTAGCCTCGTCTGTTGAGCCACAGCCCCGTCACACCACATCCCCCCTTAGCCCTGAGAATGGGCGCAGCATTGCCCGAGCAGTCCGACATTGTCGAGCTGGCCGCCGAAGAAGGGCATGACGCCGACATCCCCACCAACCTTGGCGTTTACAGCGATGCTAAGAAAGATTCGCCTTCGACCAAGCCATCAGACTTCTCCGCCTCAGAGCTCAACAAGGACGTCGACCTCGAGAAGAGTGGAGGCTCTTCACCAACCTCCATCGACGAGCAGGATGAGGATGAGCAGCCTGCCCAGCAGCCACCTGACCCGAACATCGTCGACTGGGATGGCCCCAACGACCCGGAAAACCCCATGAACTGGTCCAGGGCCAGGAAATGGGGCGCCGTTGCCATAGTGTCCGCCATCACCTTCCTCATCCCCCTGGCCTCGTCCATGTTCGCCCCGGGAGTTCCTGAGCTCATGCAAGAGTTCCACTCGACGAGCGAGATCTTGTCAGGCTTCGTCGTGTCTGTTTACGTCCTTGGATTTGCCGTCGGTCCGTTATTTATCGCGCCCCTCTCGGAGATGTATGGCCGACTGCCGCTGTACCATACATGTAACGTTCTCTTCATCATCTTCAATGTTGCTTGCGCCTTATCCAAGAATCTCGGCATGTTGATCGCCTTCCGTTTCCTTGCCGGCTGTGTTGGTGCGAGCCCTTTGACCCTGGGCGGAGGCACCATCGCAGACTTGATTCCAAGAGAAGAGAGAGGCACCGCCATGGCCATTTGGGTTGCCGGCCCGTGCATCGGCCCTGTAGTCGGTCCTCTGTCCGGTGGTTTCCTCTCGCAGGCCGCTGGTTGGCGATGGACCTTTTGGGTCGTCAGTATCGCCTCTGGCGTCGTCACTGTAGGTGGAATGCTCCTCATGTCCGAGACGTACGCCATCACCATTCTCAACCGCAAGGTACGAAGACTCAAGAAGGAGACCGGCAATATGGCCCTCCGCAGTAAGCTCGACACCGGACTGAAGCCTCGCGACCTCTTCTTCTTCAGCATCATACGCCCCACCAAGATGCTCTTCAGGTCTCCCATCGTCTTCCTTCTCTCCCTCTACGTCGCCGTTGCGTACGCTTACCTGTACATTCTTTTCACGACATTCACTCAAGTATACAAAGAGCAGTACGGCTTCAATACTGGTACCGCTGGGTTAACCTATCTGGGCATCGGAATCGGTAGCGTGACCGGCCAGTGGGCGTACACGTATTGGGGTAACCGAAGCGTGCGAAGCGCCTTGGCCAAGGGCAACTTCACCCCCGAAAAACGCCTGCCGCTCATGTTCCCCGGCGCCATTGCCATGCCCATCGGCCTGTTCTGGTACGGCTGGACAGTCGAGAAGCATACCCATTGGATTGTGCCTATCATCGGAACGAGCCTGGTTGGATTCGGTTTAATGATGATTTTTGTAAGCCAACTCGTTCCCACTGCGTCTATCAGAGCTGCGAAGTAAACGAACTCCTACTGACAAATCCACATCAAAGATGGCTCCGAATACGTATCTCGTAGACGTCTATACCCTTCATGCAGCGTCCGCAATGGCCGCAAACACGGTCATGCGCTCAATGTTTGGCGCCTTCATCCCGCTAGCCGGACAGTCCATGTACGGAGCACTTGGTCTAGGCTGGGGCAACTCGCTGCTTGGCTTCGTTGCTGTCGCGTTGATACCGATTCCAATCTTTTTTGTCAAATACGGCGAACAGCTAAGGAAAAAGTACCCGGTGAAACTGTGATGGAACTAGATCCTTTGGAAATGTCATGTGGAAAAGAAGGTATGTTGTTTCGGCTGTGAGAATGCATCATTGAGCAGCATCGGAGCTCGTTTGCATTGGGGTTTTATTTAAGAGACTGGGGCGCGCACTTGAGAGACGGGCAACAGCAACATCATCATCATCGTCGGAAGAAAACATAGAGACTCGTGGCGTAAGTGCTTCTTCCCCCGCGGCACACGGCATTCACGGAAGGTTCTTGGGCAAATGGTATTCACGGAGTTTATGTGCATGGGACTTTGTTTAACAAAATGACTCCAACACTCAATCGAAGTCAAAATAATAAATCCAGCTAAAGCAACTAGTACCTGCAGATCCACGTCAGACCGCGTTCGCGGTTATGGATTGGCCTGGTTCTATTCTGGTCCCAGGTGGTTGGGTGCAGCGATGCGTCGGCGAGATTGGATTAGAGTGCTTACTCTGCATTAACGGTTGCGCACAGGTGCCTCGGTAATTCTTCAGCGCGCAAAATCTCACAACTGCCATTCACTTTCGCTTGCAATCGAGAAGTGCTGAAAGATTCGAAACGCATGTCACACGAAGGTGAGAAATTCAGCGAAGAGCTCGGTCAACATCCGGAAAAAAAATTTAAAGCCCAAACGCGTCACACCTGTCCGCAGGGCACCCCGTACATTTGATTTTTTTTCTTTATCAGAAGCTGTTGTTTGGTGGATAAAAAAAAAGGGTTGCCATAAAAGGTAACGTAACCCTCCCAAGTAGGTGGTTGTTTCCAAAAACTGGCTGTGGCGTGTGTGGCAGATGGACGGTCCGCTCTGGTAAAAGGCAAGAACGGATAGCGTACCATCTTACCACGCCACGGTGATCGACTCGGGGCAAGTGATTTATATAGCAATTGGCCCGACGCACCTTGTTCGGTGTTGCATGAATCAGGTATCACTCAGGGCGTAGGTGGGACCGGAGGACGTAGAAAGCAAGTTGATCGTCCCGCCGGAGTGGTAACATGTTTCAGTCCTATAGTCATCTCCGGAGCCTCTCCGGTTGTGGTCTTAGTCCTTGAATATGCCAGCAGTCTTGCCTACCAATACCGTAAAAAAAATCACGTCCTCTGCTTTAAGTAGAAGGCACTATTCAGTCTTGATCGTCCCAATCCTATTGAGCCCAGTCTCGAAAAGAGGAGTGCAGAGGCTCGAAGAAGGGGGGGGGGAAGGGTAGGGGGCAGAAGGGCAGAACTAGGAGCTCCTCCTGGCAGGGGCGCGAAGAAAACCCGACCTTATGAATCTTTCCGTCAAGCCATTAGGGACTTTTTGCGAGTTGTGAGTTGCTCAGTGCATGAGATTTAAACTTAGAGTTTATCCAAGGCCCTCGTTGGAGTGTTTCCAAGGCCCCCGTTGGTATTTCGGATCGCCGACAGACCACTGAGCGTTTTGCTAGCGTCTGCCGGCGAGATTAGGGTTATTGCCATTGCTGAATATAAAGGGGAGTAGCGATTTAGAGTATTGGGTTTAGAAAATTGTGAAGATGTGGTTCCTTTAGGCATTTATACCTCAAAAAAATGTGTCAATGAGCTGTGAAGAACTTAAAGCTGCTTTCTAGGCGTCTGCATAATAGGCGTCTGCACAAAGTCTCGGGAGTCTAAGCGCTTAATTAATTGCTTGATATGTAGAGTAAGATCTATAAGAAGATGTGAAATTTCTAAGAACTCTGTGGTTGTAATGATGAACTGTAAGGTAAGAATCTATGTCTTTGCTTAAACGCTTTCCGGGTGTCGTCCGCTCAAAGCTCCGTACGATATTATATGAACTTGAATCAAAGCCATATACTAAAGTAAAAGCCTAGTAGGAAGGATATTAGGATAAGCTACGCTTTACATATACGTACTTGACGAAGATTCATGCTCTTTTAATGTGTTTCGCCCTGGCGGTGACCATGTTCTCCCAGCTATAACGACCTGCTTGCTTTGGACTGCCCCACTTCCAAGTTCAGAAACAACTTTCGGACAAAATTAAGTCTTGCGGATTGCTTTTTCCTTCGATCTTAAAGCCAAGATATTTGCTGCGCTGCATCGTGATCTCGGTATAGTTACGGGCTTTGAAGCTCTTCCATCCAACTTCGATTTTGAAGGGCAATCCACCTCAACGCTTAACTAATCTGATCACCTTTATTTTCTAATAGATGCAACTTCAGAGTGATCAAAGGAACTAAAAAGAAGAGAGAAGCGACAACACCCCTCGCACTTGCATCGGCGAAGACCCGCCCGCAGCGACACTAGCGCTGCAGATCACCCGCGCGTCCCTCGCGAATTCTTGCATCAGCCCTAAGAACCGCTACAACAAACCCGCCATCGCCGCAGCGGCGGCCGCCAAAAGACGCACACACCCTCCTCCTCTCCCCCAACCTCCAACACCAATCGCATCCGCAAATAAACCCCCAAAAAGAAACACGGTCCGCCACCACAGCAACAAAAATGCCCCTCGACACCTCCTCCTACGCGCTCGCCCTCCTCCGCCTCGACGGCCGCCGCTGGAACGAAATCCGCCGCATCCACGCGCAGATCAGCACGCAGGCGGCCGCGGACGGGTCGTCATACTTGGAGATGGGCAACACGAAGGTAGTCTGCACGGTGACGGGGCCGTTTGAAGGGCGACGAGGAGGCATCGGCGGCGGCGGCGGCGGCGGCGGAGGCGCGGCGCGCGAAGGCGAGGCCAAGATTGAGGTGGAGATAGGGTTTGCGGGGTTTAGTGGGATTGAGAGGAAGAGGAGGGGGAGGGGTGATAAGTGAGTAACGATACTTGTGGGAGTGGTAGTGGTGGTGGTGGGGGACGGCGTTGCTGACGACGACCGTAGGCGCACCGCAGAGATGCAACATACACTCGTCCAGGCCTTTGCGTCGACGCTGCACACGCAGCGGTATCCCCACAGTACGATTGCGATTTCGTTGCATATCCTGTCGCAGGACGGGTCGCTGCTGGCGGCCTGTATGAACGCTGCGACGCTGGCGCTTGTCGACGCTGGTATCCCGATGAGCGATTACCTCGTTGCCTGCACGGCTGGCTCGACCGCTTCCTACGCTACGAACGATGAGCAGGCCGACCCGCTGCTTGACCTGAATAACCTCGAGGAAAACGAGCTGCCGTTCCTCACGGTCGGATGTCTGGGGGAGAGGGAGGAGATTAGCGTGCTGGTTATGGAGACAAAGGTTCAGATGAGCAGATTGGAGGCTATGCTGGCGGTTGGCGTGGACGGCTGCAAGCGCGTGCGGGAGATCCTGGACGGCGTTGTGAGGGCGCATGGGAGGAAGATGCTGGATGCTACGCTGAGCTGAGGAAGTGCGAGGACGCAGGGACATGAAGGGATATGGGAAAATCACGTATGAACGCACTCTCGGAAAGCAGGCTACTTCGCTTCGGCAGATTGCGGCTCTGCCATGAAGTGGATGAAGCCATCGGCTTCTCAGAGTAAACGTCACATGGGACTAGATGCGCAAGGCTACGTGCGCATATACTTCCAGCACCTTCCGCTGGAAAGGTAACCTGAGCACGCTTGGGTGATGAAGAAAATCAGGTTCGGCAGCTTAAAGCACGAATTGGCGTCAATGCCACTTACATATCGAGACACCCCCAGCCAACACGGCGTAGATACCACATCATTCAAAGATGATAGAGCTGTAAAGCAGTATGAAGCTTGTCGTGAGCATACCTGAAAGCCTGCCTCTGTTTGACGGTGTCTACTCTCTCTCATGCGTCTTCCAAGGTGTCTGATATGAAACATATGTTTATCATTTGAGCGAGATTCGATATCCTAGTTGTGAAGCAATTACAACGATGTTGCAGACAGATAGCAGAAAAAAGTCCAAAGGGTTTTCGATTCCAGCTCCAATCCGCGTTTGGCGATCCATAGACTACATAAACATCTAGCTTTGCAACACAGGCTTACGGTGATGTACACTTCGTCGACTACTTGCGTCCGACCAAAGAAAAAACGAGAGGCATGAACAACAGAGTGTGGTAGTAAGGCGCCCGCTAGATGCTCAGATAGAAAATCTTTGTCGCGTCAGAAACTTTCATGGTATCATCAACGTAGATGGTTGAGAGAGAGAGATAGAGAGGGAGAAGAAAACGAGAGCAGAGAAATGGAAAAGAGGATGAGGGACAAGGTAGGAATGAGAGGAAAAAGGAATAAACGCCAATCCCAATGCGGACCAGTGATCATACGACAATGACCGCGTGGAGCTGAAAAAAAATAAAGGAACCAGAAAACGAACCCCGCTCTTTCTTGCCAGACGCCAGACCCTTGTGTATACATGGCCGAGTGATGATTAAAACAGGAACATATGCGCTGCCGCAAAAGACACTTCTACCAGCTCTTTTTCCAAGCCCTTCCAGAGGCTGCTGAGTCGTGAAATTTTCGTGGCAAGAGACATGCCGTTCATCTCTTGGATCGTCGACACTTCATTCGTTGCAACCATCCTCATGTTCTCGGTGCCCTCCAGGTTCCATCCGCGACAGTTGCGAACCGGACGCCGCGTCCCTTTCTCTGAATGCCACCGTTGTCGATCCACCGACTCAGATTCTTGCATTGGCTGACGTCAAACTCCTCAAGATCGCTGCAGCCCTCGAGGACTGCCTCAACGCCGGTACCCGTGACGCGAACGCAGCCACGCACAGAAAGATATTTAAGCTCGAGCAGGTGCAGGCTAATGCTGCGGAGGGAGCTATCGGAGACGGCAGAGCCACAGAATGCGAGGTTTAGGTGCGTAAGCATAGGGCAGCCAAGGGCGAGAACTTCGGTTGCGGTGTCAGAAAGGGCGCAGCAGAAAGACTTGAATAGCTGTTAGCCTGAGCGTGTGGAAAACAACAGTACATATCGAACTTACTAGATCAAGTTCCCTGAGCGCCTTGGCCGCGTTCGTCAAGAATACAATCGCGTTATCCGTGAGATACGTGCAGTCTGCGAGACAGATCCTCGTAAGGTTTGGGAACGGATAGACACTCCAGTGCTGGAAGCCTTGGTCCGTGATCGTCGTACATCTCGTAAGGTCAATCTGTTCAAGCCGAGTCGATGCATGCACCGCAATGTGTGCCATCGAACGGTCCGTAATATGCTTGCAATAGCTCAGCGTCAGGCGCCTGAGCTTCGGGCAGCCAACTACCGTGCCAGGAGGCAGTTGTTGCACTTGCTGCTGTTGCTGTTGCTTGCGCCCGTAACGCCCGTTCATCTGGGCTTGTTGGGCCTGCATGTAGCCTGGAGGTAGGTCTGGCACGACCCAGCCAACTACTCGTGCCAAGAGGTTATCGCCAACCTTCCTGCAGTTGCTAAGATCTACTTCCTCCAACCCTTTGGCCTTGTTCACCATCTCAAGGACGGCTTGACCGGTGATGTCCCACACGCTCTTCATCTTCCACCTCTTCACGTTGGCACCGCAGGTCGTTGCCAAGGCCGTGAAGCCTTCATCCGTGAGATGGAAGCAATTGCTGATGTCCACATAGCGAGGCCTTTGTCCGACGAAGGGGCATATGATGTCAGTGAGGACCTGGTCTGTAACGCGCCTATTATAAGGCGCAAGGTCCAAATCGTGAAGAATGCTGGGCGATGAGGTCAAGATTTTGAGCCAGTGCATGGACACGGTCCGGAGACGCATCAGCTCAGCAATGTCGAGATGCTGGAAAATCTTGACCAAGATGATATCTGGGAGGACACCCTTTCCTTTGCGGCTTGGCCTCCGAGTGATCTTTTGGCGCTTGAACGAGCTAGATCGCTCCGGCGTCAGCCGCTCTTCTTGCGTGAATATCGGAGAAGGCAGAAGACCATTGAGCTTGGGTGACTCGTGGTGCAGCTTTGGGGCATCTTGCGACTTGGGGGTCTCCTGAGCTGGTTCCTGCACAGGCGGAGCACCGGGCGGAGGAGGCGCAAGCGATGCCCTTCTTGATCTCGAGCGAGCATTGTCAAGGTCAACGTTGAGGAAAGGATCTGGATCGAATGGCTCGATCAGATGTCCATCATCGTTAACCTTGGAGGGAAAGCCATTTTCCTTGCTCTCTCCAAAACTGTCCGTGAAAGTGACAGCGGGAAGACTCTTTCTACGCGATTCAGGGGTCCGGTCGTTGATGACGAGCTCATTGATCGCTGGAGTGCCATCATACACATCAGTCATTTCCGTATCCCTCTGGGCAGCAGCCTCGAGACGTGATCTCGCTGTGGCTTCGATCTGTTGCCGCAGTTCGGGAGAGCATCGTTGCCAGAGCTCGTTGAGAACGTCGCCGCCGATTGCCAAGCATTCCACCGAGGCAATTGAGCGCACCGTCGCGGTCCGTCGCGGAGCTAAATCCAGAGAGACCACCTCTCCAAAATATTGACCGGCTTTGAGCCGCGCGATCACGTGCTGGATATTCTTTGGGCTCGACTGCTTTTTCCTTGTGGCTTCATCCGGCGGGGTTTCAGAAACCACCTCGACTTCACCGCGGACAATGAAAAAGACATCGCGGCCATGCGAGCCTTGCTGGATGATGTCGGTGAAGGGCGGGTAGGTCCGGGGCTGGGCGTTGAGACCAAGAAAATGCAAAATGTCCGAGGGCATGCTCGAGAAGAGAGGCAGCTCCTTCAGCAGTTGGCGGACATTGACAGTCCCGCTGCCGATGGCGCTGGACGCTGCGGCCTCGGCGAGGCCCGGGCTGGGCGACTTTCTCTTTTTGTTGCTGACCACGACCTCCCCGTCCCTGATCTCACCGGCGTCGCCCATCTCAACATCGCCATCGGTCGAGTCTCGCGTGCGCTTGCCGCTGCGAGACGGGCCTCTGGCGTGCTGCTTGGACTCCCTGAGCTCCTTCTTCTTGCGCTCCAAGATGGCCAGGCGCTCCTTGGCCTCGTCCAGAATGGACTGCTCGACCTCGGGGAACTTGGGCAGCTCCTTCTTGAGGTCCTCCTTGTTCAGGCGGACGACCATGGAGCGCATCTTGGCGACTATGGTGGCGGTGCGAGGGATGTCCATCAGGATGCCAATCTCGCCGAAGAAAGCGCCGGGACGCAGCTCGGCGAAGGTGCTCTCGCCGTCGCGCGACGTGACGCGAACGGCGCCGCGGACCAGCCAGTACATCGCCTTGGCCTCATCGCCCTCGGCTATGATGGTGTCGTGTGGCGAGTATAGCTGGGGCCGCAGGTGGGCTCCAATGGCGGCGAGGAACGAGTCGGGGGCGGACAGGAAGAGCGGAAAGGAGCGGAGGCGGTCGATGAGGTCGAGGGGCAGGCCCTGGATGGTGGACGCGGTGAGCGGTGAGGGCCGCACCGGCTTGGTGGGATTCGTCTCGGAGTCGAAGGCACGTATCAAGGCGAACGGGTCGGGGACGTGGCCGCCGTTCATCTTGCCGGCGTGGACGGTTGGGCCACCAGCCCTGTGATGGCGCCGCATGGTGGAGGAGCGGCGCCGGCGCGCGTGTCGAATGATGGTGGGAGGTGAGCGGAACCACGGGGAGAGGAGAGGTCAAACGCGTCCAAAGCCTTCCACCCTTTTGTCGCGGAGTGGGAGGGGCGGGCAATTACGTAAGGCGGAGGGAGCAGCTAGAGCTGGAGCATGTCGTGCCAGGGCGCGCGAGAATTGGCGGTGCGGCTCCGGGGGGCGCTATATAGCGGCGGGCGCGAGGGTTTGTTGACAAGAAGCGGTCAACTGTCTAAGCGTGGTCGCGGTGGAGGCGCGGGGGACAGGCCTCGCGGGTGGGGAGGGCGAGCGCGGCAGCCAAATTGCCAATCGCGCAGCACGGCCGGGAGCGATGCGAGGCGGCGCGACGCAGCTGTTCGCAGCGAGGACGGGCGTCGAGCGGGCGTCGAGCAGCTGTTCAGAGGCGCTGGCGGCGGCGGGCGTCGCGGTGGCGGTCCCTTTGACGGGCTGCGAGACGCTGGATGCCCGCTTTCCGTCTCCACCGGCGCTGGCTCGTGCCGCGGGCCTGTTCTTCGATCGCACTTGGACGGCTTCTCGAAAGTCGCTAAGCCGCTGGCTGCAGCCACCACGAGCGTGTCTGCGCGTGAGGCAGCCCTGCGCCCGCGTGCGCCCGTCGCCGCCGCCGCCCTGCCGCCCGCCCGTGGCCGCGCACGCCCGCGACCTGCTCGCCGCAGCCCACACCTAACACCACCGCGCGCGCCCTGAAAGGGGTCTCCCTGCTGCGTCCCGGCGTCGGTGCGCGCGCCGCCTGCCGCCGCTCGCAGCTCGCCGCGCGCCCGCCGCGACGTCATCTGCAGTGAGCTCCCGCTGCTCCAAGCGGATCGCGCTGCAGGGTCTGGCACGCCGTTTCGCGCCCGCGCCCGCGAGAAGCGATGCCGCGGCGGCACAGCTGCGCGAAACAGTCGTTCGCCGCGCTTCTCCAGATCTTCTGAGCACTTGGCTGAACCGAGATCCGCCGGGGATCAGCAGGGGAGCTGGCCCTGCAGCGCGCGCGCCGCCGGCGATGACCAGCAGCCGCGCTGCCAGCTGCGAGACGCCTGCCCTGCGCGGCCGCCCGCTGCAGCGCAGTTTGCACACCACCAGGACCACGCCAGCCCACTTCCTGTCGCGCGCTCCCCCTGCTGCCCGCTGCACCCAGCAGGAGCCGCCCCGGCCACGCCTGACTCGCGCCGCGCCGTGCAGCGCCGCCCACACGCGCTCCAAAATTCGCGGGCTGCGGGCGCTTTCCTCGCGCAGCGATGGCGGCCGCCTTGCACTGTCGCGCTCAGTCCCCGCGTTCGACGATGATGACTCTTTGCAGGATTGTGGCGCGGCCGCTGCCAGCTTCGAATGACTCACGCTGAGGCCTGCCAGCGTGTGGCGGTGTCCATTTTCGGGTGTCCCCCATTGCGCCCTCTCTCGCGCGCCTCAGTCCTACTTAAGCGTGTCTGGAGGCCGGTACTGCGCCGTGATTTCACGAGACCCATCCAGCGTCTGCCCGCAGCTGAGTGAGTTCCGGTTTCCTGGGCTTCTCCTTTTCTTCCTTTCCCAGCAGGACACCCTCTTTGCACCACCAAGCGTTCGGGCCGCCTGCCAATCATGGCTCCATCAGATAGTGCCCCAGGCCCGTCCGCCGACTCGCTTGCCTTCATCCGCCTCCACGAGCACTTCATTGCCATTACGCTCCACAGCTCGTCCGCGTCCAACCCCGTGCCCGACGGCTTCCTGAGATGGCTGGGGCAGTGCTGCGTTTCGCTCTGCAACGGTGCGTGCCTTTTCCGTTTGTCTGCTGCCCGGCGTTCCGGCAAACCTCAGCCAGATCCGCGATGCTTAGCGCGCGCTGCTAGCGTGGGCGCTTCTATCGCGTCGGTCCTCCAGTCGTACGAGCAGCGCGCAAGTACACGCGAGTACGCCTGGTCGACCGCTTGTGTACATGAAGCACTCGTGCCTACGCCAAGCCCTTGCGCTTAACGTCGGCGGCCCTGAGAGAAGGGCTGCGTATCGGGGGGTTTTCCGCGTGCATGATGCCGTAGTGCTGCTGCGCTGGCGCCATCCACCCTCCAGCACTCCCAAGGCACCTCTGCCATTGGAAGCGGCCGACCTGCAAGGCTTCCCACTTGCGCTTGCGACATCCCGCGTTTCCTCTTCTCCACAAGGGCATTGCTCGAAACTCGCGCCAAGCTCCGCCGTTTTGCTAACGCCATCGCCCATCACATGCAGAAATCCATGCCGCCATCCCGCACCTACGCCTGTTCCAGCACCCTTCGATACTCGCCCCTGCAGCCGCATCAGGCCCCAACCCTCAAACGCTCCGCTTCCTCATCGGCGTCGCTCGACGAAAAACCTCCGACTCCCAATCGCAGCGAGATGACGACTCGGAGCAGCCGCCAGAAGAAGACGAGGACGAAGCCACGCTCTCCACGCGCCTGACCTGCGGGCTCCAGGCCTTTCTGAAGCAACTCCGCCTCCACCCAATGTTCCTGAAGACCACCGGCCTCTGGCTCAACGCACGCTACGTCACGCGAGCCGACCTAGGCGCACCGAGCAGCCTCGTCGACTATTCGCCGACCCCATCAGCCAGCAGCACCACCAGCAACCACGACGACTCCAGCGCCAACGCAGCACAACAGCAACAGCAACACCCACACCCACCACCCCTCCCCTCCCCCTCCCTCTCCGCCATCACAACCGCCCTCCACATCCCCCCCGAACCCACAGCCCCACCCCCCATAATCCCCCACTCAACCCTCCAACCCAAACCCACCACCACCACCACCACCACCACCACCTCCTCCTCCTCCTCCTCCTCCAACAAACTCCGCCCCATCTCCGACATCCTCGACCGCCTCCGCTGGGACGCCAGTCTCGGCGGCCCCGCCGCCTACACCGTCGGCTACCGCGACCGCTTCGACGGCGTGTTAGAGATTGGGCTGGAGCGGTGGGAGGCTGAGAGTACGGCGGAGGAGTGGATTCCGTTGCATCGGGTTAGCTATGTGCGGAGGAGGGGGGATGGGGTGATGGTTTGGTGGAGGGAGGGGAGGGTGGATTTGGTGTTTGGGAGTGGGAATGGGGGTGGTGCTGAGTGATGGGTGTGTGGTTGTGTGTGCGGTGCTGAGTAATGGTTGGTGGTTCGATGGGTGTGGGTTCGTGGTAGGCGAGGCTGGTCGTCCGTCTGTCTGTCGCGACACTAGGCAAGTTAGTCGAGATAATGGATTGGTTTGCCACTGCGTGCATATGTATGCTCTTATTGACGTTCGTTCGTCTGCATCTCATCTCCGATAATGCATGCGCGGAGGAAAGAATGCAGAACGCATGTAGGTAGGGCAGGCAGGCAATATGGGGTAGATGCATGCGGGCGTGAGGTGGCACCATTGGCCTCGAGCGCGGCTCAGCATCATCGTGCGGGCCGTTTTCTTCAAGGGGCCGTTTGATGGGCTGGACTCAGGGGCACACAAGGCGGGCGGAGCAGGCTGATAGGCTGGAGCCGCGAGCGGGAAAAATGCAGTAAGAGCACGCGGCGGCGGCTCACGCGCGAAAAGGATCCTATTACCCGCTTGGGCTTAGCTCTTGCAGAGATTCTGTTGATCTGTGTGTTCGAGAAAGATCCCCCCGCAGCGCGCGAATATTGAGGTCTTCACGTCAGCTGTTCTCGTTCCTAGGTCTCTACTTGACTCTCTTGCAACGGATACAACCCCGAGACAATGAAAGCATTCGAAAACGACAAGCGCGCTGTCGTTATATAACGTATATTCATATCCAAATCCCCTTTTTTTTTTGTCATGTACTTCGTGATTTACATTTCCTGGCGGAAATCATCAAGTTCCACCTTCATGATCCAGAAGCAGCCGTCCATTGAGAAACGCCTATGGGCAACCCAGAAGGCTGTGACACAGCCGTCCGTTTTGGAAACCCACCTTGAAGTCGAGGAAATGGTGCTCCTCAAAATCAACTCATGCTATGCTGCCGCTGCCGTCGCCTGCCGAGCCAAGTGCTATGATTGAGAATGGTGGAATGGAATAGATGCAAGAAAAGGAAAAGGGTATAGCTGTGTTTATGCAAAAACCAGCCGCCCAACATGATATGACAAGCCGTAATGTATGACGAAAACCGAAATGTAGCAACCGTGAAGAAGATGAGAAGAGGACGATGGGAGTGTCATCGACAGGCGTAAAATCGTAGAGATGCGATATGATCAAAATAGCAAATAGAAAAAACAGAACGGAAGAGAAGAGAAGAACAAAGGCAGCTGAGATCCGGGTTCAAGGAGGAGAGTTCAGTCTCCGGGGACTCACCGAACGCGTGGGGGCCTTTCGTCGCTTTTCTCATCAGCGACTCCTCCTCCTCCTGCGCTCATAGTAGTAGTCATCATCATCCGACGCATGCCGGTCGCGCTTATCGTGCCTCTTCTGCTCAAACCTTTCGTACTTCCGCTCTGCCTCATGTGCGCCCACCGCGCCCACCACGGCCGCAGCGACGGTCGCGAGAGTGTCTCCCTTGGAGAATTCTGTGCCCAGGAACCCACCGGCAAGCGCGCCCATGGCGGCAGAGGCGACCCCGTTCCCATACGGAGACTTGCTGCGGCGACGGCGCCTCGAGGCCGAGCTGCGGACACTGCCTTGGTGAGGCGGCTCGCGATCATGAGATGGTGCGTTGGAGTACGCATCGCGGTTGGAATAGGCGTCACGCGTGGAATATGCTTCGCGGTACGGCTCTATGCGTGCTAGCTGAGCCTGGGGCAGGGGCCCGTTTTCCCGCAGGTTCTCCCGTAGGGAAGCAGCGCGCTTCGAAAGCGGAAGCGGGTACGGCGGAGGAGCGTACTCGGACGCAGGTTTCATGCCGCCGCCTGAGGGTGATTCACGCGGCGGAGAGGGCGGTGGATACGCGTAAGTCTCCTTTTCTCTACGACGCACGATTTCGTACGTGTCCTGTCCATAGCTCCTCCGGCTGGCGTGGCTGCGTGTGCTGCTGCTACGACGTCCACTGTAGGCTTCAGACGGCGTCGCGGGGCTATCGACGTCCGGGTCGTTGAAGGCGTCAGTTTCGACGTAGGCACGCGTGAAGTCCCTGCGTGAGCGACTGATCTCATCTTCTTCCTCTGAGTAGTCGTCAGTGTGCGAGAACGGAGCCCGACCGCCTTGGAGGCCACTGGCAGAGAGAGCGCGGCGGCTGTACTCGGTGCGGGGAGGGCGCGGGCGGTAGGGAACCAGCTCGTAGCTGTGCCGCTCATCTCGACGGCTGCGCGGCAAGTCTCTGTAGTAATGGTCGCGGTCGTCCATGCTGTAGCGCTCGTAGCGATCACGGGCATATCTGTCCCGGCCTCTAGCACGGCGGGAGTCGCGGTAGTTGTTGTCGTAGTCCTCATCGTAGTTTCCATCGTAGCCGAATCCGTTCCGCTCGCGAGGAGACCGGTCTGGCTCCTTTAGCACGACCTGGCGCTGCTCTGCCTGGCCTGTGGACTTGCGCCTCTGCCGGTAGTTTGACCAGCGCTTCTTCGGATTTGGAATCTTGTCATAGATTTTGTCGTAATATTTGCTGTTGGCAAAGCGATCGATGGCGCCCACGCCTATGTCCTGAGAAGTGTCAGCGGGCGGGCAACGAAGACGGGGGAGCAGACGAGGCAGCCTACTATCAGCTCAGGGTCCATGGTGGCGAGGTGTCAGACGGGCCTGGGTGGTACAGCAGTGGGGCTGCAGAAAGCGTCGCACAGGGTCAACCCGGCGGCAGAATAGAATCTCCGGCTGCTATAGGGGTGGAAGAGCAGGCAAGAGACGACGAGAGCGGAGGACGGGCGTTATGGTATAAAAGCATCCATGGCTGCCCGATGTCGCGCGTGGCTGATGGCGGGTTGCAGCGGCGGGCAGATGCACGGTGCTGCGGAGCGGGATCGGTGCAGGGCGTTCGCGCGAAGCAGCGTATCAACAGGAGCGAAGGCGGAGGACGGCGCGCGCAGACTCATGCGAAGGATGGGCAGAGAAAAGAGAGGCAGGAGACGCGGAGAGGGACAAGCTCGCGGCGGAGAAGGCAGCCGGGATATGGGCAGCGGCTCGCGGGAGTGGCAGCCAGGCCGAGAGCAGCCGCTAAACACGCGCCCGCTGGCCACGCGAGTCAGCCGCCCAAGGCGAATCAGGGTCTGGCCGATGACGTACCCGCTGCGCTGGCCGCCCAAGCGGCCACCGCGCCCACCACGGCGACAACAGCGCGAAAAAGCAAGCTGCCTGCAGTCCCACGTCAGGCCCGCCTGTACTGGCCGAGTACCGGCGCGGTCGCGCGCGTGGGACGCGCTGCTCGCACGAATCACCCCAGCGCCGCATGACGCCCAGCAGGATCGCCACCATCCCGCGCGCCCGCGTCGATCCAGCCTGATGACCGTTTCAGGCACCGCTGCCTGCCTTCGGACCCCGCCGCCCGTACTGCCGATGTCACGCCCAGGTACTGGCCAGCCGTGAAGAGTGCTTGACATTCTCTCTACCAAGTATCTGCGCAGAGCTCACTCGCGAGTCCCAGTCCCAGTCCAACTCCGGTGCCCATCGCGCCGCTCTCGATTCCGTCTAGCTTCTCGCCCGGTCGTCCACGTCTAGGCCTTGGCCGCCTCCTCGAGCAGCTTGGTCTGCTGCTCCGGGTGCGTCTTCTCGACGTTGCCCTTGGCCATCTTCTTGGTGACCATGTTGCCGTCAATCTCGACGTCCTCGGTCAGGTTGCCGTCCACAACCCTCCACTTTCCAGCGATCTTGAGCGAGCCGACCGGCGGCTTCGCGTCGACGAGCGAGTCGACGCCGCCCTCGACGTTGGTGAGGGTTAGCTTGTAGGTCGTCTGCGCTGGCTGTCAGCCTCTGCAAAGCATCTTCTTGGCCTCTAAGAGGAGGGCTCACCTGGCCAATGGGTTTCTTGTCGGTGACGTTGTAGGTGGCCTGGGTGGTGGAGTCACCCGTGTCGAGCTCGTAGGAGATGAGGGCCGGGCAGAGGGTCTTGATCATGAGGTCATGGTTGTGCAGCGACGTGATGACTTGCGCCTCCGTAAGGCCGGCAGGGAGGGGGGTGGAGATGCTGGTGGTGGTCATTTTGATTGGAGGGGTGTTTATTCGTCGAGGACGGGCAAAGTGGTTGGAAGAGCAGTGGCTATCTGTTTAGCTGCGGAGCTGCTGGAAGTGATGGCTGTAGGCGTTCTGGTCGGGCTGGACGGCCATCGTCGTCGTCGCCATTTATACAGGCTGGGAGCCTGGCCAGCTCGAGAGGGCGCTGGTGCTGGGCTGCTGCGCCGAGCTGACGGGCCCGAAGCTCTGGTGCTGAAGTCCGCGAGTTAGGTCAGCGCGTCAGCGGAGGCAGAGAGAGGGCGTGGGACAGCGGGGCGCGCTGAGCCACTCACGGCTCCCCATATCCAGCGAGCGCAGAGTGCTGACAGCCGAACATGGCGGTTCGCAGGACGGACGGGTGGACGGCGACGGGAGACGTACGGTACGGCTTGGTCGGCTTCGTTTCGGCTCCGCACTAGCAGGCCAGCCACCGGGTCGAGGACGCGTCAGGCTGCCCGCAGCGACGTCCGCGCAGACACCGCACAAACGGCGCTGTGAGTAGTAGCACGCTCTGCCAACGCTCGCTTACCGGCCTCCCAGATCCAACCACGACGCGCGCCTGCACGTATAAGATACCTCTCCGCCCGCCGCTGGCCCAGCTGCCCGCCCATTCGGCCGACGCGCCCTCGCCGCCTCCACCGCGACGCATCCGCATCCTTGGCGGCTTGTCGTTGCCCTGTTCCCCCCCCCCTCTGACGGACGTTTCACGGCATACCAAAAATAGCGCGCGCTGGTCGGCCGACGACGCAGCGGCGACGCCCTGCCGTTGCGGGCGGCGAGGCTGAGCGTCAGCGAGAGTCCGGGGCACAGCAAGGAGCATCTCTGCCGGCGGCTTACGGCTGAGGGTCTGGGGTAAGCTGGAGCTCGATGTTGGAAGTCACACTATACACGGCGAAATTTTCGGCGAAATTCTCGTCAAATAGGGCCCCAGCTGGACACGAGCACTCGCCCACCACCACCACCACCGCGCCCGCCGACCGCCCACAGCGCGGCAACGCGACCGGGCTCGACGGAGCCGTCTGCCAGGGCGTGCGCCAGCCTTCTCGCCCGCCCGCCGGCACGCCGCCCGTCGAGGGCGCAGCCGTCTCCCGCCCGCCAGCCCTCGGTTTCACCACCGCCGACGTCGCTACAGTCGGAGCACGGTATTGGGTCGGACCGCTGCAGGTCATGCTGTCGGATCTCGCGCTGGCGACTCCTCGGCCGGTCCTTGAGACGATCCCAGGGGTGTCGTAGGTCGCGGAAGACTTGATCCTTCTCCGTAGCAAGAATAGAAGGGCCTGCGGATAACGATAGCCGGGCGGGCTTTCGCGTTAGTCTTCTTCCCATTATCGCTGTGACGTTGCCCATTTCGAGGCCTGATGTGGCCGCCAACCTTCCCGCTTTAGGCAATTCTCGAGGGATGGAGAGACAAGCATGCGAACGACATGTCGTGAAGCTGCTGGAGCACTTACTCGTCTGGCCCCGTCCAGCCCACGCACTTCCAGCAGCTGAACAGCCCGCTCGGGTCGTACCGCCGCTTGATGCGCAGCAGCCTGTCGTAGTTGCTGCCGAAGAAGGTCTGCTGCCACTGGGGCTCGCGCCAGTCGCCCTCGTTCACGTAGCACCCGCCGCCGGGCGTTAGCGCCTTCCACGGCCGGACGGCGGCGGCGACGGTGTCGTGGACGGCGCTTACCTGGTCGCGCGTGTAGTTGCTGAGGTAAACGCCGCCGTGAATGACCTCCCACAGGGCGCCGCGCCACGCCGGGTTCACGCCGGTCGCCGTGGCCGTGCCAGTGCCGTCGTCACCGTCACCGTCACCGTCGTCGGCGCGGTTCGCCGGCCCCGTAGCGTAGATCTGCCCGCTGCCGCTGGCCAGCCCGGCGCCGCGTTCCAGACTGGTCTGCAGGCCCTGGAGGAAAGCATCGACGAGGGCGTCGACGCCGCTGGCGCCGCTGGAAAACAGCGTTCTGGGCACCAGCCTGGCGGCCTCGGCGATGCCAACGCCCATGGGCCCGTTGGTCGCCAGCGCGGGCGCCACGTACGCCGCGAAGTCGGTGTACGAGTCCAGCGTCCTGTACTCGTTCTGCGTGATGTTGAGCCCTGGGTAAGCGCTAAGGAAGGCCGCCCACTGGGCCGTCAGCGCCCGCAGCGCGGACGCGTTCCTGCTGGGCAGTATCTGCAGGGAGATGATGTTGGAGGGCAGGAAGAAGTTGTAGCCCGCGACGCGGTTGTCGGACCAGGCGGTCTGGTTCCTGGCCAGCGCCGCGACGATGTCCCGGTGCGGTCTGGACTGCGTTAGATTTGTGGGCGTCGTCTCGTCGGCGAGAACAATGTCGGCCTGGAAGCTGTACACGTTCATGGGCACCGCCTCGTGCAGCTGGAACTTGTACGCGACCAGCACCGCGTACGTGCCCCCGCCGCCGCCGCGCATCGCCCAGAAAAGGTCCGGGTCGCTGTGCGCGTTGATGGTGCGCGCACAGCCGTCCGCCGTCACCACGTCGAATTCCACGGCCTGGTCCACCATCAGCCCGTAGCTGGGCCCCAGCGGGCCATGCCCGCCGCCCTGCCCGAACCCGCCCGCCAGCCCGACCGACGCCTGCGCCCCGACCGTGGCGTGCATGCCGAAGCCGTCGAAGAAGCTGTAGGCCTCCGAGGCCTGGACCCCCGCGCCGATGATACCGATGTCGGACAGTTCGCAAGCTGTGCTATTGGTGCTTCCACCGCTGCTGCTGCTGCTGTTGCTGCTCCCTCGACCACTTTCAGTCCCTGGACAGTTCGCAAGCGTGAAGTTCGGCCGGTATTCCAAGTCCTTGAGCGCGTGGGTCCACAGCGCGAGCGAGTCGGCCACGGAGCTGCGGCCTAGGTAGTCGTGGCCAGTGTTCTTGATCGAGAGCCTGATGCCGTGCTTCCTGACGAATTCGAGCGTACGCTGGATGTCGGCCGTCGAGCGCGCCTCGACATAATACGTGGACAGCCTGCCCAGCGAGCAGGTGCCGTTCGCGGACGTGGGCTGCAGCGTGAGCGAGTTGAGCTGGCAGCTTTGGTTGGCGCAGGCTTCCCAGTTGAGGTTCTGCGTCTGTCCGTAGACGGCTGAACGCGCCGTTCCGTTGGTGTAGCCCGCGTGGACGGCGGCGCAAGCGGCACTGCTGGCGTCCTCGTAGCACGGCGCTGCGAAGGGACGCGTTAGGCGGAGGTGGCCAGAGATGCTGGCGTTGAAGGATTGCCATTCTGAGGGCGAGGGCCAGCAGGGCTGCGTGGGAAGGCAGGTGTAGTTCGATGGCGATTCAGCACGAGCGATTGGGATCACTGCAAGCAGGGCTGAAAGCAGAGGATATCGCATTCTGTCGTTTTTCTTTTCCTTAGTCAATGATTTTCGTTGAATTCTGTCTATCCGGACAGCCTTGAGTTCCTCCAGATCAGAGAGAGTCGAGAAACGCACGCAGCGAAACGAAAATGAGGCCTCCTTCTCGTCTTCTTCTACTTATCTATCGCAAGGCATGCAATCCATCAGGCGCCATTACATTCATTTTCAGCCCTTGCGGCTGAAAGAATCTGGGGGGACGCGAACTCCTAACTGGCTGAGGCCCCGGCAGACGCAGGAACGGATCTCTAGGCAGCTGAGAAAATTGCAGTGTTTCTGGCAGCATTCTGCGCATTGGGGGGACCTATTTGATCAGTCAGCCTCGCTTGTGCGACGGTGTGGTGTGGAAGAGTGCATAGTGCTGACAGCCGATTATTGGGAGCGACGAACTTCGCCGCCTAATTTCAGAAACGAAGGCTCCAAGCCAGGGCCACAAAAATGAACGTCCCCCTTGCACAGCATGAGCCCTCGGCATCACCGCTCGAGCCAACGCCCCACTGCTTGGCCTAGGCTCCCCGACACATCTGAGATTCTGGCGGGGCCAGCTGTCCAGGGCTGACAGCAACGGCATCTCTGCCAAAAAGCCTCACAGAAACATGTGCTGTTGAGATGGTGGCTCCGCTTTAGCGGGGAGCGGAATGACGTACGTACACTTGCCTCCGCTTGGAGACGTTGCCTAAAATGGTCATGTGGGGAGTCACTCTGGTTTTTGGAACAGCGGGCCTTGAGACGGTGTGGCGGGTGGGCCGGTGTCGCACCTGCCGATGGCAGCAGAGCAACTTTAAACCGTTTAGCTTTATTGGAGAGAGAAACGTGGTAGTGTTGGATGTCGGTCGGACTTGCCAGAACTAATTGCTGTG
Organism: Neofusicoccum sp. Z40; assembly: GCA_037356075.1. Lineage (NCBI taxonomy): Eukaryota > Fungi > Ascomycota > Dothideomycetes > Botryosphaeriales > Botryosphaeriaceae > Neofusicoccum > Neofusicoccum sp. Z40. The sequence continues at coordinate 118,760 of JBAWJV010000031.1, read as the reverse complement.
CCGCACGAGTTAGCACGTGGCCTGCGAGGACGGGATGTGATACACCGCAATAGAAGGTTACTGTATGGTTCATTCAGACCGCACTCAAGGCGTTGTACAGCCTGTAGCCTGAGCCTGTGGCAATCACAAGCTGTACGCCTGCGGCTCCGTGATGGCTACTCGAATCGAGAGATCCCCGTCAAGACGCATCAGACTGGTCTGCGGTTGACCTTGACTCGAAGATCGCGCTTCGCGCGTTCGGTGGCAAATGACGATAAGTGATACATCACCAAGCTGCGAAGCTGGTAAAGAAGTGAATTCGCCTCGCGATGAGCGGACGTCTGCTCATCGACGGGCCGAACACGGACATCTAGAGTTCAAAGTGAGACTGAGGGGTTTACGTCCTGCTGTTCTTGATCTGTTCAGGCCGCAGGATGGACGCACTCGTGTCCTCTTGGCCTGCGAGTGAGGGTCTTAGCGGCACATATCGGGACCACTTGATGCCGAACCAGACCCAAATCGAATCGAGAAACTGCAGGCAAGGATGTCCATCCTGCTTCCAAAAAGAGAGAAGAGGGATGCTCGTCAATTCGGGCGGAAAAGGATTTGTTGAGGAGGTGTAGAAGGGCCGCAGAATGGATCTCAGCATAGCGACTCAAGGCGAATGGGCCCGAGGCCGAGAATCTGATCAGTGGGGCATGGCCAGTCCACCAACGCGCATGCCGGGTGGCTAGGCAACGGTGAACGACAATCGCAGCAGATTCGCAGTGGAATGCAGCACTTGAACGGGCTCAGATGCATCACTGAAGTGGTGGCAGCGACTGCACATCTAAAATTGCCTTTTTAGGACTCAGCAGGCCGCCACAATACGCCTAGCGGCAGCGAGTAGTTGGACCGACGTCGTGCGGCTCTGGACGCGTCCCGATCGCCTCCTCGCTGGGACCAAGCTCGAGAAGGGCCGCTCGATCCTGAAGGGACATGGCTGACTCCTGGGAGAATCCTGACGGGCCGCCCAGACTTGGTCGACTGTAGCACGCACAGCAGATAAGGCCGAAGCAACGCCTATTTCGGCCGTTCCCTGGTTCTGATCCCCTCACGATACGCCTACCGAAGACCCTGTCTCGGGAAAGCAATCACGAAGTCGCTTTAGCCACCCTTCCTGCTGTCAAAACACACCGCCCCGCCATGCCTGCACGGGCAGGACCTCTGCTTGGCGAAACGGGCCGCGTCGTAAAGCCTTTTCTGACCTGTCGTATTCGGCAGTCCCAGCGCCGACGACGACGGTGGGAAGTGCTCCTAGGCGCAGAAGAAGGACCACAGCCGAAGCGGACCCCCCGTCCTCCCTCTCCAACAACGCTTGGATCGTGTCGGGCCGTGATTGGGCCTGGCAGCCAGCCGGGCGTCAGGGAGAGCCTCTGCCGGTGCGGCGCGAGCGCGGCGAGCCCGGGCAGCGGGGCGCGGTGGAGGTCGAGGCAGGCGCAAGAGCGGCGGCGCACTTGGACCTGGCAGGTTTCCGGGGCTCCGCCGACGGCGACGGTCGAGCGCGTCGCGTCTCTTGTAGACGCCGGCCGACGGCGAGGGGGCGGCCGGCGCGCGACCGCGTCGCTGGAGTTGTCGTTGCTTTTGGCTCAGCGGCAGCGGTGGTGCGCGCCGTCATGCGCAGCTCCCTGACCGTCACTGCTCAGCGACGGGAAGCGGATTGCGCGCGTGGCGGGCGAGTAAGCAGTCACAAAAGCCCAATGATGCTATCCGGACACGTCTCGCGGCGGCCCCGGGATCTTGACTCGGCAGAGGGGCCATGGTCTGGTGGTCTAAGGGCAGGTGGGAGAGCAGCAGATCAGGGAGCGGAAGGGACACTGGCGCAGCGGGTCCGGCATGGCCCCTACCCGCGGCCGGCACTCCAGCATGAGGCAGCCGTGCGTCTTTGCTTAGCGCGCGTGCTGCAGCTCGACGGCTGCTAGCCGCGCGGGCTCATGCAGTCGACACGGCGGCGGTGGTGTGGGCGCCGCTGGCAGCAACGCGCACGGCACCGTGCCTCAGCGGCTGCTGGAGAGGACTGCCGGCCTTGCGCGCTGCGCCCGGCGGCGAATAGGAAGCTGCGGGAACCGGTCCAGAAGCTTTGGGTTTACCAAGGTAATAAACATGTGTCACTGCTGCGAAGCCGTCGTCCGTCGTCCTCGATGCTCTCTGCGGCCACGACGTCCTGACTCCGCCTCGGACGAGAGCAATGCCCGACGCGCCAGCAGCCGCGAGTCATCGGCCGCCGCGCGGTGTCCTTGGTCGGCGGCGCGCATGGTGAGCGCGGTGTGCGGCGGCCCAGACGCCTGGTTGCGGGCAGCCGGGGAGGACGCACGCCGTCCGCGTCGACGACGATGCGCAGCAGCCCGAGACGCCGCTAGCGCCGGACAGGCCGAGAGGCGTTCCATGCGCCTGTGCCTTTTCTCTGTTGCGGCGCCAAAGCCAAAGCAGCTCGCGTGGTTGCGCGCGGGATGGGGACTCCTTCCTGCCGCCGGCCGACCAGCCTCTCTCTGCTCGCCGCGCCGCGCGAGAAGACCCGCTCCCTTCTTCCTCCTGCTTTGCCGCCGCGCCTCGGTCAGAGCAGCAGTGCTGCGAGTCCGCGCTGTCGTCTCGACCCGTGGCGGAGACCTCCCCTGGCAGGGGTCGGGCTTGGCTTCTGCGATCTAGAACCCCGCAGCAGCACCAGAGCACTCGCTCTTCCGTTCCCGCGCCGTCTGCTGCGCTCCCAGTGCCGAACCCAGCAGCGATGCGAGTGGAACCCGGCCTGCACACGCACAATCCGCTCCTTGGCCAGATTGCCAGCAGATCCGCGCGGCATCTGGCTCTCGCGCCGTGCGCTGTGCGGGTATTATTCAACTCGCCAATGATATAAACATGCCATCGTCTTGCTCCGCCGTCCGCGGTCCGTTTGACTTTTGACCCGTTGCGGCAGCCGTTCACCACGCCCAGGCAGCAACAGCGATTGGCTCGCCACCTCAGAAATTGAATATTGCTAGCATGAAACCCAACCCCTCCCTCAAACCTTGCTCCCAAAACGCAGGTCATACTCCTGGGAGCGGCAATAACCGATCGCTCGACTCAAGCCCCCCACACCGCCAGCTCCAAGCTCCAATTCGAGACGCCGTGTGAAGAAACGTGTGGCTGCTTGCATGATTGGCTTATTCTTGTTTTTCCTTTTGGTACTTCGTCGGTGCCCTTCGCGTGCGCTGCGGCCGGGGGAGGGGGGAGCATTTCCGGAAGACGCCTGATGCATGCTATGATCCTTCGGGAGCCATCAGGCCTGGTCACCGACTGCCTAAGAAAGTCTATTTTGATGAGCGCGATGATTAGCATGGTGAGAAGAAAACCGAAGCCTTCGACTTCCATCGTCCTTTTGTCTTGAAAAGACCGTCGCCCAGAGCCCCACCCCTCTCCGCGGCTCAATGTCAGCTGTAGCGTTTTTCTGGCGGCACGCCTTCCAAGTCGTCTGGCGGTACGTGGCCGTGCGGCTGCTCCAATCGCCAGTTTCCCCACGTCTCGTCACCCGCGTGCAGGAAGTCCAGCTGCCCGGAATGCGCGTTGCCCTCGGGAAAACCGGTAAAATGCGAGAAGCTCATCCGTGCCGCGTCCGGCATCTGCGATGTGGCAGACATCCATGTGTTTGACGCCGCCATGCTGCCGTACATAGTTGGCGCCGTAGTCGGTAGTGATGGGCCCCCTCCACCCATTTGGCTGTCGGGGCTGGGGAACGGCCAACCGCTGAGGTCGCCCTGGGGAGTGAATAGCGCGCTAGGGTCACTGCTACCCGGATCTGACTGGTTGTCCGGCGTGGACGAGACGCTGTCCATGTTTGATTTCAACTGTGGTGCATTTCCCGATCCTTCCGACCTCCGCGACGTCGACGTTGGGCGGGGGTCCGATCGCTGTCTTCTCTTGGGCGCGTTCTGGCTTGCATCATCCTCGGTACTTTGACGCAACGCGGGCACGATGGATCCTTCCCTTTGCGGGCTCTTTTGCGTTATCTCGGCAAGGACGTGGTGGAGGACGAGGCACATGCGTTCGCACGGCTGGAAAATGGTCGCCATCTCTTGGAGGGAGACAGCCATGCATTTCAGGTATTTCATAATGTAGTTCCGTTCCTTGGCGTCTTTGACACAAGCAAGATCTGCGATCAGCGTCGTGCAGGCAGTCCCCTACGTTATGTCAACCATGTACCTTCGGCACTTACATCCGTAGCGCGCTTACCGAAGTCTGCATTGCGGCGCAGAATATTTGCTTGGCGCTGAACCGCTGCCTATAATGCCAAAAGTTCCTCACGACCGCGACCGCGTGGCTGGAACACGCCTTTCGAGCCGAAGCCACGATGCTGTCCCCGGAAAAGTCCTTGGATTCTGGGGGCACGGAATCTTCGTACCGCGCGAAGGGCCGGCGAATCTGGATGTGGATGGAGTGGTACTGCTGATGCAGGACGAAAAAAGACCTAGGAGCCGTGTTGATGTTGGACGGCTCCCACTTTAACGCGTCAGGTAAGCGCGTATACCAATTATTCAATTCCCGGTCCGTGGCAACCAAAAGCCTGTAGGCGTTGCGGTCGAAACTGCCGCTAGCTGCCGTCGACCCGTCTCCGCTCTCGGCTGCTCTGCCTGCAATTTCCATCAAATCGATCAAAGCTTCATAGATCTGGGTTTCGAGGGGTAGCCCTGGACCATTAGGTAAACAAGTTCCAAGTCGCTCAAAGCGTTTAGCCAGGGTGTAGACCTCCAGGTCGGAGCTCTTTATCGCTGTCGGCCTTCCCATGAATAGAGACCAGTATTTGTCGGCAATAACGCTGCTTGACATCAGCAAAGCGAGCAAGGGGTCACGAACAAGATTCCATACCAGGCCCACAGGGTCATGTGTCGCACTTCCACCTCCCGCTCAGAAAGACCGGAAGAACGCGTGTCCAGATGGAGTCCGATGTCGAAGGCTAATCTAACGCCCATTCCCGAGTACAGCCAGCCTGTGTGATCGCGCCCGACGGAACATTCGCAGTTTGCAAGCAGTAAAAGGGCTTGGACTTGGGGTATGCCACCGGGCCTCTCTAGCTCTACGTCCAGCATGTACTTTGCTTCCCGGTGGAAGGTGCTCTCTCTTGGCTCAAGCGCGATTCGTTGGATATCTGGTCGGGACTTGTCGGAATACCGGAAGCCGACTGCGAGGATGCAGATGTGGAGGAATGGCGAATAGAAGTGGGTTGATCCGTGCTCGTAGTCGTCGAGGAAAGCTTCCTTGTGGATGACGTGGAGGACGGCGTTGGAAAAGTGCCAGAAAAGGTCCATCAGGTAGTCGTGGGTCTCCTGCGAAAGTAATCGGATGGTTTTGGTAGCGCGTCGGGCGTGCTCTACCATCTGCGTGGTCTTCGAAGACGTTGCCGCCTTGTCTGACGGCAGCTGGCAGTTCATGAGCGAGCCGAAGAAGCGGACGCTTCCGCTGGTCTGGTCGATGCCCAGATGGCCTCTGGGAGCTAGGAGTTGACTGACCAGAGTCTGGCTCTCATCGCTCGGATTGAGCAGCCGCGGAGACGAACCGGCGCGCCCAGCGGGCGGCAGGTGGGTGGAAAAGTCGCCGCCATCGTCTGACTCGCTGAAGAACGAGTCGTCGAGGGCGGGCGTGCTGGCGGGCTCGTGGTGGGAGTCGCTCCTGCGCTCCGGGTGGGCGTCTTCGGCGCCAGGGAGGCCGGGTCTGATGCGAGGCGGATGGATTGCGGGCGGCGGCTCCTCTCCATTTCTCCTGAGCAGCTCCTCAAGCAGGGCGATTCGGTCCGTGAGAGAGGCCACATAGGCGCGCGAAATTGGTCTGTCGAATACGATCGACGTCAGAAAATTTTCGCCACGCGGCACTTCTTCAGCACAACGGCAGGCACTCACTTCCGGCGCTCGTCGTCGTTGCGGATGATGCAGTCGGAGCCGGTGCGCTTGCAGTTGAGGCACTCGGCCTCGCCGGGGCGCACGACGCACTGGGGAGGTTAGCGGCGGCGGCGGCTGGGGAAGCAGGGGAGGCACGCACGCGAATGCGGCGGTCCCGACACGACGCGCAGGCAATTGAGGCGCGGTGCCGCGGGCGCGGCGGCTTGGAGGGCGGCGGGTGGAAGTCGTGGGGCGCCGGGTAGGCGGCGGGAGCTGGGGGAGGCTGCGACGACTGCATGTCAATCGGGGTCAGGACGCGTGGTGCTCCTGAGGGTTGCTGTGCCACACCACGCAGCGCACTGGACGGGGCGGACCGGACCTATACAAGGCGGGCGCGTCAGCGTGCGGCTCAGTGAGGGTCGCCACCATCTGCTGACCTTCCTGGCTCACATGCGGCGGGGCCCCATGGGGCGGTGTCATTGCAGAGAGGTCTCCCCAGCAGGCGGCGGTGGTGAGGCACGCCGGACTTGACCCGAGCCCGCGCAGAGCAGCAGCGCAGCGCAGCCAGATTGGCCCCGTTGCGGCGATCGGCGCAACGAAGCCCGGATCTCCCCAACGGCGCCCGCTGGGAACGTGGCCAGCGGCGCGCGGCGGGTGGCGACGCGCAGGCGCAGGGCGGCCTTGGCGAGTCAGCAGCGCGCCCGCCGTGCCTGCGTTTGCACGAGGCCTGCGGTTCCGCGCCGCCCGGAATCCGGGGTTCAGGTCCGCCGCTGCTGCTGCGATTTGGATCGCCGCCCGCGCTGCGTTTGGATCGGGCGCCGCGTGCGCGACGGGCCAAGCACACCCGCTCCACGCCCTCGCCTGCTTAAGCTTCCCGGTACACGTGGTTACAGTTCGTCGATCCCAAATCAGACCACTTTCACGACTCGCCCCAACCCTCTCCAGGCCTTCCTGGGGACGCCTCTCGGTCCGGCAGCTCGACTCGGGGCGCCAGCGCGCCCACCGCCCGCCGCCCAAGATGCCCCGATCGCCTGCGCGCGGGGCCATCGCCCAACTTTAATTGCAATAAGCAGTCCGCACCGCTGTTCCATTCGCCTATAGCATACAGAAAGGATCGACGGAGCTTCCTGAAGTCTGCCACCCGTGTCCACCTCGCCCTGAAACCGTGCCCGAAGCATTCAACCCTCACTGCAGCCTTGCCTGCCCGGTCTCCTGGCCTAGAACCGCGCTGTCAGCTTCGCCCGCCCGACCGTCGGAGCCTCGGGGCCGTCTTAAAACCTGCCTTTGGCAAGGCCCCGCGACTGCTGCCACTCCGCGACCCACTCCTGCACGAAGCGAAGCTCCTGCTTCTGCGCCTCTGCCACCGGCGCCGGCGGCAGCTCCGCCGTCGTCTCGTTCGGGAACAGCCCGTTCTCGTCCCAGTGGTGCACTGCTCCCGCGATGAGCATGAACGGCTCGCTCACCGTCGACGTCCTGTTCGGCGCAACAGAGGCGTGCGGAGTCGCCTGCCGCCACGGATCCGCCTGGCCGTCGATGATGGCAAGCCGCGGGTAGCTGATGCCGTAGCCACCGTACTTGTTGATGGCTTCGACGTCCGACGGCGTCGTGATATTAAATGCGTCGCGGCAGATGATGGAGCTGTAGTCGACGTCAATCAAGCGCGAGATCAGCGGTAGTTGGGTGCTTGGCACTCCGCTCCCTGCGCGCGGAAAAGACGAGTGAGCAAATCATTGCGCATTGCCGGAAGGCGACTAACCTGTTTGCAGATAACCCCACCTAACGTTGATTTGGTAAGCACGCGAATCCCAGCAGAAAAAGCAAATTCCCCACTTACTGAGTGCAGTACTGATAGGGCCACGCCCGCCACGTTTGCGAGATATCATCCTGGGCATAGAAAGTGGCGTTATGATTAGAAAAGCACTGGTCCTGCGTCTGCGTGCACTGAGACACCTGCGTGAGGTTGACGTAGCCAATGTAGTTCAGCATCCTATTGGTGAGCGCGGAGATCTCGCCGGAATGTCCTCCGACCCTAAGCAACTCTTCAACGTCCGGCTGCAGATCGGCGGTGGCCGGGTAGAGTACCGCGTCCGAGGTGATGTTGTTGCAGTACTCGAAGACGGACGGGTCCGACACCGCGGGATCCCAATTCAGACTTTGCCACCCTTGGATGCCGTAGCTTAGAACGTTGGCGAAGTCGTCGTTGTAGGTCAGATTGCCGAGGCCAAATGCTTGCTTGAGCTGCGTCTTGTGCTTTGTGCAATTCTGCCCAAGCAGAATGTTGTCGAGCACGTTTGTCAGCTTCTGAGTGGTGACGACACAATCGTGGGGTGCATAAAGCCTCTGGGCCTCGTAATACTGCCAGTAGTCATAAATGGCCTCTGTGACTCCCGAGGAAGAGATGGCACCCCAGAAAGTCTCAGGATACAGTTTCCGGAGAAAAGCCACGAAGGCACCGGCATAAGAGCCACCGTACGCAATCCAAGGGGTGCTCGAAGCCGTCAGATCAACATGCTCCAGACCCTCGAAAACCACGTTCTTGGCGAAGTAGGCGGTGTCGGCCAGGGCCTGGTCGGTGGTCAAGAAGCGCAGATTTTCAGTGCTCAAGTCGGATACAGGCCAGCTCTCGCCGTAGTAGCGGTGCTCCAGGATGACTCCAAGACCGCCAGTGGCATTGGCCAGCTGAGAAACAATGCCCTTCTGCAGGTAGGGAAGCCGGTCCTCGCCGCTCGTTTCACCACTCTCCAGCACAATCACAGGCCCTCCAGCTTTGTAGTATGTCGCGTCGAACCAGTAGCGAAGCTGAAAGGTGCCATTGCTGTGGGGCTCGTACAGAGAGTCGTTGTGGAAGTGGTCAATTGGCACCGAGATGTTGTAGGCGGGGTACAGAGTGGTCGGATCCACGTCGCGGCGGTCGAGCGGGCGGCTGTCGGTGGACGAGCGGATCTGGAGGGCGGTCAGTGGGGTCGCGTGCAGGGGCAGAGCTGCACAGCGTGCTGCGAACCTGCTTGCGCAGCTCATTTATTGGCAGCGAAGTGCGGAGAGCTTCGCCGGCGCTGCACAAGCAGAGCAGGTTGGCAACCAGCCGGAGGGACACCATAGTGCTAATGCGCTCTGGTGATCAGGGACCGACTTACCAGGCACGACGCGCCCAACGGCGGACGGCGGCAATTTGAAGGCGCAAGGCACGACGTTGGGCCCCCCGTTGGTGACGCACGAGAGAGCAGGCTGTGCGGATATCGTTGCTGGATGGAGTTGGCGGGCGGGCGGGGCTAAGAGAAAGATGGAAGGCGCGATGTCAAGCTTTGCCGAGAAGGCAGGTGGCTAGCCGCGTTGAGAAGGTCGCGCCCAGTGCTGACAGCCTCGCGATAAAACCCTACCAACCCGACTCCCAATTGCCACCGTCGTCGCCTGAGGCGCTTCGCCGGGGCTTGCGCCTGAGGCACCAACTGCGCACGCAACCCTCACAAGCGCGCTAGGCACGAGTGCATGTCCAGCGGCTGGGCTTTCGTCTTGTTTTCTTCGCGAGCAGCTCTCGACCCGCCGGACCATGTTCTCCGCCCGCGGCAGGAAACGGGCGCAGAGCTAAGGACCGGTCCGAAAGGCTCTCCAAGGGTTCCTTCAGTTGACCAAGCCGGGTCGGCGACAGGCTTGCGGCGTTGTCTCAGTGCGACCTCGGCGGCGGCAGAAACACGTCGATGCAGCAGTCGGCGGCGCAGCGACCGAGAAGAGTGTGATTGGGCATCTGGAGATCGATCTGGCCCACCAGCCACAGCGCGTGTCAGCCACAGAGCGTCCCATGTCGGCCGTCCGCGCATCGACCAGGATGCTTCTGAGCCCTGTCCCGCCCGCAAAACCGTATTTCCCACCCGCTCCCGGCCTCCGTTTCCCGCGCCAACTCTGCGGTTCCCTCAATGACTCTTGTTGACATGGGTGATGCATCCACCTGCTCGCAACCTAGAACAGGCTCATCTTTCTACCGACGGAAAGGTCCACCGGCTCCCGCGCGTCCCATCCTTGGCCCGTCCTATCCTCGCCTGCAGCGGGGTACGAGAAGAACCTGGCTGGTGCAGTGAGCCTTTCTGGACGACACACATCATTCTGCTTGTGCGACTCGGCTCTCAGCGCTGCACGTGATTATTCTCCTGCTCGGCAGTTGGCGAGGCACTGCTTCCGCCAGAAGCCGCGTGGGCCATGCAGTCGTCCAATCGCGCTGACGTCCATGTAAATCCGCCTTTTCGCCTTGGTCTCAGCACGGACTGGCCCGCACACGTGGCCCCCCTGCGGAAAAGACCATGCTGCTGCCAAAGGAACGCTGTTGACTTCGACCAGCTTCCGAATATACGGTCTCTGGCTCCAAGCGACGTGACTGGTGCGCCGTCGCGTCTCCGTCCAATCCCCGCTGCGCCTGGGCGGATCGGGCCGTGCATCGGGAGCTTCCTCCACATTTCCCCCCACAACCCCGCCCCGTAAAGCCTCGACCCCGGCTATCTCACTATATGTACTGCCTCTCAGATCCACGGCCCGCGCCTTCATGTCTGCGCCCATTTCTCGCAGCTCCACGGCGCATGGCCGCACTTGTTTCCCGCAATGCCTCTTACGTCACCCTTTCCGCCGCTCCGGATCCCAGAGACCGACTTGCTGACCTACCTGTTCCCGCCTGGACAACCTGTCTCGGATGAGCGCTTATGGGTCGATGCAGGCAATCCCGCCGAGTCCCTGTCGCCAAGCCAGGCCCTCCAATGGATCAAAAGACTTGCCATTGGCCTTGATAAGATCGGGTGCGCTCCGGGCCAGGCCGCTCTGATCTACACCCCGAACCACATCTTCGTCCCAGTTGCCTATGTTGGCATTGTGGGCTCAAGAAGAGTCTTCAGTGGGGCCAATCCTGCCTATACTGAATCAGGTATTGCCTCCTTGCTTTTGTAGCTTGCGCATTGCGTTACGGTGCTGGGCCTCGAGCACGCCCTCTAAGAATCAAGTGGATCGCTATCTCTCTGCGCATGTCTTTACCGACCGTGCTATGGATGCTATCGTCGACTCAATCTGTATCGATGAGGATGATTGAGATGCTCCATCGAAAACACACACGACGTATTTGCCGCGAACAAAGCAAAGCTGACCTTTAGTCCCAGAGCTCCTGCACCAACTGCAGGACACCGGTGCGCAGGTCCTCCTGGTCCATCCCGCGCTCGCCGAAAAGGCTGTGGCCGCCGGACGGAAGGCCGGCCTGTCCACCGACAGAATCTTTCTCTTTTCCGACAAGGAACACGAGCCAACCAATGGATTGCGCGACTGGAGGAACATGATTGGGTCTCCAGAAGAGGCGGACCGATATCAGTGGAAGCGCATGACCCGGGCTGAGTCCAAGCGCACTGTCGCCACCGTGAATTACTCGTCCGGAACAACTGGCCTGCCCAAAGGAGTTTGCATTTCCCACTATAGCCTCATCGCCAACGCCGAGCAAAACATCTTCATGCGTTATGCCTACAATGAGCGGCAGCAAGAGAGATGGGTGGGCTTCCTTCCCTTGTATCACGCATATGGACAGCTGTACGTGAACATCCTGGCCCTTAAGCTGCAGGCGACCATCTTCATCATGAAGCAATTTGTGTATGAGGACTTTCTCCGAGTCATCCAGGCGCACAAAATAAACTCCCTGCAGGTTGCGCCGCCAATCATGGTCATGCTGAGCAAACGCCCGGAGACCGCCAAGTACGATCTCAGCAGCCTTCGGGAGATCACATGTGGTGCTGCACCATTGTCCAAGGAGCTGGCGGACGACGTCGTCAAGCGCTTTAGTGTCGCCTTGAGGCAGGGATACGGAATGACAGAGTTGACCTGTGGAGCCATAGTCATGCCAGGGGGTGCTACAGAAATGAAGGACAGGTAAGCGCCATCTACCCGAAAGTTTTCCGTCGTGTGAAGCTGATACGGCTCCGAAATAGCACCGGTTGTGTTGGGCAGCTGTGTCCCAACACTGAGTGCATCATGAGAGACGATGACGGAAAGAAGGTACCGCCCGGACAGCCCGGAGAGATGTACATCCGGGGCCCGCAGGTCTGTCTTGGGTATTGGAAGAACGAGAAAGCGACCAGGGAGACTTTAAGTGCCGACGGCTGGCTTCGGACGGGAGATGTGGCGGTGGAGAAAGATGGTTGGTTCTGGATCGTTGACAGAAAGAAGGTAAGAACGGCCCCGCTTCCAGTGGCACACTTTTCCGAGTGAGCCTACCAAAGTTAACCCATCTCCTCCAGGAGCTGATCAAGGTGAATGGGCTTCAGGTAGCCCCTGCGGAACTAGAGGCAGTGTTACTCGAGCACGACAACATTGCCGATGCCGCTGTGGTCGGCATCACACTGTAGGTTTGCGCCTGTACCTCTGCTTCGGCAGCTCTCTGCTGAAACCAAGGCAGACACGGTGAAGAATGGCCACGTGCATATGTCTGCTTGAAGGACGGCGCAAAAAGCAAGACAACAGAGAAGCAGGTCCAAGACTGGTTAAAAGCCAAAGTGGCCAGACATAAGCAACTCATCGGCGGCATCTCGTTCATTAATGAGGTGCCGAAGCTGCAGAGCGGCAAAATTATGCGTAAACTTCTCAAGCAGTGGGCTAGCCGTGACGCGTCGGTACTTGAATGCAAGGTAAGACCAAGGCTGTGATTCGGCGACGCAGTCCTATGTCCCAGTCAGCGCGCACATTCCGTCAAAGGATCTCTCGGGCCCCGCTCCGGGCGGCTTCGACATGCAGCGGATCCCATCCTTGTCATAATGCCGCTTTACTTAGGATAACGCGCAATGGGCAGTCGGGTTCCCGAAAGTATAATATTCTCGCTCACTGCTGTGCCGCACAAATGAAATCAAACTGAATTCACCAGACTTCCCCGAAACCGACAGCGCGCCTGAGAGCGCGCGTTGAAATTTTGACGCCCCCCTAAACCATGGGTTTTACTCTTATCTCTGATGCCCGATCAGCTCGGCTGATCTACTATGCCAGACCCCGCGATTCACCCGCTTGGCTTTCTTGGCGTGTGAAGATCCCTTTCCCTGCCGTTGCAATAAGGAGCAGGCCTATTTGCGGTAGTGTTGATCTGAAATTTCAAAACACTTCACTTGGAGCGGTGATTTGTTTGCCGCACAGCCTGAAATAGCCTCCCATTGGCTTTATGCATATCATCGGCTAGCGCGGTAAGTAGCGGAATATCTCCCCGGCGACGCAGATTGGTTCCTCCTGATGCGCCATCCACAGCTCCGTTCAGCTTAAAAACTCATCCGCAGTCTTCTAGTGACTGTCCAGGACAAGCATACTAGTCTCATTCCTTCAATATGCTTTCTTTCCGAGGAGCGGTAACAACTTGAAACTGTGGTGCAAGGAAGTTTGCGAGTTGTCGGCAGCTGAGCGTAGCGGCCCCGCGGATCCTTTCCCAGCCGTGCCGTCAAACGTACGTGTATGGACACCACTGGACTGGTTGCACCATGCCCTTTTTGATTGTCTTGGCAATCAACAAATTCAGAGACTTGGAGGGGTGCTCGACCGCTCCATCACGACGGCCATCACAACGGCCATCACCACATCCTACATCGCGAACGTCTCTGAGCGCAGATGACAACACATAGGAACATCCGTTCCGAAAGCCCCTTATACTCCCAGCCTTCTAACACGAACAGTCAAACAGCTCCATTGCCTTTGCCACCTAAGCCAATATCGGTCTTAACAAGCTTCAGCAGTTCCTTCGTCCACGAACCATCGACTCTTGAAGCGAGCACGACAAGTAAAGAAGTGGGTCAGTGTGCACTCCATACCGCTTTTTTGGACGACGACTCACGTTCTCCATGTCCGCTAAGAAATAGTTCCACGATCAACTAGGCACTGATTTACATCGGAACGAAGCCCGCCAAGCGCATGAAAGTAGACTCTATTTCAGTCACTCCGACAGTTATTCGATGAAATTCATTGAGGTTACAACCAACGGCGGATTCCCGAACGCAATTAATTGGCTGAGAACACAATACCGAGAGAAACATACGCAAGAAAGTGGTAGAAGCTCTGATGGGATGGCAACCAACTGAGGAGGGAAGATACCACTGCGAAGCTTGAGATGAGCACAACCAGTGCACTTCATCATCCTGCAGTATCTGGCATATTACCATGTTGTTGGTTTCCCGGGATGATGGAGACGAAGAGTATGTAATATAGGTGGCGGATGTAGCTGACAAATTTCAGCGAATAGCAACCTCTACGGAGCTAGGGAAGTCTGCCCGTCCGAACATATAGATGAATATTACTCGACGGTCGCGAAAAGCCATGAGGCCGGGACAGAATGATACCTAGAGAAAGGAAAATTCTTTTACGCCACAGGTAGCATTTGGCCAACCCCGTCTTAAAACAGTACGAGCTTCTAAGAATGGGCATCGAACGTTGATGAAGATATCGGGCGGAATATTGGAGGTGGCAATCGGCCCTATGGAGGTTGTCTGTTTACACAGGAGTATGTTGTATTAGGATCATCTTGCGAATTAGGAATTTGTTGCCTTCTCGACGAAGCTACAGGGTGTCGCAAAGTTGAACCATCAAACATCATAATAACGAAAGCAAGCAACCACATGTCTCCAGTTACTGAGCAAAAACTACCTCTACTCGTTTGTAGATGAGGAAGCGAGACATTAAGAGAGTAAAGAACTATTTATGTACTCATTTTGATCTTAAGGGGAAGTGAGGCCATAGGTATATCCATCACGACTGTGTTGTTCCTACTTCGGACTCTTTAAGGGCATGAAACTGCCTTGTGTTCAATGAAATTAAATATAGAAAAATAAAGGCCTCAATCGTAGTAAAGTTCGATTGATTACGGAGTCAAAGCAAAAACATTCGTATAACATTTATCAAAGAACATGCCCATCTCTTATCGGAAAGGCTCTAGTAAACATATGTTAGCTCTATAAGGGGTAATTCAAGTTTCGAAGCTTTGTTTAAGTGGGCGATAAAGGTTTTTCGAATATCCAAAAGTCATCAAGCATTCCTACACAACAGAGCCCTTGTTCCACTACTCTTACACATACAGCGTTAGCGACGCAGACGAATGCTGATCCTTTTGATAGCTCAAGCGCTGAAAATCACGACAAATTCATCAATCCTAGACGCAAAGATTGTGTTTTCTTGCTCTTTACTTGGGTGTACCTGGTGGGGTTTGTTCCTCGGCTACTATTTTTAAGCTCAACGTAGTGGTTTCTGACATGATCTCAGCGGGGGTCTACGCCGTGCAGCGCAAAACACCTGCCTCAACCAGACATAGTGCGATTTCGAGGGGCAAGTGCGGAGCGGCTTGCTTGCATTACCCCAGTAGATGCCTTGAGCTTGCCCACTGCTTGGCGGAGTCTGATTCCTTGGCAATTTCTCCAGAGCTTGATCTTCAACAGCTATCCCGGAGCAGCTCGGACGGCGCAGTGTGGCAAAGCAAGCAGAGAGCACGTGCTGACTGTACACCTTCCCTCCTTCGCGCCCAGAAACAACGCCATTCTCACCCCACCTCGGCGATTACAGGGTTTATCACCGAGCAGTCACCAAATAGACTTGCAGGTTCTCATAGACATCGCATGGCGTCTTTGCTATTTTTCTTTTCACACCGGTCCGCAGCTGTATCTTCCCAGTCTCGTTCTTCGGGGGCGGGACGCACTCGGCACTAAACCCGCGTCCCAACGGGATGGTCGCATTATCATCCTCTGCGTAGAAGGCCCTTCTTTGACAATTCGGAACATCCCTAACTTCGATCAGCCAGCCTATGACATAGTCATCTGTCAACCTCTCTTTAAATAGATCAAGCTTGAAATGCAGTGTATGTACGGAAGACAGCATCAAACTCCGGCGTCTGAACTACGACGTCGCGCTGACCTAATCAAGCGTGTGCTCTGCGGAGGAACCCCCCGACAGAACTCAGAAAGCATTGATGTAGAGAGTTCCTCACAATGAGTTGCTTGAGGGTTCACAGGACGAGGTGGCCTATGGACTATGAACATGTTACCGAAGCAGTCACAAATGCAGCGTTGATTACGTGTAGTGAGGTGTTGATAAGCATTGGAAAACATGCAAAGCAGTCTCCGAGGACATATGAGCGTTGTCAGATGTAGCAAGAACTCCCGCTTTTCGAGCGCGGATGCAGTGATGTCTCTTTATGCTGTTGAACTCCAGCGTATACACTACACGTGATTTGGGCTTGGCGCCAATGATCTGGTTGAGCCGCTGCTGTGCCGCAACAATCCTACTTACAGAGGAAGCTCCTTTAGCTATACCAGACACCACCTCATATCTAATCCAACAAAGCGATACAACTCTTACTGTGCAAAGCGCTGGCACTCATCTCCCACGGCCTGTTCCACCTCCTTCCAACTACATCTACGCCCTCGATATCCTCAAGCTGACAAAGCCCCCAGACTCGCCACTCACACAACGCCGTCTTGCCAGATCACCCTTTCTACCTTTGCCTCTCCAGAACTCGACCGGCCCAAGATACTTCCAGTCGATTCATTCCTTCCGCGAGGAAACCGCGGCAGGGGAAACAGTCGGGACGCAGCGATCACGATGTAGTTGCGCAGTTCAACTTCAGTGAGATGAAGACTGGTCGCCTCTTCCAGGAGCGACGAGAAGTTCTTTGACGGTCCGGGTTTTACACTTGCATTCTGGGAAACAGATGATATCTACGGAAGGAACACCTACAAGGACGTAATAACGGCTGTCTGCAGACTCACAGGACCAACTTCTCAGTGGGTCTTATGAAGAGCTCCAAGTCTTTGTGGCGTTCATTTCACACGCAAAGCACGCGTTGAAACCCTTCTGCGCGCCAATCTGGGCAGGGAATGCTAAGTTTGTGGGCGTACTCGGTGCTGTGGACAATGGAAGAAGTAATAAGATGAATTGTTGGTCGTACTCTCAGGGCGATCTGGAGGATACTATACAGCCTAGCCGCGTAGGTCCCAAATCACTCAGATTGCTATTTGTGGAGGCCTAGGGGGTCTTTCGAACCGCTGGAAGTTCAAAATTCTACACGTAAGTGGCCGCTTAACCCACCAGCGCTCTTTATCATTTCAAAGATGAGATTGCGGAAGCTGCAGAGCCACTCGATGAACCCGACCACTTCCGAGGCGGGGGCCAGTCTTGCACGCAATGACGTCACCTGCGTTGGCCAGCACATAGTGTGTTTCTTCCTTTTGACTTTGGCTCCCGCTTCAGTAATTATCGTAATCGTTGAAGTCTGCCCTTATATCGGAGAGTCGAACACTATGCCTTTTGCGCTCGGCTCGGATTGCAGGCGAAATCCGGAACTGCGCCAAACACCAGAGCCGGTACTCGATTGGAAGCGTACCGCTTTAAGGACAATGCTCCGTTGTCTTGCTGCATCGTTACGATGTTTTTGGCTTGCCTATATTATGCAGACTAGAGTATTTCAATACGCTCTATCGATATATACCTCCTGGAAGAAGCCACTGATGTGTATGATCACCAAATTGTTCTCTGATTACGCTTAGCCACCGGGCCGAAATCTGGAGCACCACGCACCCACTCTTGACGAAAGAGTAATCGAGGATTGATAAGCTGAGCGGAATATTTCCGTATCCCTGCGTGCACCGGGGAACCGATTAATATAACTGGAACTCAACACCATGCTGCACAGGAAGACATGAGAAGTAAACTTGAAATTGGAGAGTACTCCCAAGATCACTGGTTTGAAGTATCTATCCCGGGTGTGAAAGCGCTGCTTATATGTATTTGTCTTTGTTGTTTGGAACGTCGCATAAGACTGCAAATAATCCAAGGAAGAGGGTATCGATCGTTGATACTAATACAAGATGGCTCACAGTTGAGATAGCACATGAAACGTCGGTGTCTATTATAACCTACGTACACTAGGCCCTGCCGTAATAATTCTTTGCCTTCATGTCAATTTGCTTCGATGTCTGTACAGTGAAAAGTGTAGACGAGGCCTCAATCCGTCGATCCTGAAAAATCTTCCTACACCAATATCAAGATGATATTGCAAATACAGATTAATTTCCACACTGCAGCCGGGTGAACTGCCCCGAATTCCCACCCATATTAGTTCACCGCGTCCTAACTTCCATCTACTGGTATTGATAATCATACCTATTTTGCGACAAGGTCCTCACGATTCATGCGACAGAGTGAGACATGCCACCGTTACAATATCCTACAGCACTGTGTTGCAACGGATTGGAGCTGGCCTGGTAGTCTCATTGTCAGGACCATCTTTTGAGATCCTAGCTAAAGCATAAGAGTTCCAGTCTCTAGCCCTTGAGAATAAATTGTATGTTTCATCCAAGATCTCCTTCGGGAGGTCCAGCCCCTTGTTCCAATACTCTGTAAATGCACCCTGCTTTGCCGTCTTTCCGAGTGCCACCGCAAGAAGCAAATCTATCACTGCGTTAAAGCCACCTTTGGCCAAACGCCTTTCTGCAACAGACTTCATCTTTTGTAGATATGCATTTTACAACGGTCTCCTATCTCGGCGCCGACACTCTCGCCCTCCTTGCTACCGCTGGAAACTCCGTTCCACTCATTCTTACAAACGGGAACGTCACATACTACCCACGTCTTCCCACCTCGCTAATTGAACAACGCGCTACTTTCACTAAATATATCAACAACCTCTACATCGAGTAGAATATAGCCGCCGTTATCCTTAGACACATGTCGGAGGAAAATATCTAGCATAACCCGGACATTTTATCCAGACGTGAAAATGCTATCGCCGCGATCGCCCAACTCACCAGCTCCCGGGTGAGCTTCACTTGCCTTAATGTGGGATTCGATGACTTCCGGGGCTAGGCTCATCTCTGCATAGACATTGCTGAAGCACCGCAACCCAGGTTTGAAGGCACGTGTATCATGGAGCACTGGGACATTCTTCGGTAGAGGCCGGTAAATCCAATCAACCCACTTGCAATGTGGTAGACTGGACTGGCTGATGCGGGGAGGTGATTGGGTTAGAGATAAAGCTGGTTGATTGGAAGATTAGACTGTTCATCAATAGATTTCCAGCGGGGCATAATCAGACGATGTTTTCCTCCAAAATGTATTGGATTGAAGTATAATGGATCGAGCTACGCAGGTACATATGCCTTGCATGAAAATACAAGAGCCAATCATTCTATTGATACAATACTGTTGTCAACTCGCTGCACGTTTCATTGTCCAACACCTTCGGATTCGTGCTCTCGTTACGCAAAGCACTAAGTATATCTCCCGTCGACAGGAGAGACAGGGGAGACAGGAGAAGCCTCACTGGAGCTCCTCGCTTTGACAGACACGGTGCCTTGATTGTCCTGTTTTCCATTCAACCTTGCACCATCTTCCTCAACCTGTGTAGGAGGTGCCTTAAGCCTCGGATGATCCGGCTCCGTCAAGTCTAGTATACCCAACTTCTCTTCTCCATCACAGGTAAGCGGAACGGCAGCAACGGTGCCGCGCCATTTGCCGAGCCCGAGCTCCTCGTGCGCGAGACGCTGTAGCTGGAGCATTTCGTTGGCAGTCCATTCCATGCGCGTATATTGGTTGAGGTTGCGCTGCCTCTGGATATAGCTAACCAGCGGCTCCAGGATGTAGGATATGATAACGATGAGGCCTCCAAGCGAGAAGATGAAGGCGATTCCGAATGTGGAGAAAGATGCATACGCCTGGCTGATAATTTTCTGGTGACGGTATGGCGTTAACGAACATGGCTCGTTGTAAAGTGAAGATTGGAATATTATCATCGTGAGAAGGGAATGTCCAACGTACCTGACTCTTGCATGAGGACTCTCCTTCACTGTTGTAGGGTGAGTATGTGAATGGGAGCAGCTGGGGGTCGGAGGGGCCGGTGGCGGTATCCTTGGATGGTTAGCGTCAACTCAAACTGTGCTTGTAATCGTCACGCGGACATCCGACTTACCAAGAATACGCCCTGAAGAGAGGCCAGTGATGTGTGGAACCAATGCTGGACGTCCAGCTGCCACTGATTGTTCGGGAGAGGGAACTGTAAACCCGCCGTCAGGCTGTACCTGGACGTCAACAGCGACACTCCGAGCACCTTAAAAAGATCCTCCAGGTTTAAGTAGCCGAGATATATGTTATCGGAGATCCAGTAGAAGCGGTTGACAGCCGATTGAGTATCGAAAAGATGGAAACCCAAAGTTGCCGACTGCGATACCCCCCCAAGGCGTGCACACTGCTTATCCGACGGTAGGTTCGGATTGCAGAATTGCTCCTGAGACGCACAACCCAGCACAGAGACTGGCTCGTCCTGGTAGTAGGCTTCGGTCACGTTTCCCATGAGAGGATTGTCGATCACACCGCCGTCGGCATGTGCAGAGTACCAGAGGTCGTTTGTCTCACTGACGAACTGAACGGAATTGGCTGAGAGGAAGACGAGGTTCACATCTGCATCCGTGCGGCGGAGTGCGGGGATTGGGTTGAAGTAGGATTTGGTCTCCAATATAGTGCCATTAAGCGCGGGGTAAGCGGCAATTGAACTTTAAAGAGAAAGAAATAGTCAACTCGAGAACGATCAAAGCGGCATGGAAGAGCTATGGTGGCAATCAACTCTAGACTGGTTAGATGGGAAAACTTACGAAATGCTGTAGTCGGGGTAGACCGTTGATGACTTCCTGGTCACTCCATCTCTTGCGTAGGCGCGCTCAGGATACTCATATGTGAATCCATCCGTAACGTTAAGCACCTCTCCGTAGAAATACCTCCTGTATGGTGAAATACCATCTGGATTTGTGTAGTTGTGCGGTCCCTCGTAACCCTTGGTCTCTAAGGGAGCGCAGTGGAGCACGCGCCGGTAAAGGAGACGTTCGCTCTTTGGTGCATTGAGTCCGAGATGCTCGTGGGTGTCGAGGAAGCCAGTGTCCAGTAGGATGTTGGAAGTATTGGTCTTGCAGATTCCACTGCTTTGATCGAAGGGGCAACTCGCATTGGTTGTTACCGTCACCGGTAAGCTCTTCTTGACGAAGATGTTGCAGTCCAGCAAACTTCTGTTGTTCGAGTAGCACTGTTGGGCGTAGTTGGCGAACGAGGTGGTCTTGTCAGACAGATATGGTCCAACAATTGTTTCCGCTTCGACTAAGTTTAAATCGGTGACGGAGCTGCGTACCTCGCCGCAGTTGGCGCTACTGATGAGGACTTCATTCTCCGTGCTGGTGACCTTTGAAGAAAAGATACCAGCAATTGCAAAAGCCGCAACGCTAGCCACAGTGATCCCGATCACTGGCAACAGTCGAACATACAAGCGGCGGGTGTTCGGCACATTGCGCCATGCCCAAAGGACTTGGATGAAGGCCCACAGGCCACTAGCTCCATTTCCTGCATTGCGCAGGATTGCTTGCCTCTGATGGTATATGCCATCTTTGGGAGCCTCGGAGGAGTAGCAGGCGTGGAGGCCGAAGCAAGCAATTCTCCAGAAACAAGTGCCGACGAAAGTGACGAAGAGCGCTATGAACGCGGTGAGGAAGGCGCCGTCTCGGCGAGTGAGAGTGATGGTAGCTCCGAGAACGCGTCCGTGGGACCAATTTATCCAAGAGCCAGTGTGGATTGAATAGTATGTGGCCGAGTCGGGAGATCCTGAAAGGCCCGAAATCATGGCTGCTGCAGATCAAAGGGAGGAGGGAGAGGCGAGCGCACGAATGTTCCGCCTTCGCTGAACAGAAAGACCATGTAGATGTTATATATCGCGTGATAAAACTGCATATCTTGCTCGCACTTCACGGTCCATCTATCGTCGATCTTAACCGCATAAACGGTCTGCTCGTTTTCTTGCAGATGACAGAGCGGACAGTCCACGACTCGCGACACCCACAGCAGCCCCACGTTCCGGCCGATGCGCAACCGGCTGCACGGTCGGAGGCTGCAAAGACGGCTTTGCCGCCGACAACGGTAAAAAGAGCCTCGTTATTTTTGGCATGCTGAGCAACCTCGAAAGCAGCTTACTCTGCAGGAGGCTGAAAACGCAACGAGAGGAGCGAAACCCATAGCCTGTGCAATTCCTCTTCAAATTAGCGCTTATCTCTGCAACCCTACAGTGGAGAGAAATCGTGGCGTGGAATTGTTGGAGCCTGCCCATGGCCCAGGATACGGCGAAGTTGGGGGCCAAAAGGAGGCTGGCTCTCCTGCGTCAATGCCTTGCCGATCATGTCTCATTTATTGATTGTTTGAAATGCCAAACAAGCAGTCATCAACCGATGTGCGTTTTGGAGCAGAGCCGCAGGTTCACGTGGCTCTCAACGACTCCCCTGGGACTGTTGCCTGCTCCCCGAACCAGAATCCACCTCCGATACAGCTTTATGTATGAAATGCCGAACGGCTATTGCATACCTGGTTCGGACGATCGGCCGAGTTGACGTGGCTCTGATTTATTTTCCGATCTTCCAGGGAAATGATGCGCTTCCCCTCGTCGCTGTTATCTGCTCTTTTGATTATTTTCCCACTGTTCTCCTTTTCTGCATCCTCCTCAGCCCTTCTCTTGCGCTCTTCTTTCTTGCCTTTTTATTTCTCCATAGCAAGCTCAGCAGAGCCAGAGCCGGACATCGTGATTCGAACGTGCCAGTATGAGACGCCGATAGAGGCATTTATGATAGGAGCGGACGTAGAGGTGGTGATAGAGTCCACTGTGGTGAAAATTTTCCTAATATTGACTAGTCTGTGGATTGGATGCTGATCGGGCTTGAGTGGAACTCCACGGCACGTGATATTTCCTTCACCAGCCTACCGCAAAGGATAACCTTTTAAAAGCGTTATTAGCTGACAGGTACTATTTTGTTCTGTCGCACCAGACTTACTCTAAAAAGGGAAGTCGATCTAGTACCCAAGGAAAAGGTGAAAAGCACACCCGAAGACGATCGCTTAAAAAAGGGCTATGCCAATGTAAACATCTCGTGGAACCACTTAGCGTATATGCTGTTGGTGCATTCAGATAATCTGCCGTTTTCTTCATCGTTCCATTCACCTTAAATATTCAATAATTGGTCGTCCCCCTATGCGCATCTTCTGAGGAATCAACGGCTCCCATTGTTCTCAGCCCCAATCCAGGCACCTCAAGCTCCCAACTCTACTTCGTTCACATACTTCACTGCGCAGTATAGCCCCTAAAAATAGTCATTAGCAACCAATCATCACATCACCCACGCCCCAAGACTTACCCATCAACCACCATCGCCGACCCAAACATAAAGCTGCTCAGCGGACTCGCCAAAAACATGATAGAATCTCCAATCTCCTCCATTGTCCCCAGCCTCTTCACAGCCGTATTCTCATTCACAATCTTCTCCATCAACCCCTCCCTCGCCTTCACCTTATCCAACATCGGCGTATCAATGTACCCGGGGCAAATCGCATTGATCCTAATCCCCTTAGCCGCATACAGCGTCGCCTCCGTCCTCGTCAACCCCACAACCGCATGCTTCGCCGCAACATACGCCCCCGTCGCCACATACGCCGGCGACGCCACGAACCCATGTATAGACGCGACGTTGACGATGCAGCCGCGGCCCTCGCGCGGGCCCCGCTCCTCCTGCCGCAGCATCTGCCGCACCTCCGCGCGCTGGCACAGCCACACGCCCGTCAGGTTGATGGAGAGATGGGCATTCCATGCCTCGGCCGTGACGTCCGGGCTCCCGCCGGCGGGGCCCGTCACGCCGGCGCAGTTGACGGCGAAGTCGATGCGGCCGAAGCGGGCGACTGTCTGGGCGACGCCGGCTTCGACGGAGGCCTCGCTCGAGACGTCCATTTCGAGGGTGAGGATGGAGAGGGTGGAGGGGCCGTGGCGGGTTTCTAGCTCTTGGACAGTGGTTTGGAGGGCGGTGGGGTTGATGTCGGTGAGGGCGAGTTGCTTGACGCCGTGTTTGGCGAGGGAGTAGGCGGTGGCTTGGCCGATGCCTGGGAGGAGGTCAGGGTGAGGCGGTCTCGACAATTACGTCATTTGGCGGCCGTGGATTTCTTTCCTGGCTCTTTCGGCGCGACGTACCAGAACCGGCTCCAGTTATGAAAGCGACACCCTCGAGAATCGCGGCCATGGCTTATCAGGGACAGGATGAATTTGGAACGACTCGAACAACGACACGATGGGGATTGAATGCCGCAGGACAGGAGGGAGAAGCGGGAGAAGAAGCGACGTTATAAGTAGCTTCTCCGCCCCCTGCCCGCCGATAAAGCTACCCCCGCACTGTGTAGCCAAGAGGTTTTCCCTATTGACGAGGGGATGTAGAGCGGCCTCGGCTGTTCTGCAATGACTCGCATACAGCCCATCGGAGGATTCGGAGGTGGCGATCCCTCAGCTTTTGACCAATATGATTGGACATTGATTGCAATGATCGTACAGTTCAGCCCTGCCATTGCTCCTTTTCAGCCGGGGCCGATGGGCTGCCGGGTGTTCGCCATATGGTGCAAACCTCGTGGTTACGTAGACACAGCTCTTGATCAGCCTCAGCCTTAATAAGGCTGTTGGATCAAGCGTATCTTTGTTCGCATAGATTCTTCCACAATTCGTGGCACCTCGTCTAATTGGCACATTCCTATACCTCCCTGCTCACGCTCCGGACCTCCTCCTCTTTCAGCCCCTTCTCCGTGTCATTACCCACTTCACTCGCAGCGGGTCCCATTCTTCCTTCGATCACTGTCCCGAGCTCTTCCGGTCGAACGTAGTCCTTCGGTTCTCTCCACTCTTTCAGGGGGAAACTCAAGGCAGGCGGCCACACAAGATTAAGACCCCAGTACAGAGAGAAGCTCAAAGCCACACCGAGCCAGTAGGCAAAGTAGTAGGCCCGTGTAATTCCGATAGGTGCCGAAACGCCCATATTGTTAAGGAAGCCGTAGAAATTGGGGATAATGGCGATGATGTAGGCGAAGTAGGCGCGCCAATTCCAACCGTGCGTATAGTAGTAGACTCCGTCCTTGCGGGAGGTGTACAGATCGTCAATGGCGAGGAAGCCACGAGTGATTATATAATAGTGGCAAAGCAGAACTCCGGTGATGGCCGATAGAAAGATTTGGTACGAAGAGAGGAAAGAGATGAAAATGGATGCACTTCCGAGAAGGTACCACGGGTTGATGACGAAGGACACGACCGCGCAAATGAAGAAGCCCTTGCGCACAGAGATATACTTCGGGAAAAGCGCTGCCAAATCATTGCCTGTAGAGATGATCGTCAACAAGATCCAGCCTCACAAGGGAGGAATGAAGCAAACCGCACCTGCAGGTAAACTGTTCTCGAATATAGAGCTGAAAATGGCACTGTATGCAAAGCATCCGGCAATGAAGAAGCAGCCGGCTCGATTTGCAGCTGTATAGTTGGCCGTCTGCAGCATGTCAAGGTAGTGGAGAGGGTTCCAGATGAGGGAACCGAACACAATCTGGCTGCTCGAGCCGACGAGGTTGCCGACAACGCTGACAATGAAGTTGCTCAGCGGAAAGCATACCAGATTTCCGACAACGACGTCTCGTGGTTTCCGGGCGTATCGCTGGAAGTCTGCAGCATTGGAGGCGAAAGTAGCGCAGTTTGCCGCACCGAGAGTAACGAATTGGACGATGAGCCAGACCCTCGTGGAGCCTTTGGCGGTGCCAGGCTGTCGAGCCACAGGGCCAATGCCACCGGCCAGGGTCAAGCTCCATGCACAGAAAGCAATGGCCGAGACGACAAAACTGTAGGTATCAGCTACACGTTTAAGGTTGCTGTTAAGGGAAATGTCTTACACTACCAGCTTAGCATACACCAGGATCCGCATCTTCGGAATAGGTCGCACGAGGAAAGCGGCAGTGACAATCCAGAAGACGATGCACCCAATAAAGTCCCCAGTGTCGATGGCAGAGTTGGCGCTCATGATGTTTGGCAATGTTGCAATGTGTGGAGTCAAAGCATGGAGCATGACATATATGCATTGCCCTCCTTGAACCTGAATGAGAAAGAACGTTAGTCTCTCCTCAGGGGAAAGCAAGCGGATGACGCTTACTCCATTGACTCCATTCCAGACGATGGCCATGACTGCGCGGTTGAAGGTAGGCCACCAGGCGCTAATACAGGTAAGTAGGCGGAGCCTGACATAAGCTATAGCACTTACCCAAAAACGCCGAATGCTGCACGGTTCAAGATAGGGTAGCCAACATGATACTTGGCGCCGGCTCTTCCATTGAAGACGATGACAATGGCAATTAGGATCTGGCCGGCGAGAGAGCAGATGGTTGACTCCCACATGCTAAGACCCAGTTCCTGGGCAGATGAGGCGGCGTACCAGTTCGACACGGTAGCAGTGGCAGAGAACCAGAAAGTAAGGTACGTTCGCATGGTCCATGTCCGGTCCGAGAGCTTTAGCGGCCTGGATCGACGTGTGAGCGTGTTCTCCGGAGCTGGAAAGCGTCGAAAAGCTAGCCTACCTTAGATCATCGTTGTCCAGCCAGGCGTCAGCGCCATGGACATGTTCGGCGCCTTTCGCGTGGAGCGAGCCGCGCAGCCTGTTGATCAGACCGGACATGTTCAAGGCCACGTCAAGTCGCCAGGAGCTCGGTCTTGGGTGGAAGCTGAAGTATCTTTATTCGAGAGAAAAAAGATTGCGATGAGCCTGGGGGGCTTATCGCACATATCATAAGCGCAGCCATGTCTCGAGTGGCCGATAGGAAAGCACCCGAAGGCGGTAAAGGAGAGCGACTCCGCGGACTTGGAGGCGCAATTGCCGACTGGATATGCGCGGCGGAAGCCGAAGATAAGAGATGGCAAAGAAGACGAACTCAAGGTTGAGTAGGACGAGTGTGTGCGGTTGGGGAGTACATGTGCTCGGTCACCCGATAAGCACCGGCTCTGCTTCGATCAAAGGTGGGGATCCAATCACGGCGCAGGGCGTCTTGCGACTGACATGTACCAGTGTCTCTAAGGTGCATTGGAAATCCATTGCGTTGGAGAGGAGCAAAAGGGAAAAAGCAGGAAATGGCGGCTGGGTGGGTAAAGAGAAGAGTACGTGGTGATTGGCAGCCTCAGGCTTGAGCACAGCAGCGGCTCGAGGGTCAACATGTACGCCGACGCGGTTGGAGCGATCATCAGGATGGGATAAATTGGTCGGACATCTCTCAGACATTCAAGCTAGGTAAATGGGATGAGTCCGGAAGAGCAGCGCCTTTGGGTTGCGAGTCAACGGAACGTCGACGCGATCGATTCGTCGAACACTGAAGAATGCGATGCGCGGAGGTCGTGCTGTGACTTGCCAAAGTGCAAGAAGGTGCGGCTCATCGCCGTGCGAGCGACATGCTCGTTTGTGGCTTGTGTGCCACGAAGAAAGGCGGAGGCGGACAGCGACGCGTGGAGGCGCACGAAAAAGTGGCCGGCTGCGCAGGCGGCGCGTGTGGCCCGCCGTGGCAAGTAAGCGCTACCGACGAGACCCTGGGTGCCTGGCTGCCTAGGCAGCGTCACGTCCCGTCGCGCGCCAGACGCTGCGCAGAAAACATCATGTCTCTCCATGTCAATTCATGACACCGCGCTCCGCCTGGGCCGCGGCCTGCTCCCCTTTGCCGTCGTCGCCACCCTCTACCTCTACCTCTACCCGTTCTTCCTCCGCTGCGTTTTCCCGTCGCCGCCGCGCCATGTCGCCGCCAACGACCGCTCCGCCGCCCACGCTCCGGTCGTAGCCCCTTTCCGCCTGCTGGCCCTGGGCGACCCGCAGATCGAGGGCGACACCTCGCTGCCCAACCCCAATGACCCGGCCTTCCCCAGCCTGCTCTCGTTCGGCCCCGATGCCGCCTCCGTCGGCGTGCTGGGAGCTGCGCGCAAGACCGCCGCGGGCCTGCTCCACGACGACCTCCCGCGCCTCCTCGAAGGCTACCGCAAGCGCCTCGACCTCTTCGGCAACGATTACTACCTCGCCCACATATACCGCACCCTGCACTGGTGGTCCGAGCCTACCCACGTCGCTGTCCTCGGAGACCTGCTGGGCAGCCAGTGGATCAGTGACGAGGAGTTCGAGCGGAGGAGCTGGCGCTTCTGGCGCCGCGTCTTCCGCCATGGGAACCGTGTCGAGGACGACATAGCCGCTGCTCCAAGAGTCGACGAGCTGGGCGCTGATCCCGCGTGGGCGAGGCGCATCATCAACATTGCTGGCAACCACGACATTGGCTACGCTGGCGACATCAACGAGCGCCGCATCGAGCGCTTCGAGCGCCAGTTCGGCCCCGTGAACTGGGAAACCACCTTCCGCCTCCCCACCGCCAACGGCTCCGCGCAACCGCAGCCAGAGCTCCGCGTGCTGATCCTGAACAGCATGAACCTCGACACGCCCGCCCTGAAGGAGGACCTGCAAGACCAGACCTACGACTTCATCAACGACGCCATCTCCCGCTCCCGCCCCGTCGAGGACCGCTCCACCTTCACCCTCCTGCTCACCCACATCCCGCTGCACAAGGAAGCCGGCGTCTGCGTCGACGCCCCCTTCTTCGACTTTTTCCCAGACGACCAGGGCGGCGGAGTCAAGGAGCAGAACCACATCAGCGACTCTGCTTCCGCCGGCATCCTACAGGGTATATTCGGCATGAGCGGCGACCCCGCCGCCCCGGCGCGCGGCTTGGGGCGCAACGGGCTCATCGTGACAGGTCACGATCACGAGGGCTGCGACGTCTACCACCACCGGCCGAGGGACGGGGACGCCTGGAAGGCTGTGCGTTGGGAGGATGCTGGCGAGCTCGCTCGTGATGCCGATCTCCCCGGCATTCGGGAGCTTACTCTCAGGAGCATGATGGGCGAGTATGGCGGCTATGCTGGGCTGGTCAGTGTGTGGTTCGATGGCTCCGTTGGAGAGTGGCGGTCCGAGGTTATGATGTGCAGTGTTGGCATTCAGCATATCTGGTGGGCTGTGCATATAGTCGATTTGATTACTCTGGTAGTGTACGCTGGTGGGTTTGCTCTCCGCTTCTTGGCTAAGGTCAAAAGAACGAGGTTCGCTGCGGACATCCCCGTTGCCAAGGGAACTACCAAGAAGGACTAGATTGTCCTGTGTATAGCATTTTGCATAACAACAAGCGTTGGCTTATAGATCAACCCGTAAAGCCTTTGAATTCAGCTGATCAGCTATTGACGCTTGGTGGGAATCAGAATATGTTTTTACACACTCTTATCATCTAAAATTTCGTATCTTACAGCAAACTTTGCTCCAAGTCTGCGTGGCAGCAAAAGGTGAGCCAGGCGCATTACGAGTATCATTCCACAGCATCAAATAAAATCACAATATACAACAACCATACACAAAACACACCCCAACCTCCCCCCTCCCCACCCCCACAAACCCTTCCCACTCCCCATAAACCCCCCCCTCACAACCCCGAATCCGACTCCCCATAAACCCCCCCTCGCACCCCCCCACCCTCATACCCCCTCCAAGCCCCACACTCCTCATAAAACCCATCCCTCTCCTCCCCCATCCGCTCCGCCACCTCATCCGCCCGCTCCAAAAACTGCAGCGAGAACCCCTGTCCCACATGAAACGGAATGTGGCAGTGCATGAGCCAGGCCCCAGGGTTGTCGGCTGGGAAGGCCAAGACCAGGTAGCCCCCCGCTGGCAGTATGGCTGTGTCACGGCGGGGTGGGTTTGCGAATTGGAGGGCGTCGAGGTTGCCAGTGAAGGTGCCGGGGCCGGAGGCGAGGATGTAGAAGTCCTGTGAGTGAGAGAGGGGGGTGTTAGTCGTCGTCGTCGTCGTCGTTTTTTTTTTTGTGTTGGAGGAGGAGGAGAGGGAAGGTGAGGGTGGGGATTGGATCGAACTCACATGGCCGTGCAGGTGAATGGGGTGAGGCAGGTTGACGGGCAAGCCCTGCACCGTCTGCAGCACGAAATAGTACCACTGGTCCGGCTCGTCCAGCTCAACCAGGTTCAGCGAGCGCGGGTACGACGTGTTGCCGTCGAGCACGTACTGCAGCGTCGGGTAGCTCCAGTCGGCCTGCATGGCCGAGCCGTTGATGTACCACTGGATGAGCGGCCCGCTCTGCTGCGTGATGTTGACGCTCATTTCCAGGCCTTGCACGGCGTCTGCGAAGCGCGCGGATGGGACCGTGTTGGCGACTGTGGGCGTCACGGCCATGTCGTTGCAGCCCGCGGGGATGTCGGCGTGGCGCGTGCTGGTGGGTGAGGTGCTGGCCGGGGCCATGTTGTAGGCGAGGATGGCTTTGATGTTGCCGGCGTTGGCGTTGACGCTGCAGTCGCTGTCCGGGTCGGAGCGGATCCAGTATTTGTCGATTTCTTGGTCGGCGGTGACGATTACGTCGTATCTCTGGCCTGGACAGGGGCGTTAATGCTGGGATTAGTATGGTTCGAGGAAGGAGACCCTTACCGACACCGATAGAGATGCTGGAGGTCGTAAACGGGACCACAGGGACGAAGTCGCTTGTAATCACCGTCATGTTGTGCCCGTCGATCGAGAAGTGGTAATGATCGTTGGTCCCGACGTTCATGACACGAAGCCTGTAGCTCTGGCCTTTCTCGACCGCGATCTGATTGTAGGCTCCGAGGGTTCCATCAGGGCTCTTCATCGTTCCGTTGATGAGACCATTATCCGCCGTGGGGGGCCCCCTCGTCGAATGCTTAGCTGCTTCGGCCAGCTCGAACATCGGAGTATGGTACCAGTCCTGAATCATGTATACCCCGAGGTCGACATCGTAATTGGCATCGGCTGGGCCGTTGATGAGGATGCCTCCGAGAACGCCATCGGCATACTGGACCGAATGATGCGAGTGATACCACGAGCTGCCGTGCTGCGTGCACTTGAACGTATAGGTCTTGCTGTGGCCGGGAGCAATGGGGCACTCGGTGATGCCATTCGTGCCGTCGGCTCGGTTGCTGTTCAACTGGCGAAGTCCGTGGAAATGGATGCCCGTACCATTGTTTTCTAGGTTGTTCTTCACATTGACAACCATTTTGTCTCCCCAATCTGGAAAGCATCAATATGGAGCTCCTTTGAGAAAGAAGGAAAACGCACTAGCAATGAGCGTAGGTCCGGGATACTGGCCATTGACAGCCATGACCAGGCGCTCTATGCCGTCGGGAGCCATCGTGGTGTTCGTGATCTCCAAGTTATACTACAGCAAGAATCAGCGCGAAGTGTTGAAGAGGGTGCTGATTTAATCTTACAGTGACTGTTCTCCCGCTGTCAGGAAAGACCTCATCGAAATCTGTAAGGATGTTGAAGACATCGCGCCAGCAGTTTCTAGCATTCTTGGAAAACAGACACCCGATCTTGGGAATCGGGAGATTGAGGCCATCCAAAGCCTCCCCAACTTGCGCCAGCGGATTGGAGATTTCCACACCACCGTGGAACAAGCTACCAATACTCAATCCCAAAGCTCGCGGACGTAGGTGACTGATTGTATCTTTAACATTAGGTATAAAAAGAGCAGAGATAACCTGAGAGCAGAGTGCCAGAAGGCAAACGCTCAGGTGAAGAAAGAAAACCATTATATGTTAGAGACAAGATTAATCCGTAACGCTACCAAAGAAAACCGGAGAATGAGCGAGGGGCGCGGGATATCAGAAATCTAAACAATATGAAATTCGAACGAGAGACTGGAAGCGAAAGACGAGGCGTTCCTGGAAAGGCAGGAGTGAAGGAAGAAGGAGTCCGAATACTTATCTACGAGCTAAAGTGCCACGACTTAAACATTTTTGTCAAATTTCACAAGGGGGGATATCCATCGGCACCTCCCTTTCCCGGAAACACGGGTGCTTGTCTGCCCAAGGCAGTAGTCTGTAAGAGATAGCTCCACAGAGTCATGGCAGTAGTCCGCAACGGGCCAGGCTCAGCTATCATCATCGGTCCGTGGCTCTTGCAAGTCTTTTAAAAGTTCAGACTCCAGACGACTTATGGCCTGAGGAAAAGGCCTTGTGGCAGGGGTCGTCGGGTGAAAACTTGAGATGTGACCAGATTCGGAACCTCGAGTACCTTTCCGGAAAGACTCGGTGTGATTTGGCTTGGGAAGTGGAGATTCCCTGGGGAAGGACCAAAGCTTTGGCAATCCTGCGGCTCAGCGCGCAGTTAGCTGTGACAGACGTGCAGCTTGCCGCAGCCAAGATTGGGATGGGCGAAGCGGAAGGCAGATAGCTCGCAAAGATCCGAGCCTCCCTCCGTATAATTTAATTTAGGGCTGGGCCGCCCTCCGCGATCGTTTGTTAGCGCATCAGCTAGCATAGACTTGCGATCGAACTTTATATTGACGATGTTGCGCAGGATGCCAAGATTCTGGCTGACCGGGTAGAGATCTCTGGGCAGTATCACGTCGGCAGTAAGGTGTTGAGAGGTATCAACGAGAAAAGACCCAAGACGGGAGATGCTGCGGCGTCACGAACAGCCGCTAGCTAGTGCGCTTTCTTCCCGCATTGCTTTTTATAATTGACTTCGCCCCACTGTTTGAAGCTTCGGCTCCCCACCGGAATCACAACCGCGCTGTCATTCTCCTCGTTTTCGCTCTTGATCTTGATTAAACTGCTTCATGTCGCCCGCTATTTAGGTGAATATCATCCAGTTTCAACAATATTAATAACCTTCAGGCTCAAAAGTACAATTTTTGCAATGCATACGGCCGGAGTTGAAGCGTTCATCCAGACGCATAACTGCACCAATGTGTGTGCTCGACCTGTCTGGATGAATGCTTCAGTTCCCGATGCCGCTGCGAGGAGTCACATTGTGCAGATCCCCCTTGTATCTGCAGCCCGTCTCACTGAAATGGCCAGTCAACTCGGAAATGAGCTTCGTCGCGATGCGCCACTCAAACCATGCACATTGGTATGCGCATCATTGGTTCCTGATAAGGCAGCGGACCGTTCTCGCGCTCAAGCTCTATATCGACGCACCTCATCACTCGTTTCGAAAAAGTGCTTCTTCGGCCATAACACCAATGGCAGTGTTTACTCGAGAACATGGGCATGAACCGAATTTTATTTAGGCTATCCGACTATGCTATGACCTCTCCACCCTTTCCAGTACCGTATACGCTCTTCTCTCTCTTTTTATTAATAAGTTTTACTCAGTGATGTTGTCGGAAGCCACGTCGTTGTACCTCTGTCAACGTCGATTTGCGCCAGGGAGGTAGAGTCTTGCCGCTAGAGTTACAGGCAGAATTGCCGATGTCGTTTTTTCTTTCTTTAGTTTAGAAATAACCCCTTTCTCAGGCCCTCAGTGTTAAGTCGAAGAGTATCTGAATTGACCGCTAGGATCCTAATCCCTGCGGTTCCACCAACCGCGTGGACCAAGAGGCGTGAAGCTCTGGTGGGGACTTGGCCCGCGACCAGGGCTGCGACGGCTGGGGCCGTTGTAGTTGAGACGGCCTGGGCTCGGAGAACGGTAGAAAGGCGGAGGCGTACGGCGGAAGCGATCGTCACGAGCCGTTCCTGATGGCTGACGACGGTACTCGCGGTAGTGGGTCTCATCAGGCCTGGACAGAGGCCGCAGCGCAAGGCCATCACGGTCGTCCCTGTGGCGAGAGTGGTATGAATCGATTTTAGGACGAGCCTGCTCCGCCTCAGTATGACTACTTTGATGTCAGCCTGCTGTGATAGAATCGCAAGATATGGAGGAGTGACATACCGTTCAGGCAGGCTGTTTCGCGCTCTGATGGCTTGATCACCAGACCTTGCCTTCTTACGGGCCTGTTCGTTGTCGTGACGTTCATTGGCTGAAGGCGAAATGTCACGCTTCGGGGTCGGTCGAACTTCAGTCGCGCGAGCGCAAGGGAGCGTGCCTGCCACGTCCAGTGTCATCACCCTCTCAGGGTCCGGACGGCGCGGTGGGGGCATCGGAGTTGCGAGGTCATTCGCTGGCTGATTGCGAGACTGCTCAAGCTCCCTCTCAAGCTGGCCAATCCTCTTGTGTGCACGGAAGAGCTGCAGCTTCTGGCGCCTATACTGCACATCGTGAAAACCGGAAGCTTCGAGCCACTCAGGAATTTCATCATAGTCTCCATGCTTGAAGTGGTTGTCTTGCGTAGGGACTATGCCGTGGTTGCGGGGTAAGAGCTCTTGCACCGCGAGATTCATCGGAGTCTGCGGTATAGGGGAGGTAGGTGTCATGATCGTGGTCAACCCGAGGCCAGTAGAAGCTGATGAAGCAGCTGCAGGTCCAGTGGCTGGATCCGAAGCAGCAGACGAAGTCTCAGTGACTCTTTGCGCATTGGCATCTGGCTTCGCAGATGCGGCTTGTCCGGACGGCGTGGTGGTTCCGGGATTGGGCGTGATAGACTTCCTTTTGTCACGCTGCTGTTCATTGCGCCCCAATGACTTGCCCGAAGACAACGTTCCAGAGGTACGGGTATGAGTATTTCCTCCGAAGGGCTTCGAAGCGGGTATCTGACTCTTGTTCTGCATAGGGGTTCCTTGGTTGAACGACTTCGCAGAGGACGAAGAAGCCAAGGGTTGGGCAGGTTTGTTGCGTGAAAGCGGTTTAACTGACAGGCGTGGAGCATTAGTCTTGTCAGCCTTCTGGGCATGTCCGCCTGAGTTGGCAGGTTGGATCTTGGCTGGCTGAATTTTACGGGCGTTCTTCTGCCCAGCAGCCGAAGACAGCGGCGCGCTTGAACGAAACATAGCACTGTGGGAAGTGCTACCCGCAAACGGAGGGACACAGACATGCCGGGACATGGAACTGGTTGGAGCGTGAGCTGCTTGCTTGGTCTCCGTGATGATCGTGATCTCCTCAGACCCGGTGGAGATCTCTCCCGACTCTAAACTCGCGACGCTGCTATGAGAGGGCTGCCGGCTAAGCACTGCGCGCGGTCCGTTGTTCTTTGGAGACTTGGCTGCCTTCTCCCTTTCCTCGTTGATGAGATTCTCAATATCGTTTCCCGTCATTGCGCGGGGAGAATTATCGCCGGCTGCAGCAGGGACCGCAGCTATGGTTTTATCCGTATTACTCTTGGGTGTGGCCTGGGTGAGCTGTTGGGCCGGAGAACTAGGTCCAATCGAAAGGCGAAGGAGTGCCTTCAACTCCGCCTCTCTCTCAATAGCGGACTGAGGACCTGCGGGCTGGATGTTCTGTAATGACAAACTCAAATTATCCGGGATACGCACGTACTATTGGCAAAGTCAGGATACTTACTCCGGGACCAGCTTCAGTGGGAGGTATGCGGTTGAGACCACCATTGCGTTCTTCTTCCTGTACATCCTTTTGACTCAGAGTATTAGGCACGACTTCGTTGATGTGGTCGCCTGGCACGAGACCCGGCTGAGCCGGGTCGGGGGTATTGATAGGCTGCTGAAAAGGGCCACCGGTCTGCTCGTTCATCATGAAAGTGGCTTGAGCAGGATTGCGAACATTCGTAGGCTGCTGAAGAGGACCATTGGCTTGGTCGTTGCGAACAAAATCCGGCTGAGCCGGGTCGTACATCATGGGTTCCTGAAGAGCGCCGTTGGCTTGGTTGTACATCTCATTTTGGTACTGCATCATATCGTTGGGTTGCATCACTTCCTGATCAAGCAAAGGTTGAGGCTGAAGCCAGTGGTTCTGCTGGGCTTGTGCAGGATCGAGGCCCAGGGCGTAGTTGTTGGCCAGGGTCATCCAGTGATAGAAATCGATCCAGCTGTGATGCCACGGACTGAACATGCCTCCGTGAAGCGGCGGCCAGGTCCAAAAGCGTCTAGAGTCCATGGTCTGGGGTTAGTATCAGATAGCTCTTTATGTTCTCAAGATTGGGGGTCTCTGGCATGTGTACGAACTCAGTTAGGTACGCCTGAGCGAGGTGAGCGCAGTTGATGGCAGAGAAGGGGAGTGGGAGAGGTGCAGAGTGTGCCGTGGAGCGACGTTTGCTGCAGAGTTTTGTGAGTGCTGTGGTTGCAGGTAAGCGAGATAGTAAGACAGCAACGGCAGCCGGCTGCCGCCGGAGAAGCGTGGTCTTGACTGCCTCTCTATGCGAGCTGTATCAAGGCTCGACGGCGTCAGTCCCGGAATGCGTTGCACAGAGATGGTGGTTGTGCAACAAGGAGGAGGGAAGGAGCAGGAGGGCATCACGATGTAAACACCAGGCGCGGCGCGCTAAGATAAGCGATAAGCAACGCGTGACGTCATTGCGCTGCGGCGCGTACCCATCGCGCCCAAGGCCGCCGTCTCTGGGATGCTTGCACCGCTCACAGTCATATCGAGTCGTTTTCATCTCAGAATGAAGCTGATCATGCCGGTCATAAAGTATATAAAAGCCCCAATTACTCCCGCACCTCAAAATGCCTCCTCTCCCAGAGAGTCCAATGATGATCCCGGCAATGAATTCAGCGGAAAACAACCCAACCCATACCCCGATCAGCAAGATAACGTGTAAAAATACAGAAAGCCTACCCGCGCACTAGAATGGTGTTGTGGTTATGTCCGTGTGGTCCCGACTCGTCCCAGCTCTCCAACGCTGCGCCAACAACACCTACGCCCACACACCACAACCATTCCCATTTTGTGCTTATGCATCGTGCCGTCTTTGGTCGTGAATCGTCGCGTGCTGTTGTTGTCGTATCATCGTGAGCTTCGTGGATGCTGGGCTATGGAATCGGAGAAAAGAGCAGAAGTCGGAGACAAGAAGCTCCAAAGAGAAAGGAGCATAAAAGTAGAGCAGAAACAAGGAAAGCAGAGCCCCAACCAATTAACTCCCACCTACCCAACATGCGCCCGAGGAAAATGACTTCGACTGTGGAGAAGTCGAGTAATTAAGCAAGTGTCCCAGCCGTCTGGTTTTCTTAATGTCCCAACACCAGCAACCATGCAACAACAGGCAGCTGGTTGAGCCCAGCAGCCTTGCGTCGAAACAAAACTCTGCAAAGCCCGAACAAATCATAGCCAGAAATCGCCGACTTCCTCTTTCTTCTCGGGGCTCAGCTTCTTCTCTAGCTCACCGCCCAGGCCCAAGCTGGGGATCTCAATCTTGGGCGTCTGTATCTGCGGTGGTGCTTCCTTCTTCCTCCTAGGGCCAGTCTTCTTGGGAGACACGACCTTCTCCTCCCGTATGCCCATACGGACGTCCTTGACCTCCCAGCCATCCGCAGCTGCGGCCTTGACCCAGGTCTTGAGGCCGTCGTGCACGGCACCGTAGAACTTCTCCTTGCAGGTGCGCAGCTGTCCACCCATAACCTTCTCGAACCCCGACTCGCGAAGCTCCTGTCGGAGGGCGTTGCGCTCGTCGACTCTGGGCAAGGAGGCAAGGAGTCCATTCATGAGATCGAGATGCGTGGAGATATAATTTGTAGCATCCCATTCTACACCACCAACGTATGGCGCTGCTGGAACCGGAGGACGAGGCTGTGGGAAGTGCTGCTGGGCATAGCTTGGGTCCTCGGCCGCGGCTTGGGTATTGCTGTTCTCAGTGGGCTCGGATCCGAGAGGGATTACGTTCAGGTGGTGGAGGAAAATCCAAAAGACCTCCTTCGTGACGTTGACAACTTCCTGACACCAGACGCGATACGGCCGTGGCCGATGCATCTCCAAGATGAAAGGGACGGGACGTGCATCTTCAGGCTTTTGCGGACCCTGGAGGTATTTCAAGATAGTCCTCGCGCGGTCCGGTAGCTCCTCCGGAGAGTTGAGAGCAGAGGATAGATGAGCGACTGTTGCTCGTCAGCAAATAGATTCACAAATGGAGGTTGGTGGAGGAATAAATTACAAATGAGGCTCATAATAAGGCCGCGAGTATTAAACTCGCTGGGGCCCTTGTGTTCTTCGTCGAATAGCATGGCCAACAGGGCGGGAAAGAGAGTGGACTCGATCTCGCACAGCTTCTGAAGAGCAATCTTGGTGGTGCAGAGTGCTTTGAGACAAAGCAAAGACTCATGCAGCAATGTGTCCTCGTGCTCCTCCCTAGAGCCATGGTCAGCAACAAACCAAGATATATGGATGAAATCACTCACCGCCACTCAATCTTCATGATACGCTCAAGCAGGCCAACAATCTCCATCATACCGTCCTGACGTATGAAGGCGTCGACCCAGGCAACAGTCTCGTTCCTCAGCAGCAGTCTGAGCTTGTGTAGCTTACCAACCTCCACAAGCTCTGGCCTCTGTACCTTTCTGAGATATGCCACAAACTCTTCAGGCACAGCCGGCTTTGGAGCGCGGCCAAAGAATGATGAACTGGTGGCAACCGAAAGGGACTTAGAAGAGGCAGACTTCTGTGTGTCAAAGTTCTTTGACGACCTGTCTGGTGGCGGCATATCCGCTTTCTGCTTCTCACCCTTATCAGTCCTGCTGAACGTGAAAGTCTTGCTCCGGGGCCTGGGGCTCTTGGGATTTGAAGGATCTTCAACTTCAGCGAACACACGATCACTGCTTTGGTCAGAAGTGGTCCTGCGGCCAACAGTCGGCCTTCCCCAAATGGAAGTCCTCTGCGGCGGCTCAACCGCCGACTTGGGTTCTTCTATCTTGTTCTTGCTGATGAAGTCGGCTTTGACACGTGCGTTCAAACTGCGCATCTTCGAACGCAGGTTCTCCGGAATATTTCTGGAATCCTGAAGTTGCTGTTAGCCATGAAAGGCATTTGGCAAGGTTTCACTTACTAGCACCGCTTCGAACTCAGCATCGATCTTCTCCTGATCCAAGTGATCCAAAGGCGGTTCAGGCTCGGGCTCCTTCGAGCGACCATTGATGGCTGCGACTACTGCCATGACCCGAGAGCCTCGCTTCGAAGTGAGAGCCGTCTCCACCTGCTTCTTATCATCTTCCGCCTTGCGCCTTTGAGAGTTACTGCGACGCAGCGTTGACTCTTCCGCAGAGGGTCTCCTCGACTGGTCGCCCTTGGTCTTCCAGTTGTCCACGAACGTCTGCGCTTTGCTACCCAGCGTCTGCTTACGGTCATCGCCCATCTTCTTGGAAAGGGTCTCTACGAAAGAGTGGGAAGAATTGCTCTTAGGCAAGTACCATGAGTTGGGACGAGAATTCACACGAGACGATCCACCTGATGGTTGGCGCTGCTGAAGGTGGGGCTTCTCGAAGTCGAAAAAGTTGCGCTGCTTCGATGGTGAGTAGTCGGAAGGCGTGTAAAGAGCAATCTCTTGCTCGATGTTGCGTTGTAGAGCGAGAGGGATTGTGGTGGCGGAGGTAACGCCGCGGTAACCGTCGTCCGGGTTTTGAGAGGTGAACTCAGCCCAGATGGGGGTGTGGTTGCCGGACGCGGCTGAGTGTGGGGGCGTTGTGTTCTCCTTGTCCTTGCTGGGGCTACTGCTGCCTTTCTTCGGTGACTTCGCCTTGGAAAAGACTGCAGACAGGCTGGTGGAAGATTTGGTTTTCTTCATCTTGTCCTCGCTGCGCGGGCGCGACTGGTCCCGCGACTCGTCCTTGGTGTCGTCCTTCGGCTTGTCCTGGCCCTTGGCAAGAGACCTCAGAGATACAGTGCTGATAGTCTTCTTGTGCAGGCCCCTTTTGCCGTCGCGACCATCCTTCGATTTCCGAGGGGATATGGGAGTGCTAGGCTGGTTGTGGATCTCACCCAGCACGCGCTGGGCATGGGGATGGTCGGGCGGCAGCACAGGCATCGATGACATGGCGGACTGGGAGCTCCTGGGCCTTCCGGTGTCTTTGGGCGGGGGAACGGCGAGGGTTGTGCCGTCAGAGGGCGAGCGCTTGTGGTTGCGGCCGGTGAGGATGGACTTGATGGCGGTTGCGGAGCGGTTGCGCCTGTGGCTGGGCCGCTCGGGCGCGGTCGCCAGTCGCTGGCTGCCGATGGCGCTCATGGTGGAGTCGGGTCGCTGCGGTGAGGTGTTGCGGATGGCACGCGCGCCGGCGCTGGAGAATAGGGCGCGCTCGAAGGCTGGATGCACCGGAGAGCGGTGCCGGCGCGAGGACGGGGCCAGAAACGGGGGGCGGCAGGAGAGGGAGAATGGACGGAGTGGAGGTTAATAGGTGCGCGCCGCACATCTCTTCGCTGGCGAGTGCACGCAAGAGGCAGCTCCGCAATGCTCGTGCGGGCAGGGCGTCCATGCGCCGTTGTTTACCTTCCCGTGCCGGCGGTTGTCGAGGCGATGGATCGGCACTGCGCCCAAGCGATCGCCCTCACCGCTGCCCGTCCGTGCGCCCGCCGCCCGACAACGCACCCCACGCCCTCGCTGCTCGCTGGAATTGGTTCACACGCGCGCGCGCTACTGCTGGCAGCTCTTGTCGAGCGACGTGCGTGCCACTCCGCGAATGAGTGCCGGCCACCGAGTCTGCCCGACCGCGGCGGCTCGCCTCTTGCATATGCAGCCCAACGATATTGACACAGTGCAGCAGGGAAAACATCCATCTCCTCGAGTGACCCAGGTGCTGAACAACACTGAAAATAGACAAGCCACCAGGACAACCAAGATGAGCGGACCTCGTCACTTGTCGCTTGCCAGCATCCTCAGCGACACAGAAACGAAAAAGCCCGACGCCTTACCATGACCACCCCCAGTCAGCCCTGCAGCCATGGTACCCCGCAAAGTCTCGGCCCTTCTTCGAGATCTCTTCTACCCTGAGCAGGGCCGACGTCCACATGATGGTCGTTGATCTGGCTCCACTGCCTGGTGCACATGAGGATTCGTTCAACCTGTCCGATTTCCATCCAAAGTGCCGCCATCGGTACGTGTGTTTTGCAGCTCGTTCGTGCTCGCGGTACTTCTGACCGGATACAAGTTGCGCTGTATGGACTCTTCCAAATCCTCACGGTGTTGCCTGAGACGTAGATTGAGGTCGCGGCACGCCAGAAAGAAGCTCACTGCATGAAGGACGCTAGTATGCGTTAGTCAACATGCTCAGCATGACGCAACGCGATGAGAACATACACAAGAGTGAATCCCATGGCACATGCTGCCTGCACGAGTCTCAACCTGTATGTTTTGGTATGGAGACTAGGATCGCCGCTGTACCTCTGGCTCCGCGACCTCGATTGTGGAACTCCTTGCCTTGGGCCGGCGTAATCGACTACGCGGACATTGCTCAGCCAGAATTCTGCCCATTCATTGTGGAGATCCATGTCACTGAGAGCTCCTATAAGCGTGGCCAAGGCAGCAGAGAAAATCGCTCCGACAGCTAGAAGGTGGAAGGCGATGTGTGCTCCTGGGTGAAAACCTTGGTTGGAGATTCTCTTAACCCTCGTGGCTATCTCGAATAGGTTCCAGAGGAAGCTGCCGCCAAAGACGATCATAAGCTACTAAAATTTTAGTAAGCGAAGAGAGGCGGTGTTTGTGAGAACCAACCACTACGAAGGAATAATACAAACTGAGATTTCCGAGGGACGAATCCTGATCAATGTACACAGGTCTCCAGTAGTCATCATATTGTGAAGTCTTCCAGGTCCTCTGGTAGGTTCGTGGGAGACCATGAAGCACGCGACCGAGGAGGGCGAGCCCTAGGATGGACAGAAGGAGAGGGAGGAGTTGGAGCATGAGACGGAATTTCTTGTAATGCAATCCCCTTGCCAACGGACGCGGCCGCTTTCCAGTCAGAGCGGGAGCCAGAAGTGGTGGGCGTGATGGGTTTAAAACTGGATTTCCAATGCCCGGCACATTTTGACCTCTACGAGCCGGTAAGTGCGATGGTTCGTCGAGGGGTGCAATCGATTCCGTGTTGGTCCGGGTCGGCGCTGGTGCCGGATGGGAGGGCCCAGGCGGAGTATCACTGGAAGTATGGGTCAGTTCTTCGACTTTAACATGGACAAGCTGGTCCGTTTCGCAGTTCAGCGGAGGGGATGCAACATACCGTGCCGAAGCCGTACCTGTGGTCATGTCCATGGCTTGAGGTTGTGGCGATGAAATAAAGTGAGACGACAGGTGCTAAGCGTACTAGCAAGACGCTGATTGGAATTGCTTGATAAGGATGCTCTCGTTTGATTGTGATTTGGCAGCAGAGAAAGACTGCGAAGGGAAATGAATGAGCATGAGGAGGGAGGACTTGAGCAGGAAAACAAAATGAATAGTGCCTTCCTCATCGGAAAGTGGAAGTGGCGACGCCGCCACGAAGAGACCGAAGATCAGGTGCGGGCAAGAGCAAGATCCCTCAAGCATTGATCACAAAGAACGTACGGGTTCTTAAGTATGCTGTAACATGCTGACCGTACAGCTTCGCTTTGAGCGACAGACAGAGACGACAGAAATTGTGAATACAATTCTCAAGTTCTCTAGATTTCCATGTTCTCTTATCTATAATGATAGTGATGGCAGGGACTTGTGGTCTCATTCGGGTAGCCCATAGTAAATAGACATTCTTACCTCTCATTGTAAGAGCATAGAAAGTGAGGCATGTCGAGCATGCGGCAACGAGTACTGAGAAAGCAGTAGCAGTCTCTTTAATGTTGGCTCGGGAATGAGCCGGGAGAAGCCGTGTTGGCTGAGTCCCCGACTAGATTCGAGTGGGCTTCAGGGCGCCCAAACGTCCAGGCCACGTA
Source organism: Neofusicoccum sp. Z40 (assembly GCA_037356075.1). Taxonomy (NCBI): domain Eukaryota; kingdom Fungi; phylum Ascomycota; class Dothideomycetes; order Botryosphaeriales; family Botryosphaeriaceae; genus Neofusicoccum; species Neofusicoccum sp. Z40. The sequence continues at coordinate 76,542 of JBAWJV010000031.1, read as the reverse complement.
TTGCTCCATCTTATGAGCTTGTCCAAGTGCCCACGCATCATAAAGCTCCAGCGTTTCTGCGGCCGCCGATTCGGGGCGAGGAGAGTCCGGTATACGTAGCAGATGGGAGAGTTTGTTAGTATTCCAAAGTTGGAGTTTGAAACCTGGAAAGGTCGCGCGCTACTCTCGATGCTGGTATGTGTTGAGTTGCGAAGACATCAAGTGCTAGGTGCGATGGTAGAAGAAAAGGTGGCCGGTCTTGGCGCGCCGCCCAATCCGCTTCGCGCAAAATGTCATGCCCATCCACTCTTCTTCCGCCGCTGACTCAAGCTTCAACCTTCACGACCGCAATGCCGCCCTCCCTGTGCGCGCTGTGCCAACGCAACCGCGCGCTCATACTGCGCCCCAAGAACCACCAGAAACTGTGCAAGCCTTGCTTCCTGGAAGTTTTTGAGACCGAGATCCACCACACAATTACCTCGACGAACCTCTTCCAGCGCGGCGAAAAGATTGCGATAGGCGCATCCGGTGGCAAAGACAGCACCGTTCTTGCCAGTGTGTTGAAGACACTGAACGAGCGATACGACTACGGTGTGGAGCTCATACTGCTGAGTATAGATGAGGGAATCAAGGGCTACCGCGATGACAGCCTGGAGACCGTCAAGCGCAATGCCGTGCAGTATGACATGCCGCTGACAATTGTTGGATACGATGAGCTGTATGGATGGACAATGGACCAGGTTGTGGAGCAGGTTGGAAAGAAGGGGAACTGCACGTACTGCGGCGTGTTCAGGCGCCAGGCGCTGGATCGAGGCGCCTCCCGGTTGGGCGTGCGGCATGTGGTTACCGGTCATAATGCGGATGATGTTGCCGAAACTGTCCTCATGAACTGTAAGACACCTTGGGCAAACTGACGTTCCCTCGGAAATTTGATATCTGCATCCTTGCTCTGCGCAAATGTAGGCAAGATAAATGCTAATGCGCCACAGTGCTTCGTGGCGACCTCCCTCGTCTTTCACGTACAACCTCGATCGTTACCTCTACACCTTCAGCTGCACCGACTCCCCCAAGCCCTGACGGCACAGTCTCGTTCGATCATACGAATATTAAGCGCAGCAAGCCTCTTAAGTACGCCTACGAGAAAGAGATCGTTCTATACGCACACCACAAGAACCTCGATTACTTCAGCACTGAGTGCATTTACTCCCCCGAAGCTTTCCGCGGCAGTGCCAGAGCACTCATAAAGAATCTCGAGCGTGTACGTCCAAGTGCAATCCTCGATGTCGTCAGGAGCGGAGAAGATATGGCAAAGTTGGTGCCTGGGGCAGAAGGCGAACAAGCTTGCGGGGGAGGGGGATGTGGATCCGCGACCCAGGCCGTGCCTGATGAAGACGAGGGTGGGTGCGGAAGCGCCCAGGGTCGTAGTACTGGAGGGGAAATGGCAAGAATGGAGCAGGTACTGGCTCAAAATGAAGTCGCATCAGCAGCAGGCCTAGAAACGGAGATCACGCTAGCTTCGGTCGGCGCTAAGGCTTTGAAGAAGAAGGGTGGAAAGTCTAAAGGACAGAGTAATGGGGCCTCGATGAGCAATCAGCACTCGAAGAAAATCACGAAGCAGACGATGGGAAAGTGCGCAAAATGCGGCTACATATCAAGCCAGACAATTTGCAAGGCTTGCACGTTACTTGAAGGGCTGAATAAAAACCGTCCAAAGACTGCTGTTGGACTCAACTATGGAGGTGAAGAGGGAGAGAAACACCTACAGGAAGCCATGCGAGAGGTTTCGATCGCCGCGGAATAAGCATGATGGCTCGGCAACTCAAAATCACCATCGACAAACCGAGCTGTTATGCTATCAGCAGTCAATTGGAATCATGGGTTCACCCTGCGTCCTACAAGATCGTCTCCGAGGAGCCTAGACGTCAGCGGACGCATCGCGTCGAGTCTTTGTCACCTCAGACCCGAGGCCAAACCACGGTTTATTCTTCGTGGAGATAAACTTCCAGAGGATTGAGAGCGAGCTTCGCGTAGTGACACTGGCGGTGTAGACGTTGCTGGGTGGAGACTTAAAATTGCGAACAGCGTCTCTGAGATGCAGGTCTCGGAGGGACATAACGCTAGGTTATCATTAAGTGCAGTTGGAGGTTGAGCGGAAACATGGGGATTGGGTGGGTGGATGGATAATTGAGAAGGTGGAGCTATGAATGTCTCGGGGACGTTGTGAGGTGAGACCTGTATGTGGAGGTGCGGGTAGTGCAAAGCAGGGAAATGAAAAGGCGGCGAATGGCCCTGGATACATTTCCATCCTTCACCAGAATGAAGATTTCAAACAAGGTTGTCCGTGTTTACCCACAATCACCCGCGACTACGTGCTTGCTTCCCCGAGGGGTTTTCCTCGCCGCGGCGGCGCCTTCCTTCCCTTTCCACCTCTTGACCTCCCCAACCCCCGCAACATCACCACACGCCTCCTGCAACGCACCTCACCCTCGACGCTCATTGTTACGAGCGCCGCTACACGCCCTGCGAACGGGGCGCATCCTGCAACATGAGGCTCAACTACAAAAACGTAAGTGCACCTCATCCCGTCGGCTGCGCGTCAATTCAGCTGAATTCAAAGCCCTGGCAGCGCAAGTCCGCTGGACTGAAACTGGGTCAAATCGTGGCAAAGGATCTGGTACGTACGCACGCTTCCGTGACGCGCAGCTCACGTGGCTAAAATGTTCTGTGTCCCAGCGCAAGCAAACGGCACACTGCTTTGACAAAGGCGAGCCTACACCCGAGCTCTCGCCGCTCATTCTTGAAATCGATGGCAAGAAGCTCACCGACGATGGCTGCGTGGCCATGGTCGAAGGCCTGGTTGAGACGCTGGAATCGCGCAACGGAGTGTCCGCCAATAAGCTCGAGGAGCTTCACCTCACTGGCAATGAGCTTACTACGGCCTCGCTCCGTACACTTGCCCGAGTCATCAAGCTCGCTTGCTTCGACCTGATCGACCTCGACCTCTCAGACAACAACATCAGCGTCACAACCGATCAGCAGGCCGAGGAGTGGGAAGTGTTCCTGGAGTCGTTCCGAGGTTGTCATGTGCTAAGGAGGATCGACCTGAGCCGCAACGAGCTCGGAGGACCGCGCGCGTTTGAGATCCTGGGCAGGGTTTACTCCAAGGAACCTCCGGTAGACCCCACACAGCTTGAGGAGCTCAGGGGATACGGCAATGACCAAGAGTCCGTGACGGAGGGTAACGGTGACTTGGCGGAGGTCACCAACCGGGCTCGAGACCTGAGCATCACATGGCCGACCGACGATTCACCTCCGCTGGGGCAATCCATGTCCGATGCTACAGTGCTCAAGCGCCGCCAGGGCCTTCGTGCCACTCCGTACATCATCCTCAACGACACAGGCATGACTGATGCTGGCGCGCTTTACTTCTCCTACATCCTTGAGAAGCACTACTACCCTCAGCTGCTCATGTGTCCATTGAGGCCGGGCCCGCAGGCAACCCAGTTGGAGGAGTACCGCCAGAGAAGCGCTTGCTGGGGCCTCGTCTATCTCCCCAATGACAAGCTCACCGATACTGGCCTACGCCTTCTTTCGAAGGCAGAGGACGCGCGTGCGGAATTCTCAGAGATCGAGGAAGATATGGGAGAGCTTCAACTTTCTGAGTCTGTTAGCTCATTCGTCATAGTCGGTGCAAAACAGGCCAATTCAGGCCTTAGGTAAGCACTCCAACCCGCAGTTACACTTTGTTTGCAAGCATGAGGCACGTGGTAAACAACATCGTTTGGCTTCTTATTGAATTTCGTATCTCACTATGTCATTCACAGGAGGCCCTCCAACGCCTCGTCTCTCAGGCGCCGTTCGGATGCCACTGCCGACTCGAGCAAGAAGCACACCGTCGCTCTCGACATTGAGAACTACCGCAAGAAGATCCAGAGGAGCATTCTTGAGGACTTGGGCTATGACAGCATTGATCTATGGCGCTGCGCGCTCAAGATGCTTGCCTACGCAAGGGTCGTCATGCTTGGCCACGAGCAAGAGGAAGATTCTCTTCTACCGTTCGTCGAGGGGACGGAACCGATCGTTCAGATGATGGAGACCTATATCTACGCTGCCCGCATGAAGGCCATGCCGTCAGTTCCCGGTGAGCCAGTCCTTGCAGTCACCGGCGTCTCCACCAGGCCGTCGGAACTGGAGGTGGAATCATGGCCGACTCTCCCAGCCCCTTCTAGTAAGTCTTTACCTCGTAGGACAACCATCCCTACCGTCCTAGAAGAAGATGATCGCAATGATCGTGACCCAGGCCTGCCCGGAGAACTCCCTGAGAATGTTTGGGAGGATATTCTCGTTCGAGCTACTGGCGGAGAGAAGATCCTTTCGAATGCGCAGCAGACGGCCATTGTCCACTACGCCCGTGATACGACCACTCGTATGCTGGAGAAGGGGGAACTGGGCAAGCCTAAGCCTGTGCAGCTCTGGTGGATCCTCGAACGCATGGGATGCCTGGCCTATGACATCAACGTCTAAGCTTCATCATTGCAGCAAGTCCATCTGACCAAGAAGGGAAAAGCACGGAGGAGCATGCAATCAAGAAGCGGAAATGGGATCTCGAGAGCGACATCGTGGGATGGCTAGTGTCTTTCATAAATTTGAGATGCAAAGTACTTAGCCAAAGGACGGCTCATGGTTCCAGTGTCCATACGAAATTATGTGTCCGTGCCAGTGAGCGTAAAGTCGTTACCCATGGCGTACTGTGCGCGCTCGGATCTCCGGGGAGGATCTGTGCGCACTCAGCGGTCACCCAAAGCGCTGGGCCCTGAATGACGTACAAGACCCTCGTCGCTCAGCCCTACACTCTTTTCCACCCTCCTCCACCTCACCGATCCCACCCGCCCAACCTGTCCTCCCTCCGCCTCCCAACCGCCCTCCTCTCGCTCCTCATCGCCGCCCTCGTCGCCCTCTACGCCGCCAAGATGCCCCGCATCAGCAGCAGCCTGTCCTACTCCAGCGCCACGCCGACCACCGCCGTCCCCGCGTCCACCGTCCCCTGGCCGCGCACCTTCACCGACGGCCTCCCGCTGCCGAAAATCCTGGTCTTCGACCTTGACTACACTCTCTGGCCTTTCTGGGTCGACACGCACGTCACGCCGCCGCTGAAGGCCGAGGCCAACGGCTTGAAGGTCAAGGATCGGTACGGGGAGCCGTATGGGTTTTACAGAGATGTCGGGGGTGTGCTTGCGGCGGTGAGTGTTTTCTTTTTATCTTGCGCTCGGTGTGGCTATATATATGCCCCATGCCGTGCGCAACGCGGGATTTCATGCTGACGGAGCCGGGGTAGGCGCGCGACAAGGGCATCAAGATTGCAGCGGCGTCGCGGACGCACGCACCGGAGCTGGGGCGCGAGATGTTGTCGTTGCTGCGCGTTCCGACCGGTGGCGATGGGGCGGGCGAGAAGGCGATTTCGTTTTTCGACTACTTGCAGATTTTCCCGGGCAGCAAGACGACGCATTTTGCGAAGATACACGATGCGAGTGGGATCGAGTATGAGGATATGCTGTTCTTTGACGACGAGGCTAGGAATAAGAATGTGGAGACGCTGGGCGTGGTGATGTGCTTGATCAGGGATGGGGTTACGAGGGACGAGATTGATCGAGGGGTGGAGATGTGGAGGAAGAAGAACAAGAAAGCTTGATGGCATGGAGAAGCTGCTGCACAGATTCCGGTTGGTTAAGAAGTTTGATGGAGCATTGAAGCGATGGTTACTGGGAATTTGCTAGAGCATAGCGGTTGCATCACGCATTGCGTATAGACGAAGAGCAAGGCCTTAGACGGGGTAAAGATACCCTTTCACATGATTTTCACGAAATGTATATTCAGCACGCGACTTCTACGTCTGTTCTTTTGTTATTTTACTTTGCGGCCCTTCTTGTTTTCTGTTCTCTCGCGTCTTGCAGTAACATTCGAACCGAGTTTCGCGAGCGATGTTTCTCACTTCAAATCCATTCATGCTGTTGATGTTATACGCACTCGACTGGGTAGCTCGGCAGCTAGACATCGCAGTGTACGCAAGTAGTTGATGCTTATGGACGCACATGAAGGCCAAGGTACGTTTGGGACCCTCATCTAGCGATGGAAATTAACATCCGCTGCAGGTTTGCGGACAAATTTTGCCGGCTAGTGATGCGGGAAACGCGGCCTAAGAAATGGTCGTCGGGCTATGTAGCGCCGGTCTGCAGCCCTACCTGTTCCAATGTTGAAGCACCATGAGTTCCGCATATACAGCAGGACTCTCTAGCACTCGGAACTTTCGATTCCGTCTGGACACGAATCGTGTTGGTGTGAGTTACAGCGGCCCCCAACTTACGTTCATCATTTTACTGCTCTTCTTGGAACTAGTCACGGCAATATCGTATCTCGGGTATGATCGAAGATTCCGTCCGATGCCGTCCTTGGCTCTCGAATTCTCGTCGGGACCGAGGATTCGGAGATAATCGGTCTATCCAACGATCGTCGGCGCTGGGCATTGCCAACACGACCAAAAAGGCAAGAGCCATCAGTGTGTTTCAGGTCTCCATGGAACTTCCCAGAAGTCCTGAACCTTTCTTGTGTATGCCTCTACTCTGAGATCTACCATACAGGTGTACTGAGCGGACGCCGGTGGTGATAACCGCGAATCTGCACCGTTAGGATTAGAAATCCTCGTCCTGAATCAGCCAGCATAAGCAAAACGCCATTACAACGCTCAAGATCAGCCTTTGACCAAAGACAGATCTCGGCTGAAGTGTTGATGCGAACAGCTGCTCCGTGCCAGGGGATACACGCAATGTGCCCAAGCAAATGCTTCACAACCACAAGTATACGCATCTACCTAGGAATACTTCTATCACTAAGCTCCATGACATACTCTCGCCTGAGCAAAGCAATCGGAAAAAGCGTAGATCTACTTTCAGCGATGCTGGCGCTTGATGAGACCTCGCGGAGCCGGAATTTGCAACGGAGCGTCGGATGCGCGAATATGAGTTGTATGACCTCGTCGGCATTGCGGACCGTATAAGGGCCTTGGGAGATGAGGTGGAGGAAATGGTTGGTCTGTATCTAGCGCGCAGATGGTGTATCGGGGAAATGGCGGGTCTATCAAAGACTTTGTTGTACAGCATCGGTCAGCCGCATTCACAATACGGGTTCTTCACACCTTACGACAGCCCACCGGTAAGGATCGTTTCTTTTCTAGATGCATTTGCTGATTCTGGTCTTGAGTCTCACGAGATCGCACTTCCAGACAGGAGAACGCGTGAAGGGAAGGGAGGAGATTCGTCCTCAACAAACCCGCCATAGATTCGGGGGAATCTCGAGGAAAGAGCCGCAGTTACCCAACACAGGAGAAGAACGGACCCACTCGCATCTATTGCTGCTTAGGACACTCGGACTTACCGGCCGGACACAAAAACAGGCACGGAGGGAGACGTGAGTACTCGGAAAAGATTAGAAAGGAAATGAACTCCACGTCTCGGTTCAACCTAATGGGCATGTTCACAAGCTTAATCGAGATGCCGATCGCCGGTAGTTCGCTTCGAAACAACGGAACCAGAACTGGCCAACCCGGAACAGCTGCAGAATGGCGCAAGAGCCTGACCAGGTCCCGAGACCGCGGATGACGCAGCCTCCAGACGCGCGGTAGAAACAAATCCAGCAGTAGAAACAATAGGTGAAACGATATTGAATGGCATTACTGTAGAGGAGGCTGGTCAAATACAGGAAGTCGGAGCGAGCCAGCGCTTGTCTGCATGTCAACAGGAGGCCTGAACGATCAAGCAAGCGAAGCCTGCACTTGAATTGGGAGGCCTGAAGGAACGGCATGCGAATGTCTCCGCCAAGGCTTAGGGAGGGTGTTGAAGTGTTGATCTCTCCTGACAGCTGCGGGGGACGACTCAAAAGGGATGTCGGCGGGTTTGGCGGACTATCCCAGGCGGCCGGCCAGCACGGAGGAGGCGCCGGATCGCGCAAGCCCAAGACCACAAGAAGGAGAAACAGGCTGGGATCCTCGATTCCGCTGAGCCCTCGGGCACGTCTCTCGCGAGCGTTCTTTTCTTGGCGCTCCGCAGTCCATGTGTGCGGCAGTTGAAACAGGAGAGTGCGCGGCGGGACGGCTGAGCGCCGGCGCGGAGAGCAAACACGCACCACGCGTACCCACACGAATCGCATGTCGCTTCGTTTCAAGTACAAACTGCCGACGCCCGCCAAGCAGCCAAGCCGCCTTAGAGCGCGCTCGCTGGCGGGACGAGCCTCTTGGCGTCGTTTCAAGCTCCAGCGGCGTCACCAGTGCGCCGCTGAAATTTCCACCAACGCTCATCGCCGCCGCCACAACACCACGTCCGCGACTCGCTCCCGCGGAGGACGCGCAAGCGGCGCCCGGGCCCCAGGTACCTCCGCAGTCTGTGTACCACCGTTTGCTACGCATAACGCGCTCCGCTATAGCGGAGGCGTCGTGTGAGGTAAATGCGGCTCCTGCAAGAACTGCTTGGCCGGCCAGGCGACGCTTCCACCACCAGAGCGCCGCAGTCGCCGCAGAAGGAATGGTGCCCGACGTCAGCAGCAAGGAAAGACTGCCATCCACAGCAAATCCTCTGCAGATCGCGCCCACTGCAGCGTGCTAGCGTGGATCCCATTCGCCCAGCACACATCCGCCCTGCTCGGCAATCGTTTGCCTGTGCAGCTAGCCGATGCAGAGGCGACGCTCCACGGCCGCGCCTGCTCTTGTTCCTGCTCTCGTCCCGCTGGAGCTCGCTGCCGTGAAGTTTCATCTATTCTCCACACTGCCAAGTCGAATTAGATTGGACTGCCGGTAGGGCATGGTTGTTTCTGCTCTGGGGCTCTGCGACGCCCGTTTTGTTTGGTGGACCACGTAATCCCACCCAGAGCATAGCCGAACCGCCTGTATCATGAGTTCCAGGAGCACCTCCCAGGGTGTGCCAGGGCTGCTTGCGGCGGATGTATAAAGACAGTGTCCGTCCGGCTTCGAGGGGCTTCTCTCTCCAGGCAAGCATCCTCTCTCAGTTTCCTTCTTTCGCAACCTTCCACTCTTTTTCCAACCCCAACTGAACAGATCTGTGATCGTTCATTTTACCATCCGCCAAACAGCCGCAAAAATGTTGACCAAGACTCTCCTTCCTCTCCTTGCCGCCTCCGGCGTTGTCTCTGCTGGCATGCTCGGCACCAGCAAGCCCAAGACCCAGGTCTTCGGCAAGAACCTCGTCCGCCGCGCGGACTTCCCCATCCCCGACTCGACCGGCTCCGTCACCTTCGACGAGGCCTACGAGATCGACGGCGAGTACGATGGTGAGTACCAGACCTTCGGCCGCGGCGTCTCCTGCACCGGCCAGGACGAGGGCGGCGACTCGGACGCCGTCTTCATCCTCAAGGACGGCGCCACCCTGAAGAACGCCATCATCGGCTCCGACCAGATCGAGGGCGTCCACTGCGAGGGCTCCTGCACCATCGAGAACGTCTGGTGGGAGGCCGTCTGCGAGGACGCCCTCTCCCTCAAGGGCGACGGCGACGCTACCGTCACCGGCGGCGGTGCCACCGGCGCCGAGGACAAGGTCATCCAGCACAACGGCATCGGCACCGTCACCATCGACGGCTTCACCGTCGTCGACTTCGGCAAGCTGTACCGCTCCTGTGGCAACTGCGACGAGATGGGCGAGCGCAAGGTCATCGTCAAGAACGTGTCCGCTTCGAGCGGCAAGGTGCTCGTCGGCATCAACTCCAACTACGGCGACAGTAAGTCTCACCCCCCTCCCTTTTCCACTCATGGGAGAAACGCAGCACGCTTACAAGATACCTCGCAGCTGCCACCATCACCGACACCTGCGCCACCGACGTCTCGGATATCTGCACCGAGTACGAGGGCAACGACACCGGCGACGAGCCTGAGGAGATCTCCTCCGGTGTCTCGGATGCCTGCATCTACACCGACCCTCTCCCCAGTTGCTAAGCGCGCTCCTCTGCAGAACCACAAATGGGGCGTTGAGAGGGAGTCTTGGAGATCAGAAGATTGTTTAAAGTCTCCAGGACGGTGGAAGCGGACCTTGGTCCTTCATTCTTGTATAATATAAACTTGTCTCCAAAAATAGGAAGTTTCCTGCTTTTGTAAAACTATGTGCCCTCTTTTTGTGAGCTAGGACCGGGAAGGTTTTGCTAGTGACGAGTTGGAAAGAAGCGCAAACAATGCCCTTTTTTTTCCCATCTTTTAGGTGAGGAAGAAGTCGGATATGCGAAGCGAACAAAACATTCCAGAGTTGATGGACCCGTGTCCAGACATATAGTCAGTATGTACGGCCGTGCCCATTTATCCACTTACAATAGGGAGGGTTGTCCGCAAACAACCCCTGATTTGTTGAGTTCCAGCTGTCATGGATTGCATCGTGGTTTTCTAAGCAAAGAAGCCAACACCTGTCGGCCGTTAGAAACGAAGAGTAGAGGCCGAGAGCCAAGAAGAACCAAGCTGACGAACAGACAGATCTTGACGCAGGACAAGAGATTTCCCACCAGGACCAGGCCCCTTCATCGCCCGAGTCAGCCTGCCCTGATCAGTGCCCGCCTCGCCGGTGCCGAGTCGGAGGGTTGTGATTGGCGAAGCATCCCACGAACACCTCAACACCACCGGAACCCCATCACCATCAGACGTCAGCATAAGGTTATGGTCTGTGTGTGTAACGCTCGCGAATCTCACCCGCGCGCGCAGGCCTGACGCGCTCCGCGGGCTCCGCGGTTTTCGCTTTAAGCTTACTTATCCCCCGCGCGCGCATAGCCCCCCCTTCTGCGCTGCTGCGCGTGCCGTCCAGCCGGTCGAGAGTGCCGTGCCGACCTAGCCGGCCGCCCACTCTGGCAACATGACACCATTCCCCCTGGACTCGGCCGATGTGCCACTCCGAAGCGTTTTGGGGACTGTACCTGTTTGAGCTTCGCGAGGCTGTGCAATGCAAGGCCAGGTCAGGCCAGGCCTCGTCAGAGGCGCAGCACACACACACACACCGACTTCGCTTCAGGCTGCTGACTGACTGCCCAAGGCGCAGAGGCTCACGAGCCAGGAGGAGCCGTGCTGGAGACGTGACTCCTGCGCTCCGCTCCGCTCCGCTGGAAACAACACCTCCCGCCGAGCATACCTACCTACCTACCTACCCAGCGGAGAGTGTTCCGGATCGATCAACAGCGGAACTCATCTCCCATCCCATCTAGCCCAATCGCTTCCATCCAAACTTCGGAGGCGGAGCACGCAGGTTGGGGGTTGGGGGGCCGGCGGCGGCGGACTTGGGAGGGAGAAGAGAGTGCCTGCAGGCAGGGCGGAGCGGAGCGGAGCAGCGCGCGCGCGCGCGAGCCAGACAAAGTCGGTTTCGTTTCAGGTTTTGGTGCACTGAATCGCGAGCCGACCCTCCTCTTCTCTGATGATGGCGTGGCGTTTTGGAAAGCCATGCGCGAGATTTTGGCTCCTTGGAGCAATCGCCGCTGGGGCACTTCGGTGGGCTTGCAGTCAAGCTTGTTGGTGGTATGGTTGCTGGCGGGGCGGGGAAGTGGGTTTGTGTGTGGGGTGCTTGGCTGCTGCCTTTTTGGGATGGCGGTTTTAATGCGGCGGTGGTGGGGAGGGAGGGGGCTGTGCTTCGTACATGCAGGTGTTTTGGGTTGGGTAAGGTCATTGCCTTCGTGGTGGAGCGTGGGGCTGAGAGATCTGGGGTTGGGTGGATGAGAGTTTCATGGGTCTGGCTGGAGGTTAGAAGTAGTAGGTTGAGTTGTGGGATTTACGTACTATGCAAAATGTGCTTCTGGGTTTTGGACATGTTTTCAGGGTAGGCACAGAGCGGTACTGATTCGAATGCACCGATTGGTCAATTGTCAAGAAATCAATCTCCAGCGCCTGGTCTCTTAGTTTTGTACCAGCACGGGATCTGTAGGATCAGGTTGAATATGTTCCCTGCCCTGCTTGGATAGAGCATCGTGTTTGGGTGACTTCTAAGATCCGTTCCAAAATGTGCCCCCTTGCTTTCCGTCATAAGGCAGCACTGTCCGTAGCAAACCTTACTTTGAGTTCTAGAAATAGAACTGTTGTTGCATGAGCATTAGGAGAGTATAAGTCTGTACACATCATACCATAAGCAAACAGCCATGAAAGTGGGGGGTGCGGAGATGTTGGAGCGGGTGCAATGGCGGGAAAGAGGCCCACATTGATTTGTCACTGAAGGAGGCTTGAATCGCTCCATGGAGCTCATCTGCAGGATTCACTGTAGTCATCTCAGTCTACGGACGAATATAGCGGTGATTGCTTACGAGGATTGCTTACGAGACCCAGGTACGGCGGGGAGAGAATCGGTGGCTGGCGGTGTCTCGGGCAATACATGCAGTAGCTTAGCCAGCGGTGCCAACTTTGCACGCGGCGTAGGCAGCCTTTCCGATCGCACTTGTTTGATAAGGTCGAATCTCCGACCGAAGGAGTCCGGCTTAATTAAGAGAGGGACAGAGCGGCGGCGCGGGAAGATCGCTAGATGGCTGCCACAGCGCCACGGACCGAGGCCCGACTCCCGCCTCAACTACGTAAGTAGTACAGCTACCACCCCGCCCGCGGCCAAGCCGACGATATGTACTGCTCAACTCCCAATTCCTTGCCTATACATAGCTTGCTCCTTACTCTCCACGATGGCGTCCCTTGAGGAGACTTTCGAGAAGGCCTGCGCCGCCCGCGAAATCCCCCACGCCGTGCTCATTGCCTCGAACAAGAGCGGTACGTGCACAGCATCCTGATTGCTTGTGCCCCGCGCACTTTACGATCCCCTCTGGCCACTGCTGCAGCTAACGGCTGCCGCTATCCTGCAGGTAGCTTCCACTACGAGCGCGTTTTTGGCAAGAAATCGCTGCGTGAGGGCGCCGACGACACCCCCTTCCCCCATGATGCTGTCATGTGGATTGCGTCATGCACGAAGGTCATGACCAGCATCGCCGCGATGCAGTGCGTCGAGCGCGGCCAGCTGTCCCTCGACGCGCCTGTGTACGACATCCTGCCCGAGCTCCGCGATCTCGATATAGTCGAAGGCGTGGATGACGAGGGCAAACCGAAGCTAAAGAAGAACACAACGCCTATAACGCTAAGGTAAGCTTGCCCCATACCATGAAGACAAGGAACTGCGGAGTAGCTGCCCACAACAAAAGCCGCACAAGGCAGACCAGCGCCCGTCCACACACCACCGTCAGACACCTTCTCACCCCCACCCCCACAGACTCCTCCTCACCCACTCCTCCGGCATCGCCTACGATGAAATGCACCCCCACCTCCTCGCCTGGCGCCGCAGCGTAAACCAACGCCCCGGCGGCCCCACCGTCGAAACCCGCTTCCTCCACCCCCTCGTCTTCGAGCCGGGCACCCAATGGCTCTACGGCGCCGGCATCGACTGGGCCGGCAAAATGGTCGAACGCATCACCAACACCTCACTCCAGTCCTACATGCAGCAGCACCTCTGGACCCCCCTCGGCATCACCGACATGACCTTCCGCCTCTCCTCCCGGCCCGACATGGCCGCGCGCCTAGCTGACTTAACTAAACGCGATGCACCAGACGCCAAAGTCCAGTCCGCGCGCACGCGCCTGTCGTACGCCTGCGCGACAGACGACATGGGCGGCCAAGGCGTCTTCGCGACCGCTCCCGCACTCGCCGCCTTCGTCCTCGGCGTCCTGCGCGACGGCGACGACCAGCGGCTGCTGCGCCGCGACACGTGGGACCACATGTTCAGTCCGCAGCTGACGGCGGCGGCGCGCGCGTCGCTGGATGCGATCATGAAGGCGCCGGATGGCGAGCGCGTTGTCCCCGCTGCTGGGTTTGCGCGGGAGGTGCGGATTGATTGGGGGATTGGCGGGTTGTTGGTTGTGGATGATGTGCCTGGGTGGACGCGCGGGGGGACGATGGTGTGGCATGGGTTGCCGAATTTGAGTTGGTGGGTCGATCGCGAGATGGGGTTGGCGGTGGTGTATGCTAGTCAGCTTGTTCCGCCGGCGGATCCGAAGACGGTGGAGATGGAGGAGTTGTTTGCGAGGGAGATGTATAGGAGGTATGCGGGGCTGAAGCATAAGCTTTAGAGGGGTTAGACGAGAGATATTTGTGTTCATTGACGAGGGAGGGTTTCGAGACTATCTTCCATGTTGGTACTCTAAGCTACCAGCAGCGGATACCACCATTATTGTTAGTTGCTGCGCTGTATTCTCGGATTCCCTTCATGTATAGATCCGCTCTCCAAGTCCACGAAATGAGATTCGATATCATAAAGAAGAACTCAAATTTCGGTCAGTGCCATTGAAAGCTGCTCTCGGCTCGTAAAAGTTTCAAAGAACTCACTCAAAGAGATATGCGTTAGGTTCTGAAGAAAACCCCATGTCTCGTGTCCGCCATGGAGATGAGAATTTTCGACAGGTATCCAATTAATGATTACATCCAATGCCACTCATTACCTGGTCAAACTCAACTGATCACGCCTTCGTCCTCGCCGCTACAAAGTCCACCAGATCAAAGAAGCTCTTCTTGTAGTTCCTCTCCTGCGTCGTGCGGTTCACCGTCTGAATGCCAAACCGCGCGTCGTAGTCGCCAAACTCCCAGTTGTCGGCAAAGCTCCAGGCGAACGCACCCAGGACGTGGACGTTGTCCTCCCAGATGGCCTTGAGCACCTCGCTCATGAAGGAGAGGTAGTAGTTGCTGCGCGGACTGTCAAACAGCTGGTCCGACAGGTCTTCTTTGTCGGCTTCGCCGAAGACCGGAAAGCCAAATTCAGTGATGAGGACCGGGTGGCGGAAGGTGTTCCAGAGGTAGGAGAGGTAGGTGCGGAGGTAGGTGGGGGTGATGTAGACGTATGATTGGGAGCGGTAGCCGATGTTCCTGGAAGATGGTGAGTTGGTTTGTTGGAGGTGATTTGGGGGGCTTGTTCCTGCACTCACCAGCCTGTGGTTGTGAGGGTTGATTGCTCGACGCAGTAAGGGAAGAGAGGATCGGAAGTGTTAGCTACGCAGTTGGCAATACCATTGGGGGCTGGAGAGACGACCGTTGCCGTGTAAGGGTCGATGCCGAGGAAGTCTACGTAGGGTTGTCAGTCGATCGTTTGCCAGCAAGAGTAGATTAGGTGCCGGTGAAGCTTCATCTTACCTGCTGTACCACCGATGTACTCAAGATCCTCCTCCGTCAGCGGAACGTAGTCAGGGATTGTTATCTTGAATGCTTCGGGGTAATCTTTTCCAAGGTAGATTGGGTTCGCAAACGTGGCGAGCTGGAAGTCATTGAAATGGTTTGCAGCGTCCACATCTGACGCATTCTGTGGATCACGAGGCACGCCAAAATTGTCGTTAAACTTGAGACCGACCTTGCCCGTACCATTGATGACGTCGTGGTAGAAGTGGTATAGACGGGCATGGGATTTTATGACCGTGTTGACGCTCTTTCCGTTGTCACAGTAAAGGAGTGGCTCATTGAACGTGAACCATACGGGCACTCGATCTGCGAAGTGTGTCATGACAATCTTGCCGTAGTTAACAAACGCGTCCTCGAAAGTTTCATTTTGATAGGCTCCGTTGCTATATCCAATGAGCGGAGGGTCCAGGACGGTGCTTATGTTGGTGCCATAGAATTGGAGAGGCGTATCAAAGTGGATGAGCGTGACGGTTGGTACCATTCCTTTCTCCAGTACAAAGTTGATAAGGTCGTCGTAGTGATCGAGGCCTTGCTTGTTGACCGGAGTTCCCTCGAGGACGAATGGCAGAATGCGCGTCCATGGAATAGAGAAGGAATAGTACTTGACTCCCATGGCAGCCAATCGCTCTATATCTTGCTTGTAAAGATAATAATTCTCATTCGTGACGTAGTCGAAGGGCTTGCCGGATGATGCAGGGATTAGGACCTCCATCAAGGTTGGCGCCCTCCCCTCATCAGCTATGGCACCCTCGATCTGGGCAGCGGATCCCGCAACTCCGAACATAAAGTCTTCCGGGTAGGAATAGCAGTCCTGGGGAGTGAAGTAGTCTGGCGGCGGGAGAACAAGCTCGCTGGTCGGGACCGGAGTAGGTGAGACAGTGGTCGAGTAGAGACCTCTAAAGGTAAAGTTTGCGAGGCTGGCATGCTCCCATAGCGCAGACCAAGCGGCTTGTCCATATGGATCTGCAGTGTCTGTGGGTGTCTCGGTGGCATTGGGATCCCAGTTGCCCCATGTTGTTGTCGTCAGGGAAGGAAGCAGATGGCTGAGGGACTCATAAGGCGGAGCATATGTCGTGATGGGCGCGGACTGTACTGAGGTAGCGGTGCGGACGGTCTCGGTTTGTGTGAAGGAAAAATTGCTGAAGGTGTAGGTCGGAGTCGCATAGGTAGAAGCATGCGTCAGATTTGCTGAGCACTGCGGCCTCGGCACCGGCCCGTCGGCAGGGACATAGACCTGCTGCGCAAGTGCAACGGCGCTGCAGCCCAACAACAAGAGAAGAGACATGGCTGGAGGCTGAAGTGGTACCGCCAAAGAGCCGGGTACCCGAGGCTTTTAAATGTCAGCGGTCCATTGGTGCCCGCTGCTCCGTCCTTGTCATGACAGCCGAAAAACCGGAAGCCATGGCCTTCGGAATGCGCCATTCGAACGGCATTTGCTACCGTATCGAGTCAGGGACAGGCGGGCAGTTGCATCGTGCACGAGGGGCGCGGCTCGGTGCACAGATGGCGCTAGCTCGGGTGGAATTGTGGGGGAGGTGGAAGCCGGTCTCGCAGCACGAAATGCCGAGGGCAAATAGGAACAAACGGGGGTAGATGGTGAGGACCAGAATGCGGGACGCTGAGCTGTCAATCACCTGGAATGCTCCGACTCGCTCTCATCGGGGTATACTCGTCAGATTTCCCGAGAGCACAGGGCAAGACTCGGAGAGCAGAGCGTGGAGAGACATCACCCCAGTCGAGTATTGCCCGAAGATTTCCCGACAGCTGGAGAATTACGGAGGTGGCTTTCCCCGGCCGTGACCAACTGCGGGGAACTTGGGGCCCCTCCGGGAAGAAGAGGAAGAGAAGTCATGTGCTCTGCCGCTGCAGGCCCGACGCGCAAGCCTTGCTCGAGTTGTCATGAGCGCGACCACAGGTGAAAGGATAGCGGTTCGAACGAAGGCAGAGAGAGAGAGACGGTCGAAGAATCATCAAAACGAAAAGATGTCTACCTAGCCTGCGGGGAAGCCAGAATGGAAGTTTGATGGGAAAGCCGACGAGAAAAGTGCCGCATCCTCCGGCGCCCAGCGGCGTCCTGCGGTGAATGCAGCACGCAATGGCGGGTAAATCCGCCCGCCAGGGCAGGTGCAGCCGGCGTCTCCGAGTCGCCAATGGCCTTGACGTGCCTGGGCGATGAGGAACAGCGACGGGCGGAGGGCGGACGGGTGCTCAGGCGGGGACTCGGATAGGCGTCGCAGCATGAGATGGCGCAAAGCGAGGGCGAAGCATGCGGCGCGTCGCGCGGAGGCTGGGCGCCAAGCGGGGTGCAGCAGCAGCGCCGCGTGGGAGAGCGCGCACGGCGGGCGCGCTGGCAGCTGGCAGACCCTGTGCTGCGCTGGCGAGCCGCGCCCGGGACTTTGCCGCCAAGCCGCGCGCACCGCCTGCCATCATCGCCCAAAGCCCTGCGGCGACAGACAGCAGTCAAGACCGCCGCCTCGCCATTGCTTTCCCGCAGCTCCCGCTCACTCCTCCATGTTGGTCCTCGTCCAGCCCAGCCGTCGTCTGCTGTTCGCCGACAGCAGCTAACCTCCAGCCCGCGCGCTGCGCCTGCAGTCGCTGCTCCAGGCATAGCCGTTCCGCATACGACCGTCGTGCGCCGCTCGTGCGCACCACCACCGCCTGCCCCCCGACTGTCAGCTCGCAGCCTGCCCTCTCCCCAGCCGCTCCTCGCCGCCGCCTGCTTCTCGAAGATTTAGCTTGCCAGCGGCCCATTTTTTCTCCACAGTCGGCCCTACCCGCGGCCTCTCTGCTGCGACTCTGGCCCGCTGGTGACCACAGCAGCAGCCAGAGCTCACATCCCTGCGGTCATCTTGAGGCTGTCTGAAGCCACTCTCTCCTCCAGCCGTCCCGCTATCCCGCCGCCCTCCTTCCCACCGCGACTTCCTCACCACCGCCGCGCCCCCCGCCGCATCCGTCCCGCGACCGCGCCCCGACCCAAGCACGCGCCCCGACCCGAGTTCCGCCCGCAGCTCCCGCCGCAGCCATGTCGCTCGAATCCGCGCTCGACGAGGAGCGTCGGGCCGTCATGGACATTCTGGAGGGAATCAACCGGGGGCGCCAGGCAAACTCGCGCGCAAGCAGCCCGGGCGGCACCCAGTCTCCCGTGCGCAGCATGCTGGACATTGGCGACAAGCACACCGCCAAGTTCATCCTCCCCTCAGACCAGGAGAAGGAAGAGAAGCGCAAGAAGCGGGAGGAGCAGCGCCGCCCCGGCAGCATGCTTGACACGACTTCGCCGCCCCCATCGGCCAGAAGAGCCCGGAGCCCGTTGGCAACCGGCAGCCGCGATCCCGAGAGCGCGTACCAGTTCGACATGCTACCCTCCATCGACTCGCACGTGCCCAAGCGAGTGACACAGGGCGGGAAGAAAGGCAAGGGAGCTATGGCAAGTGTCTTTGGAGACCGCAACACCAAGGATGCCGGCCGCATTCTGGGAAACAAGTCCAGGTCGCCCTCCACAAGACAAGGCCGGTCCGACTCCCCTGGAGGAAGACTGAACCGCAACGTCAACTTCATGTCAGACCCCAAAAAGTATGTTACGGATTCCGGAAAATCCATCGACATGAACAGCGCATATCGCAGATTGTCTGACGCGGCTCTCCTTCGCTCCGGTGGCAGCTTGGCACCTTTGGCTTCTAGAAAAGGCTCGGATCCCACCAAAGGCCAGTCCGTATCACCAGGCGGCGGTGTGCGGCTGGAAAAGGACTACTACGCAGACAACGACGACGACGCTATCGAAAGCAGTGATGATGAATACGACTCCGATGCGGATTCTGGAGATGACGAAAGCAGGGGCCGACGCCGCCGGAGAAATTCCAACAATTCAGCGATCAAGGAGAGGTTGCCAAAGAGCTTGCTCGCGGCTGCGGAAGACGAGCGTAAGTGTAGAGGCCTTCCCCGGGGCCATCATCTGCTGACGAACGTCATACCCTCAGGGCAACGGATGTCAAGTGAATACAGAGTACGCTCTCTTCTGGAGCCTACGGTCACGGTAACAGGGCCGAATGGCGAGAAGATGACCCAGAAAAAGAAAGGCGTCCATCCAAGCACCAACTTCGATGCTGGCGGTTCCGGTATGTCGACGCCCATGACCTCCGATACAGAGCAGGATATTTCGGAGATCAAGCGTGCCCAGCGAATGGCCATGACAATGTCTCCGATCCATTCAACCCCAGCAGCTCATCGCTGTATTCGACAAATCATTCGCGGAGACTATGCGGAAATGCAGAAGGACGCCGAGATGGGCCTACGTCGTCAACGCATGTACCTTGTCGCAACCGATCTCAGCGAGGAGGCAGCGTACGCGCTTGAATGGACCATAGGTACCGTATTGCGCGACGGCGATACGCTTCTTGCCGTATATGCTGTGGATGAGGAAGTTGGAACCGGAGGCGAGAGTGGTGCGATTGGAATCGGTGAAGGCGCTCAAATGATGCGTGATACAGCTAATCTGGTCAAGACCCTTTCAAACGACCAGCGCTTGATTGATGATGGGCGTTCAAAGTCGAGAAGTCGCCAGAGTCTTGGGCCGTCACCGCTGCAGAAGAGTTTCCGTCCGGCGGACACCATCCATGAGAACGAAGCGGACCTGTCCAACATGGACAAGGCAGAACGCGAGCGGTGGCACGCAACGATGGAAGTGAGCGATCGTATCGTATCGCTACTACGGAAGACCAAACTACAAGTTCGGGCTGTTGTTGAGGTGTTCCACTGCAAGAGTCCAAAGCATATGATCACGGAAGTTGTAAGTGCTGCTACTTGATGATCTCAAGTCGAAGTCGGCTGACGGGATGGCTCAGATCGATTTCCTGGACCCAACGCTCGTTATTCTGGGATCGAGAGGTCGTAGCGCTCTTAAAGGGTAAGTGCCATCTTCGTGGAGTCTCTTAACCATATTTATACGATATGGCAGGATCAACATCCTTCCCCTCGCAAATCCGTACAACATCTCTGCCCTCGACTTTCTGAGGAAGTTACGGCTAACTCAGTGGTCTCGCAGTGTCCTTCTTGGCTCGTTCAGCAATTACCTGGTCACCAAGTCCTCCGTCCCCGTTATGGTCGCCCGCAAGCGGTTGCGGAAGCACAGCAAATACAAGCGTGGGAATCTGCGCCTGTCAAACGTCCTCACGAACCCGGTGTCGAAGTTGGCTTCGGCCAAGATTGACTGAACGTTCTCTTCCCACGACGGGACGCTTCGATCGACAACGATATCCAGTAAATCAAACGTCTTGCCGGCTGCTAACTGCGGTATCCTACAACGCGAGCTCCATTGCATGCGTGAGGTGGCACCCATGATCATTCGTGTGGCTTATTCTTACGCTTCTTCCCTTCAATTGATGGCAGAGTTGTGCTGGTGAAATTTTCTTGTCGTCTCCGCTCCTTGATACGATGATTTTGGCCTGCCTGAACGGCCATTGCTATCCTTTGATTCTCGCAACTCGCTCCCACGGCCGAACAATACCCTCTTGTCCATTGGCGATCTGGTGTTTTCTTCTCGGGATACGTTTCGGCAGAATGACGCTCACCTTTGCTCCTTGAATCCCACTATCTCCAAACCATAAAACCAAAGCATTGTTTGTTTCAGGAGGAATTCAACTATACCCAATTATTATTAGGCTGGCGGCTTCGTCCAAATAACATACGAGCGGGGTTCTTATATTTTGGTCCAGCTGTCGTCTGTCACTGTAACGATCACTGAAATGAACAGCCCACGCATGTTAACTTGAGGTTCTATGTCCGTCGGACAGGGACCATGTGTCTCATCTCTATTGTCATTCAGCTTGTACCAAGCGTCGTAAAGGCTACTGCGTATACAAACCTGTCACCCGTGCATGACCCTCTGTACCGAAGGCAAAGGGTTAAGACCGTGAAGGAGTCTCGGATGTATTCTAGGCTACATGCAACGGAACTTTGCTTGTGCACCTACCATGAAAAAGCACGCGGCTTCCTTCTTGCAGTATATTAAGTACCGACGGCAAACCTCCATCGCAAAGCTAGGAAGCAAAGCTAAGCAAGATGCCTTCGGCGAAGACTAACCCAATGCAGCAAATTTCCGCAAATAGCAGTGTTCGGCCGACGTCATGACGATTCGTCATTCGGCGCTATGGATCTTCTCCACACCGATGGCCAGTTCGGCATCGTGCGCCAGCCCGCATCGCATGACACCGCACGCGAAGCTCCTCGCACATAATCCACGATGACCTTCCAGCAAGAGTTGAACTCCTGGCTCTCTCCAGAAGCCAAGCAGACAAACCTCCCTCCTGCCATCGGCTCCAAGGCGCCATCCTCCGACCAGTTGCCCATCCCAAGCCCAGATGGCAAGCCCATCGTAGTGACCTTCCTCCGCCACTGCGGCTGTCCTTGTACGCATCGCATCCCTCAACACCTCACCCTCACCCTCACCCTGCCCGCCGAGCACCCGCTAACACACATCCCCCGCGCCATGCAGTCGCCGAAAAAACATTCCGCCTCCTCCGCGAAACCGCGTCCCAAAACCCCTCCATCCACTTCATTGCCATCTCACACAGCGACCGCCCGTCAACCGACCGCTGGGTAGAATCAGTCATCGGCAGCGGCGTCGTGGGCCCCGTGCAGCTCCTCGTCGACCCTTCGCGCGACCTGTTCGCGCAATGGGGACTGGGCACGTCGTCGGCGTGGCACGTCCTCGCCCCGGGCAGCTTGTACGCGGTTTTCCGGCTTGGGAGGGACGAGGGGATTTGGAATCGGCCGACGGAGAGTGGGAGTCGGTGGCAGATGGCGGGGTCGTGGGCGGTGGATGGCGGGGGCGTGGTTAGGTGGGGTGGGCCTGCGAGGCGGGCGGATGAGATGGTGGATTTTGGGGGGGCGGTGGTGGCGGTAAGGCGGTAGGTGCCTAAGGCGGATGATCTGTGAGAGGGGGAGGGGGAGGGGGAGGGAGGACCTGTGTGTGTGTGGATAATTTTAGATGGGTTGGGTGCGGCGTGAATGCGGCTCGTGGGGTTAGGTTTGGCCGCGCAATGGTGGCGGGAGAGTGGCAATGCATGCATGAAGGTGCAGGGCGCGCATGCTCAAGGAAGCTGCTTGCGCAGACAGTGGTGGTTTGGTTGGAAACGCAGCAGCGTGAGGGTGAGAGTCAGCGGCGCTGCGCACCCTGGTCGGGGCTCCGGTAGCCTGCTTCTCTCGACTCGTGCAACAACTCCCTTCCCGTCCTTTTCCACCAATATTGCCGTCGACATGCATCGCCAAAGCCCACGCTCATTGGGGCTATCTGCTGTCAGGAGCATGCCCCCAGAAACGCCCCGCACAGGCGATCTGTTCCCCCCGGAATGGGTCGACAGAGACCCTGTAGGGCCGGCAGCGGGTGCTGGCGGAAGCCACTGTCGCACGGCCACACCGTCGCCCTGCAAATACGAACAGTGCGAGATTGCAGCCTTTCTTGGTGGTTTGATAGTGGCTCCCTATTATGGGCCTTGACAAGTATTCCCAAGAGCTCCAGAACACGGCCCTCCATGAAGCAACTGAGTCGGTGAGTCTACTTAAAGACAGTCAGGCTCCCGTTTTCGTAGCGCGATCGTCACAGCCAAGGTCTCAGTGTCTCTCTTTCGATACCTTCTTTCAACGTCACAATGGCAGCCAAGACTCTTCTGTTTCCTCTTCTTGCCATCTCTGGCCTCGTCCATTCGTCTCCTTTGGCTGTTCGCCAGAGCAACGCCTGGGAGACGCTGCCCGCCACGCCGAATCTCCCATCCCCCATCAGCACCACCAAGGCTGCCATCAACAACGTTGAGCTGTGGTTCCAGAAGTACAACGAGGCGGCAGGCGGCACCCCGGTGGTCTTCATCCACGGCGGCCTCGGCTACTCAGCGTACTTTGGCGACGTCATCAGCTCCGTCATGAAGAACCACTACGTGATCGCCGTCGACCGCCGCGGCCACGGCAGGAGCACGTACGGCGCCAGCGACGTCTTCACCTTCGACATGTTCGCCAAGGACACCTACGACCTGCTCAAGGCCGAAGGCGTCAGCGAGGCCATGTGGGTCGGCTGGTCCGACGGCGCCGCCACCACCCTGGCCGCCCTGCTCGACAGCACCATCGCCGCCTCCATCACCAAGGCCTTCGTCTTCGCCGGCTTCCAGAGCTACCAGGACACAAACACCACCTTCACCGACACCGCCATCTACTCGGAGTTCGTGTCGCGCTGCGCCACCGAGTACGCCCAGCTGCAGCCCTCGGCCAACTTCACCGACTTTGCCACCAAGGTCGGCACTCTGGAGGCCACCCTGCCCACCTGGACCGACGCCGATCTGGCCAAGATCGACGGCTCCAAGGTTACTATCTCCGGCGCGGACCACGACGAGGCCGTCAACCTGGCTGTTCCGGAGCACTTGAACTCGGTCATTACCGGCAGCAAGCTCGTCATGATGACTGGTGTTAGTCACTTTGCTCCTGTCCAGGACCCGGTGCAGTTCTCGCAGAAGATCGAGGACTTCATCGCCGCATAGGCTACGCATGCAGATTTATCTAACGTACAGAAGAGCATGCTCACGAGGCGTTTTGGTGCTGCACATAGACCCAAAATAAGAATGATTCGTATGTCGATATTACCGTATAGAGTAAAAACCAGAATGTATTCTTCGTGATGTGATGTTGGGTGCGCGGAATGAATGATTTTGGAAAGAACAGACCCGGGTTCCTCCTTCCTTTCGAGTGCTTGCTTGCCTACCGTCAAGAAGGTTCTCAGGAGATTTAACGATCCAGTAACTCACCACAGCCGGTTCCGCTTAATTGAATTACCAAGGAAAGCAGACGCAGAGACTAAGCGGCTGGAGGCTCAGAACTATTTGCACCGCGAAGTCAACCGGTAAGCCTGGAAGTTGCTTCCGTCACCTCCTCAGAAAGCAACGCTTTCTGCTCAAAGCCCCACAGTCTTTGCCTGATGTCCAGTTGTAAATAACCTGCAGCGCAGTCACGCAGAACTCTTACAGTCATAGCATAATCTTGTCCCTCTAGCCCTAGGCTCCTGCAATGGCTAAAGACAGTCACTAGTTTTCTTCCCGTCCCAGAAATCAAGCCCCTGGTTCATCGTCGTCCTTCCTAGGGTCTTTTGCAGCATCGTTCTGCGGCAGCTCCGCCGGAAACCTGGGAACAACGCCCTCGTTGGCCCACAGGGGCCTCGAATCGAACTTGAATTCGAGAACCTCAGGACGCTTGTAGTGCCCATTGCCGTCAATCCAGACCTTGACCCACGCCAGGTCGTTAAAGTCCAGCTCAGCCGTCACAAGCTTCTCCTCAGAGCCCGTGTGCGGACCAGCCAAGAAAGAGCAGAAGGGGTGGATGACGGCGCTCCAGCCCCCGCCGAGCTTGATCGAGTCCTGCTTCCCGATATTCTCCTCCATCCACTCCAAGCACTGCCCGTCGACATAGTTCGCCGCCGAGAGCACGAACACCTGCGCAGTCAACGCATGCGTCTTCATCAGCGCCTCAATCTGCGCGTCAGCCACAGCCTCGAAACCCCGCAGGATAGACAGCGCCGGCCAAGCCCCCACATGCACATGCTGATTCTGCTCAATAAGCGCCTGCCGCGCCCCATTCAACGTATTCTCCCAGCAACACAGCCCACCAACGTTATACCCCAGCCGCGGCCTCCACACCCGGAGGCTCCACCCGCCGCCCTGCGCCCAGACGTAGCGCTCGCAGTACGTGGGCTGCAGTTTGCGATGCACGCCCAGTATCGCACCGTCCTCGTCGATGACCACCTGCGCGTTAAACAGCGTGTAGCCGGCCGGCATGCGCTCCGAGACGCCGAGGCTGATGGCTACGCTGGCGGCGCGGCACGCGGCTTGGATGTCGCGAATGCTCGAGTCGCTCGAGTCGCAGACGACGCTTTCCGCTGCGTACTTGGCTAGCGCTCCGACTTGCTGTAGCGGGGTGTAGGCTTCGCAGAAATACTGTGAAGGCCAAGCGCGGACGGACGGCGGGTTAGCCGCGGGCTGACGACCACTGCCGCAAAAGAAGATCCCGGGAGCGCTTTGGTTTTGGAGGACATACGGGGTAGCCCGGGATGAAGGTCTCGGGGAAGGCTAGGAGCTTGATGCCCTCCTTGCCGGCTTCCGAGATGATCCTGACGACCTTGGCGGTCGTTGCTTTTTTGTCCATGAAGACTGGGGCTGCGTGGACGGCGGCGGCTTTCAGCTTGATGTTGGGGGCGGCAACTGCGTGCGGGGCCATGGTTGCGCTCTCGAGAATCGGGAATTGGGGAGTTGGGGGGCAGGCAGGGTAAGGCTGGAAGTAGTGTCGCGGCTTTGCAGAGTTGGCTGGGGTGCCGGGGGAGGAGAGTTGGGGACAGATCGGCCCCGGGAAGAGGGTTGAGCATGAGCGATCCTCGTTTTTATGGTAGTCTTAAAGAGCTCTGCGAAGCGGGGGCGGAATCGGCATCGAGCATAGTTGGAGGGATCTACCCTACCGCAGGCACCTGACTGGCGGGCGCGGGCAGGGGAAAAAGATAGTGGCCGTTGGACGAATGGCGGGCTGCGCTCCAGCGAAATGCACCATCATTACCCATCCCGGTCGGTTCCTGAGCGTTTAGTCCTCCTGCCGCCTGCTTCGCGTTTTCGCTTACGGATTACTCTTGCATGCTTTTTGTCTACGCATGACAGAGACGCTTGATTCGACGGTCCACTGACTGGACAGAATGCCCTTTTCCAGCTCTCTGGATGTGCTTCCGGCCGGCTGTCTCGACCCACACTGTCGTTATCTTTGTTGTTGCGACTGAATTCTCAAGATTTGAGACCTGTCTATCCCCGCATACGAGCCATATCTGGAGGCTTGCTCGATGGGCGGGCGAGCGTTGAAACGCTCCAAGTCGTATCTTGACTACTGACGCCTGGCGCGAGCCTATTTATCTTCGCCGCTTTCCTTCTGCCTCCACTTCAGCAGAGAGCTGCTGTACGTACCCGTATGGCCTTTGGCTTCCTCTCCTTTCACTCCCGAATATTCAACTACAGCTTTCTTTTTTTTTGGTTGTTGTTATTTAGTATCTCAGGTCCGGTCTCGGTGTTTCTGGTTTCCTTAATGAACCACCAACTTGCCGAGCCTTCAGCGTGACTCCAACAACCACAGCTCATAAATCATCAGGGGCGCCAAATGTATGTTAAATATGCAGTCAGAAGTTTTGATTGCCAATAATGAGAATTGACCACGAAGGTCAAAAAACTATCTAAGGAATGGCTTGGTTGAATACATAAATGAAGGCAAGTCCTTCTTCAGATTGCTCGTCCTTGCTTGCAGTTGTTTGGCAATGCTCGGTGGTTGCAGCCCCCACAATCCTCCCCGAGCAACTCCAAGCAGCCGGATCAATTCTGGGTCACGTGTCCCATGTGATCTTCGTTGACGAGAAGACAACCCGCCTTTCCTTCCTGTCGCGCACTCTTCCTGAGTGTCTCTGTGTTACGACCCTGCTTCTAAGGTGATTACTCTCCGCCTCTCTGGGTAACCTGCAAGCGCCTTAACCCGGGTGAACTGTTTTCCCTTAGTTAGTCTTGGCGTCGGCTGGTATATTAACCACCCTCTGGCTGTTACTCCTTCTTCTTCTCTTTACTTTAGAAACTTTAATCAACTAATTTAATACGAAAGTAGAATTAGAATAGGCGGCTAAGTTAAAGAAACATTAAATACATATAATCTCCAATATAAGAGTTTATTCAAGACAAATATCGTCCGCTTCATCAGCACTCCAGTTAACCCCTTCTCCAAACATCATCCCTTCAACATAGCAGTCGCCAACAAACTTGTACCTCGACGAATTTTCAACTTTCCTGAGTACGAACGGCACGTCGGAGCCATGAAGAATAGCTATGGCGTCTCCGGGAATTGAAGCGGATGGCACAATTCCAAAAGCCCCCTTGTCGCTTTTCATGAACACCTTGCCCCAGAGACGGTCCAGTCTATTTATTGTAAACGACACTGGTCCTGCAGAATCTTCATCCTCCCAAATGCTATCAGTCACGCTTAGATCGACCAACCATTGAAAATAATCGTCGAGCCGCTCAAACTCTTCTCCAGGGCGCGATGCAAGCGAGATCGCTTCGAAGGCCTTTGTAAGAGGAATGTCCGGAAAATCCATGGCGCGACACAAGGATTTCAGGCAATGCTTCAACTCACTTTCTGGAGCATGCATGCCCATATGCCGGAAAACGTAGGTCGAAGTGCAATCGATAGAGTCCAAGACCTTCCCTCGTGTTTTCAGAAGCCGAGCATCTGCGGATACTGCGTTCTGATGTTTTCTGCCGCGAGATGCGTTCCAACTTCTCTCTTCGCGCGCTACTCCCTGCAGAGTAACAGATGGCGAGCGGCAGATTGCTCCGGTCCAGTCGGGAACCCACGTAGGTAAGATTTCGTCCCGCTCTTCACCGACTTCTGACTCGACCCCAAAGCTGGCTCCGAGAAGAACCAAGGACTCCATTTCCGCGATAACGGAGTTGGCGAACGCTGTAAAGACTGTGGCTGTAGGTCTATCGTACACATCTTTTGGTGGAAAGTCGCGAGGCTTCCAAAAGCCAAGATATGCAAGGACCTTGTCTCTGGGGTTCGTAGCGTGAAGATCCCGGGCAAAACTCGATAGCAAATAGCACAAGCCCCAAGCACGGCTCTTGGCCGGTATGGAATTTTGAATTGCTTGTGCATCCCACTCCTGCCAAGTGGTCCTTGCTGCGTTGTGAAAAGCGTATGCAGCACTACAATCCCGGCTCGTAGTCATGCAGAATAATGCCAGCAGGTTTAGGCTTGACCAATCGAAGTGGTTCGAACCAATGACCAGGCAGATTTCTCCTGCGAGAGCGGATTCCTGGACCACCCAAGTTCTCTCGAACCACGGGTGATTGAAGATCTGTTGTACACCTTCCAGGTCCTTGATAGGGTCTTCAGGAGTATCCTTAAAGGAATTGAAAATTTGCCAGAATCTCTCTTTGTTCGTTGTCGTCAATTCAAGGACTTCCTTCATCGGCCTGTCCGTTGTATATCCAGGACCGAGCCATACGAATACCCTTCGAGCTGCCTTGTATATTTCCCCCATTAGAGTGATCTGCTCTCCGCGCTCCTCACTATTGCGTTGATCGATGCAGAGCTGGTCAATCCAGATTCTTCGTGTCTCTAGGTGCTCCGGCAGGTAGTGCATTGCTTCGGCAAGGTTCTTTGTTAGACGCAGATGCTCTTGCGCGTCCCCACGTTGAATCGGCAACTTGTACGTCTGTTCTTCGCACCCCCACACATAAGATAATGCCTCAAACGGTTGGGCATCATCCAGGTCATCATCCAGGTCATCATCCAGGTCATCATCCAAAATTTGATGGATGATCTCGAAACGTGGGATAGCACCTGAATGGCCATGTGAAATTCGCAGAAGTCGTATATGGCGATTGCTCAGGGCTTGGTACTGATATTCGGGCGCTGCTTGGTCGACTGGATATTCTTGAACCGTTTCGGCTGCATCATTGGTGGCCATTGTTTTGACTGCGTCTGCGAGCTTCTGGATCCTTTCGATCAGGTCTTCACTGTCCGTTGCGGATTGAGAATCTTCTCCAGTCTTAGCGAGGATGGAACAAGTCCAGCTTTTTGAGTTTTGATACTTGCCCACTCGCTCGTTCGTGTGATGTCTCCTAGCTGGACGGCGCCAGAAGAATGCTCTGAAGGATGCCAGCAGGCTCTGTCTTACATGCTCAGTCATGCGGACGAGAAAGCCAGGACCCATACTTACTTGATTCCTCCAAGCTTTGATATCTATTTCCGGTGCATCATCAGCATTAAAACTAGAAACAGGTCTCTGAAGAATGGTCGAGAAGACCTAACGATCGAGTGTCTACAGGATGATAGACATTTTATACTCAGTGGATCATACGTAAGCGAAGCAGTCGTAGTACGGGATTAAAGTGGGTCATCGGTGCATGTGATTATCGTGTTGCATAAAATAATTGCAGGGTTCGGGCGCAGAGCTGGCAGGAAATAAATGTTGTACAACCACGAAGCCCTGCCGGTTGAGGAGTGTTAGCGTCGGATAAATGGAATCGTTATCAGGCTGGTATCTGCAGCAGTTGAAGGGTGACTATAACTCAATTCGGTATGTAGTCCTAGCCTGTACCAATTGTTTGGGTCGAATTCCTGGCCAGGCCAAGAAGCTCGCCATTAGCGTTGGCTGCCGTGGCCTGTTCCAAGGACTCGAGAGATTTCAAAGAGACTGTGACGCGCTACAGCTGCAAAGACTTCGGTTTTATTTCTTCTTATCCGGCACACATGAATAAACAAGGGCTGAGCTTCCAATGTATGTGAGGCTGTTCTAAGAAGAAGTTCCAAATTCCGGTCCTAAAAGCTCCCACAAAATCTACAAAAGGTATCAGAAAATGGTGTTTACTTTAGAGACTGGGAAGCGGAAGATAATGTAAAATTTGCTTCCTTCCGAAGCCAAAAACTTTATCCATGTCATATAACACGACTAGGCTCTAGCTGTAACAACAGAGCACGACCTCGGCGTGGCACCACAAAACTTCTAGTTTTCTGGATGGTTAGTAAAGAACTTCGCATATTGACATCTGATTCATTGCAAGATCTGGCGTTTAAGTATCCGCATGCAGAATTCAAGATCAACTGCACAGCTACGTCAGTATTTCCTTTTCAGGAAGCTACTGAATGACGGATCCCGAACACTATCGGCACGCTACTCGGAACATGCACCGGTGTCCTCATCCGAGATCTGGAGCAGTACAGGCTGTCAGCAGTGTAGGTATTGAAACTGCTGGATGTGATTACCTCGGGTAGGGTATTCATGACGTAATCACCCTTCCGACAACACTTCGGAGCACCCCTTCACCACCCGCCTTCCACGATTGCAGTTGCCGTAAGCATTCAGTGATGGAGGTCAGCCTGAGCTCCGCGAACGTCTTCCGAAGGAGTGCTGCCCCGCAGTGAGACCCGCTCTCCCCGCACTTAGGAACACATCCGGGGGTCCGTCGGGAGCCGACGGAAGCCATCCGTTTACTTCACACACACTTGCAAAGAGCTGTGCATGCTTGGCCTCTACCTCGACGGGCAGGAAGATAAAAAGAGCTAAAGAAGTTCAAAGTTTCATTCGACATTACCTTTAACCACTTTCAACGTCCTCCAGGAAGATGCTCGGCAAAATCATACTTGAGGAGGCTTTTGCCCTCCCCCGCTTTGACGAAAAGACCCGGTGGTGGGCTAGCCTCTTCGCAACAGACGTTGAGAAGCACGTCCAAGAGATTCAAGACATCACGGAGATCCGCCTGAAGCATGCCGAAAAGCACGGCGTCGGATATCAGATCCTTTCGTACACCGCGCCCGGCGTCCAAGACATCTTCGATAAGAAGGAAGCCGACGCACTCGCCATTGAGATTAACGACTGGATTGCGGAAAAGATCAAGCCGCATCCGGACCGTCTCGGTGCATTCGCGTAAGTGATTGGGGATCTTATCGAAGAGCACGAGGCTGACTTCCTCCTTCAGAACCCTCTCCATGCATGACCCCAAAACCGCTGCTGAAGAACTCCGCCGGTGCGTGAAGCAGTACGGTTTCAAGGGCGCATTGGTCAACGACACGCAACGAGCCGGATCTGACGGAGAAGACCTGATCTTCTACGACGGCCCCGAATGGGACGTCTTTTGGCAGACGTGCACTGAGCTCGATGTTCCGGTAAGTTACAGTGTTTCTCCTGATAGCGGCTACTGATGATTGAAGCTCTACCTCCATCCACGCAATCCCACGGGAGTAGTGTTCGAGAAGTTGTGGAAAAATCGTCAATGGTTGATCGGCCCCCCTCTCTCGTTCGCTCACGGCGTCAGCCTCCACCTCCTCGGCATGGTCACCAACGGCGTGTTCGACCGGCACCCGAAGCTCCAGATCATCATCGGCCATCTCGGAGAGCACATTCCCTTCGACCTGTGGCGCATCAACCACTGGTTCGAGGATCGCAAGAAGTTGCTGGGCCTGGAGAAGACGTGCAAGAAGACCATCCGCCAGTACTTTGACCAGAACGTCTGGATCACCACTTCGGGGCATTTCTCGACTACCACGCTGAATTTTTGTTTGGCGGAGGTAAGCGCGGATCGGATCCTGTTCTCTGTCGACTATCCATTTGAGACGTTTGAGGATGGGTGCGAGTGGTTTGATGCAATGGAGATGAATACTAGGGACCGTTTGAAGATTGGAAGAGAGAACGCAAAGAAGTTGTTTAAGCTTGGGGAATACAAAGACAGCGAGACCCTCGTCATCTAGATAATATAGCTCTCAACTCAAAGTTCTTTGTCATGGACTGGAGTCTCACGAGACGTCTGTGTAACTAAGATGGCAGGAATATCGACGCTATCATTTTGAAGACGCTCAATGTACATTTCATGCGCAAATGAATCTTTTGCGTCCAGTCTTCTCATTATGTCCCCCATCATTCAACAACTATTTCACATGACGGCGAATGCGTTCTGTATGATCCACCAAATTCTTTCATCGACAGACACCGCTTGCCCATGCTATTCCAAGAAAGAGGTTTCAAGTCCAATGAGTAAGCCCCGTGTCCCATTCTCTTCTTTTACTCTATGTAGCTGCTTAGCAGCGGCAAAGATTGAACAACAAAAAAGCATGCCTTGCGTGCGAGCAGTCTACGAGGAGCATGCTTCAAGTCAAATTCAATTTCATAATCTCATTCCGCGCTTGCTGCCTTCTTCGTCTCGTCTCTTGTCTGCTTCAGGAATGGTATGAGGGCCTTGAAAATAAATCAGTCTGTTTCTCATTATAGTGATTGAAGTAATTGAGCCTTACAGTGCCGCCTGTGCCATAGAGTTTCTGCTGTGCTTTGTCTTCTCCGTCTTTGATGGATGATGCAGATGCAATGTTGACGGTGTTTGTGTGCTTCGCTTTCATACGCGAAGGCATGATGATGTATCCTGCTCTTGGTCAGGAGGATTCTCGTCACCCAGAAAGCATTTGCATCTTACTTGTCACAATCTGGATGTGCTTATCCCTAAATGCAGCGAGAGCCGAGACGGCAGCATTGTATGCCTCGAGGACGGTTGGGTCGCTTGAAGGGTGGAGGGCATATTCCCTGATATTCGCAGTCCGACCAAGGTATTGAAGGAAGCGTCGGTGAGATGCAGGCATGTAAAGGCGCATTTCCTGTCCCTTCGTCAGCACGATGACCCATTTGATGTGAGGTTCATGAGATTCACCTCGATGAAGCTGTTCTTGACCAGTTCGCCCCCGGAGTAGTGCTGGACACCTAGCACAATATCGAAAAACTGGATGAGAGAACTCTGCGCATTACTTCCTCCGCTGTACTGCCGCCACTCGCCTTTGCCGTCTCCTTCATCGTAAAAGACGCCGCGAGGCAGGCCTGCAGTAGCCATTCCTTTACTCCCGGCCAAGAAAGGGCGAATGTGGAAGTAGAAGACCTGCGGGTCAAGCTTCTCGTACATGCGCTCCAGAATGAGGCCAAGCTCTTGTATGCACACTCTCAGGGAATCCAACGCTTGAACCACCTTCCAGTGGTCGCCCCGCCTCACGGCTTCCATGCACTGAAGCATCAGCGGGATGGTGTGCGCGCCTCGTGACTCGATGGCGACGGAGATGAGATAGAACCATGCTTCGTCATCGGTCCCCGTGAAACTGTGCAGCACGCGGAGATTCTCCGGGACGGACAGTGGCACGGTGGGATCGACGGTGCAGTAGTTCCAAAGATTCAGTGCGGCGTACGTGGCGGTCGGCGGAAGCCCCAGGTGTTCGGAAACCTCTAGGAAAGGGCAAGTGACGCAGGGAGGGAGCACCTTGGCCTACTGTCAATAAAAGTGAAAATTTGTACGGGATGAAAAGTCGCACTTCTGAAGGCTTTTCTCCGCCCCAGATGTATGCATGCGTGAAAAATGCCAGGATCACGTATGCTCTTCTCCATTCCTCCCGAGTAGCAAGCCTGGATGTCTGAAGAACGGGGAGTTTGTCGATGGTCGGAATGAGCTCGCGATTGCGAAGAAGTTCCGGTAGGGCCTCGATCACTGCCTCCCACTCGGCATAGTACGGGTCAGGCAGGCGTTGCAGCGGCAGCTGATCTGGTAGGAATGCATTTTCAGCAGATACCTCGTAGCGAGAGAGGTTGCAGTCGAGGGCGTCGAGCATCTTGGAGGCGATGATGGTCTGGTGCACTACTGCCGGCAGGACTAGCAACGGATGAACAACGAGATGCGCCGAGATGGACAATACCTGCCTGGACGGACTTCTAGCGTCCGCTCAACAGTGTAATATCATCACGTACCGCAGGAGCCAATGACGAGTGGTGTGATAGGGAGTATTCCGGGGCAAAGGGGGAGGCCGTAGGAAGCGGATGCGGGAGCGGAAGCGGATACGGAAACGGATCTGGCGGAGGCGATCTGCAAGATGCCGCAAACTTTAGCACGCGTCATTAGCCGCAAGACGGCGTTCCAGTGACTGATAAGAGCATCAAACCGCGGCAGGGACTTCCTACGGGGCAAGCACAACACAATTCGTCGTTCTGGTAACAATGTCTCCCTCCAAGATAGAGTCGAAACCGCAGTTCCCGGCGGACGCGGATTCCGAGAGCTATGCGCGCATGCTTGACTCGCAAGATCCCCTACGCTCTTTCCGGGAAAAGTTCATCATCCCTTCCAAAGCCACTCTAAAGTCCAAAAGCTTGGCAAAGCCCGGTGAGCCTTCCCGTTGCTAGATTCGGTAACCGTGACTTTTCGCTAAGTAAGAGCAAGGCCTTTCCTCGGAGGAGGGCATCTACTTCTGTGGCAACTCCCTTGGGTTGCAGCCTAAGGCAGTGTCCAAGTACATTGAGGCCCAGCTGAACACTTGGTCGTCCATCGGCGTCTACGGACACTTCACCCAGGTGGAAGACTCCCCGTTGACGCCATGGCAATTGATGGCGGAAACTGCGGCAGAGAAGTCTGCCAGACTCGTCGGAGCCAAGCCGGAGGAGGTTGCCATCATGAACACGTTGACCGTCAACCTGCACCTGTTGATGTCCAGCTTCTACAAGCCCGAGGGGCGTCGCAACAAAATCCTGCTGGAGTGGAAAGCTTTCCCCAGCGACCACTACGCGATCGAGAGCCAGCTTCAGGTGCGCGGCTTGGACCCGCAGGAATGCATGATTCTCGTGGAGCCGGACAACGACCACATCATCTCGACGGAGAAGATTCTTTC
Source organism: Neofusicoccum sp. Z40 (assembly GCA_037356075.1). NCBI lineage: Eukaryota > Fungi > Ascomycota > Dothideomycetes > Botryosphaeriales > Botryosphaeriaceae > Neofusicoccum > Neofusicoccum sp. Z40. The sequence continues at coordinate 42,122 of JBAWJV010000031.1, read as the reverse complement.
CATCATCGACGAGCGCGCTGATGAAATCGCGCTCATCCTTCTTCCGGGGATCCAATACTACAGCGGCCAGTTTTTCGACATGGCAACGATCACCAGACACGCGAAGTCCAAGGGCCTGACGATAGGGTGGGACCTGGCACACGCGGCCGGCAACGTCCCTGTCAGACTCCACGACTGGGATGTGGATTTCGCGGCATGGTGCACCTACAAGTAAGCGCACTCCATAGCTTCCCCTACCCGAGCCACGAAGGCTCATGATTCCGTCATTGCAGGTACCAGAATGCGGGACCTGGCGCCATCGCCGGGTGCTTCGTGCACGAGAAGCACGGGAAGGTGGAGTTCGGCGAGGACGGCAAGCCTACGTTTAGGCCCCGGCTCACTGGCTGGTACGGCGGCGACAGGGCCGTGCGGTTCAAGATGGACAACAGTGAGTCGTGTGTTTGTGCCTGCTCGGGCGATGCAGCTAACAGGAACTAGAGTTCCGGCCGATTCCGGGCGCTGGCGGCTTCCAGTGCTCGAACCCATCGGCGATCGACCTGACGTCGCTGCTGGCTGCGCTGTCCGTGTTCGACGAGACGTCGATAACGGCGCTGCGCGCGAAGTCGGTGCAGCTGACGGCGTACGCGGAGCACCTGCTGCTGAAGGACCTGGCGGCGGACGAGGCGGCGCGGCCGTTCCGCATCATCACGCCGCTGGACGCGGAGCAGCGCGGGGCGCAGCTGAGCGTGCTGCTGCGGCCGGGGCTGCTCAAGAACGTGGCGGCGGCGCTGCAGGAGGCGGGCATTGTCGCGGACCAGCGCGAGCCCGACGTGGTGAGGGTGGCGCCGGTGCCGCTGTACAACTCGCATGTCGACGTGTGGAGGTTTGTGACGGTGTTCAAGGCGGCGATTGGCATGTAGGCGGCGGCTCAGGCCAGGGGCAGGCGCGCGGCGGGCGGGTGTTTGTTCATTAGCTCAGCATTTCAGACGTAAAGATAGCGATCGGGAAGGCGACGCGGCGGCGCGCCCAATCAGGCGCTGCGGGGTCGCGCGGCGCTCGATAAGCGGCGGCACCGCGAAAAATACTTAATCCACTCATCCGCGTCTCCGTCCCCAGCATCCGGCCCTCCCTGTCGGCTGCCGCCCCCTCTGCGCGCACAAGCCCTCGCTGTCCAACGCCGCCCCTCTGCCATGTCCGCCCCCGCCCCGCCGGACTACCGCCCCGCTCGGCGCATCCGACAGGCCTGCGAGCCGTGCCGGTAAGCCTGCATCCGCCAGCAGTGACCGCATCGCCCTCGCTGACTTGTGTCATGGCGCCGCCGCCAGCCGCAAGAAGTCGCGCTGCCCCGGCGAGCGGCCCAGCTGCTCGCACTGCTCGCGCCTCGGCCAGACGTGCTATTACGCTGCCGACCATCCCGCCGCGCCTGACTGCCCCAGCGCCGATGCTGCCCGCCCGTCACGGGACCGGCTCGGAAGCAGCCATGGCGCGGATGCGGCGAGCGCCGGCTCCGGCGTCGGCCCGCCCGGTCCGTGGGTGCGTTTTGGTCGCTTCTGCTGTTCTGCCGCGCCCTGGCTGACTTGCTTGCCTGTCGCTAGGCCGATCGATTGAGTGTTCTGGAGACCAAGGTGGCCGAGGTGCTCGGTGCTCTCAAGTGAGTGGCGCACTCCGCTTCCGTGTGCGAAGGCGGCTTGCTGACAGCGTGCACAGCCGGATGCCATGGACTGCAAGTCCGCCCACACCGACCCCGTCCACGGGCATTGCCGCCGGCCCTCCCCCGGCGGAGCAGTCTCCACCCATAACCGCCAGGTTGGTTGTCCTGGCCTGCTTGCTGCTACGACAGTCGCTGACTCGGAGCCTTAGCACGCTGCCACCGTGGGACACCATAGTATCAGTCGCCGAGCTCTACCTCGCTTATTGCAATTGTCAACCTATTCCGCTTTTCTCTCCACGAAATTTTATCTCTAGTCTGGGAACACGGGACCCTGAAGTTCTGTTTGGTGTGTTGGCTCTGGGGGCGCGCTTTTCAGATGATGTCTTGTTTCGTGATAGTCGAGATCGCGCCATACGAGGGTATGCTGAAGCTGCACGGACTCTTATCATGCGTAGGGTCTCCAATGGGCCTATAGAGCTTTCTACCCTACAGGCCATGTGCCTCTTGAGTGCAGTCGACTTTAGCAGTAAGCACTCTTCTTGCCAAACACTTGATCATGAAAGGCTGAAGAAATCTCAGATGGCAACACTCATAGGGCCAGTGCCCTCGGCTCGTTAGCACTGGATTTGGCTGAAGGCGCGGGCCTCTCCACCGAATGCCATGTCTCACTTCGAGACCCCGCCCATGAAGAGAGAAGACGTTGCTTTTGGAGCATACTGTTCCTCAAAAGGCTCCATGGAAGTAATTGTGGCGTCTATTCTCTCTCTATGGAAGATAACATGCCCCGATACCCGAGCAGTCCGGCAACGCCACCTTTCCTTGATGCGCCTCCGGACTCGCGAAGCTCTCAGGACGGTCCGAGGGATGAGGGCATAACAGCATATATCATTCAGCTGAGCGAATACTGGCATAAGACCGTCCGTTATGCGCGCCGACGTGCTAATCCTGGCGTTCATTACCCATGGTCTGCGGAATCCGAGTACTCGAAGATCTTGGTCCAGATGATGGAATTTGAGTCTCGCATGCCCTACAAACATCGGTTCCGGCCTGCAAAATTTGCCGAACATCCTCCTGAGGATCTTGAAAAGCAGCGAGACTATTGGTGTCCCTGGCTTTTCTCCCAGATCATCTACCACACAATCATGTGTCTTTTGAATCACCCGTTGCTCCTCTCCCTCCGGCTGCGCAATTTCCGCGTGAGCATTCCCGAAATCTTTCTCCAACATACAGCAGACTTGATTGCATCCCATACCGACTGGGTCATCCACTTTATCGACATTTTGGAGGAGAAGTCCTTCCGAGTCACCGACCCCTTTCTGGGCCACTGCGTCGCCGTAGTCGCAACCATCTACCTCCAACAAAGCTTCGCCGACGACGCCGGAATACGAAACGAGAAGCGCAACAACTTTCTCAAGTGCCTCAACTTCGTGCGCAATCTAGGAACATACTGGCCGAACGTATCCCAAATAGTAAGCCACCGCCCCACCCACTCCACCCAACCAAGCCCTCCAAACAACCTCCTCCACCAAACCCCACCTAGCTAACACCTTCCCACCACCCACAGGCCCAAAAGCTCCAAAACTTCGAATCCACAGTCTCCACCTCCTACCGCGACTCCGCCTCCGCCTCCGCCTCCACCACCACCACCGCCCCCTCCTCCCCCCCCTCCCACCCCCAACCCCAACCCCAACAACCCCAACCCTCCGTCTTCATCGACCTCACCACCTTCTGGGAAATCCTTGAATCCGTCTTCCCCTCCTCTGACGCCCCCGACGCCCTCGGCTCCCTCTTCGGCTCCTCCCTGTGGCCGCACCGCAGCAGCGCCGCTGCTGCTGGGCCGCGTGGCGAGGTCGTTAGCTCGCGCTTGTTGCCCGAGCCGACGTATCCGAGGAACAATAGCGTTTCGACGCCCGTGGCGTTTTCGTCGTCGGCGGCGGGTGGGAGGGGGTTGGTGGAGGAGGATGTGGTGGGAGGGTTGATGGCGACGGCGACGGAGGGGGATGAGTTGGCGGTGTTGGCGCAGAGCTATTTTGCGCAGGGGCAGGATTTTGTGAGGGGGGTGGATGATTGGTGGACGTTTGGGCAGTGAGGTGGGGGGTGTGTTTGGGGTGTTATGACGTGTGTGTATGTATGCATGTACAGTCACTTGAATATATGTGGATTTGAGCTGTGCCGGAGCTGTTTTTAAATTTTGATTATGAGTTGAGGAACTTTCCTAGAAAGTAACGATATTCTGTATCCGACGATTGACTTCGTAGCAGATTAAGTCCTTTGGAAAATTCATTTATCCAAAGCTACGAAAAGAGAAAAAAAAGCCAAAGCTATGAGAGCAAAAAAGCTACACACAGCCCGGCCGTCCATATCCTTCCATCGCGAAAAATGGAATACATGGACACGAACCCCATCCACCCCGGCCGTTTGTTTAGCTGCGTGCAGGCCAATGGGCCCTCCCAGCCGAGCCGCCGTCGCTCAGAGACGATTCAAGTCGCCGTTGCTGAAGAGGAAAAGAAGACGGTTGGAGGGCGATGGGCAAGTCTTATATAGTAGGCTCTGGGCGGACCGTGCGCAGGCGAGGGCAGGCGCTAGAGTTAGTCAGCTATCTGTCAGGTTGGCTGCCTAGGTGGGCGCTGGGGGTGGCCGTGCGCAGGCAGCGGCAGGCAGCAGGCCTGTCACATGGATGGAAGGACGTACTGGAAGATCACCATCGGTACTAGTATATTGATTGCCATGCTTCACAATCGCAAATGATCAGCAGACTAACGTCAATATTTCAAAGTATGCTACAGCTCATAGATAAACATCTCACTTAGACACTCTGATATCATCGCGAAAAGAGCACATGTACAGCAAGCCTAAACCCTCAAGTCCAAACCAATCTGCGGGTCTAGCTTGAGAAGTTCTTCTGCCACGGTCTGGACGTCCTTATCACCTCCGCCGCCGACGTTGATGACAATATCCTAGCCATTCCTCATCATCTTAGCCAATCCAACACCTCCATAGATAGCATGCGACGTCTCAAGGACAGGAGTGATTCCCTCAAGCTGACTGAGCATCATACCGCCTTGAAGTGCCTGCGCATCAACGGCAGCAATGAAAGACCCGCCGTTCGATGCCTTCAACGCGGACATCTGGGGACTGACGCCGGGATAATCGAGCCCCGTGGAGATAGAATCCGTGTCGAGAATCCAGCCATCTTCGTCTTGCAGTAGGTAGGTACGAACCCTGTGGAGAACTCCGATTGTGCCGTTTGTCAGCGTGGCACTATGTCTCTTTGTGTCCGTACCGTTGCCGACCGCTTCGACACCTAGCATCTTGACGTCTTCACCGTTGGCAAATGGATGAGCTTGAGCGATTCCGCCTTCGGGGTCTTGGTAGGGGGCCACGTAGATGAAGGAGTCCGCGGTGTTGCTTAGGTAGGACGGCCAGACGGGCTTCTGCAGTCGTTGGGGGGAGCGATTAGCGGGACGTATACGTATGAGAGCAGCCTTTCTTTGCAAGTACTTCCGAGTTAGGATCACGGGAAAGGTGCGGGTAAGCGCTTTACCCATCTTTCGTGCAGCAGTTCCTGAGCCGAACAGCCTCTCCTTCCGGCGGCGCGTCAGTGATTACCAACCTGTCTACGTCTGCGATCCGCGCGTCCTTGATTACTCGCTCTTCTCCGTAGCTCGGGGAGGGGTTTAGGTTCCCCGTCAGGAGGAGCGGAGCGGAGCGTGCAGGCCCCTTGCTCCGGGCCGTCTGCACCATTTCCAGATATGACCACATCTTGACTCCGTTCAGGAGCGTTGCTCTGGCGGGGATAAGTCAGCTCACGACCACTATCCCGGTGGTGGTAAGAAAGGGGAATGGATGGGGCCCTGGTGCTGATGTGAGAGCCCTCCTGTCGCACTTACCGTTGCGGCATCTGGTGTCTCTGCGACTGAGGAGTATCCAGTCGTAACATGGCCAATGAGTGCGGACTTTGCTTATGCTCAGCTCTTCTGTTGCCCTTGCGTCCGAAAGATAGAGTTAATCTCACCCTCTGCTTGTCTTTGCACTTGGTGGAGACGCTCTTGATGTGATTCATGCTTGCAGCAAAGACTTGAAAGAACGCGAACGCAGTCATAGACCCATGATCAATACGACGTCGAGGCTAACAGATACCATCTCCTGGAGAGAATGAAGCTCCTGTCCCCACCTCTACCATTGCCGAAGCTATGTACCGCCAGCCTACCAGACATTGTGGAAAGAATTCGTAGAGTCAGGAAACGGTCCCAGCGGAGGCGGAGACGGAGGCGGTCCGTGTCAGGTACTGGAGGGCGATTCTGAAGGCGGTGGCAGTCGGACTGAGGATTTCTTCTCAGGATCCGCCGGGATGGTGGGAGTAAAGAAGATGGGCGCGAGTCATGCTTACTCCGCATCCTGGAGATATGCATGCGGGGTCGGATGTTGATCTTTGGAAATGCGCAGGAACCCGACCGTGAATGGTCGCTCGTTCTATCCGACGCCTCCGGTTGGGTTTGTCAGGACGGATCGATAGGAGCGCTGCGTGTTCCTGACATTACCGTTAAAGCCTTGCCAACCCCTGATCCCGCCGTGTGGTGGAGGTGCGATGAAGATGTGGATTGGGAATCACGGAGGCTAGGCTAGCCATCCGCCTTCACGGTTCACCTTCAATTGAGGGGTCGTGAAATGCATGCGAATCATTTGAGGACCAGATCTCGCAAAGGATTTAGGTTCTGCAGGATTCAGGTCCATGGAGAATAAGATCCTTGGTATGCGATATATGCCCCATCAGCCAATCAGAGTCTGCACGCTTGGAATTATCCATGCTCAGCCTGATGCAAGACTCTCGTCATCGTGAGAACATGTGTGGCAACCATTCTAGTTCCTGTGGCATCTGATTCTTGGAGTCTTATTCAGCAGCCTGGACAACGAATGGCGGACTAGTCCGCAATCCTGGGAAAAGTCTTCTCTGTGCGGTGTTGAGGTGGGCGGTTCGCGGGGCCTCGATTGAGATAAGAATAATGCCCCTGCGCTGCGGAAGAACCGGGATAGATGGCATGCGAACTTGGGTCAGGATTTTGAGGGCGGGAAGGAATCCCGGACTCTTGGACTGGGAGATTTTACCAAGATGACAGCTGTTCAATCAAGCGCTCAACTGCAACAATGCCGTGCATGGTGGAAGAGGCGTGGACCACGGACGCGCCGAAGGGTGGAAACGAGGAGAAAAGGATCTAGATAGGCTAGGACGATATGATAAAGTGCCTGTGCCAATCAGCGGGTGCACGTGCTCAGCCGTCCATGCATGCCATCTGTGAAGATAATCCTGTGGAACCAGGATGAGATCTGTGGAGCAACCTCGCCTCGTGACTGAAACCGCCAAACAAACCTCATGGACCCGGTACACGCGTTCCATCGTAACCAGAAAGACTCCCCCCCAAAACCACGCGAACAAGAATCTGCCAAGGCTGCGGGGGAGCGAAGCTCCAGAAGCCTAGAAGTCTGTCCAGACCTAATTCGGCTCTGATCGCATGTTCGTTTCTTTGGAATAGGGGCGGCGGTTTCCAGAGAGACGTGCAGAAAACAGTTGAGTTGGTTCACCGTCGAATGAAGTGCATCTAGCCCCGACTCAGCATTATCTCCATCCGGTATACCTGATATGTTAGAATCACGACGGTAAGCAGCGATCGACGAAAGGGCGTAGGTATTCTCCTAGCGTTCGAACAGGGGCAAAGGTGAGCCTCGGCAGCAACACGAACAGATATCTGTCAAATAAGCCGGATTCCAGTGGCTGTTTAGCGGAAGATCACGGTCGAATGGCAGCCAAGGACAGCACGACCGCAGATTGCCCTAAGTTTTAGGGGTACACTAATCGGTGGTTAGTTGAGCTGGCCGACGCCAAGATCACGTCGGTCCCAGGCGGAAACTTCCTTCACCCCGGACTGGGGGAGAGAGACGGGACATGTCCCGCGCAAAACGGTCCTGCGACAGACACTTACTGGAATTATTCCTCGGGCTGCCTATCGGAATCCTTTCCCAGTTTCCTTGCCGAGTCCAAAGTAGCGCCGAACAGCGAACCCTTGTTGAATCCTTCTCGCTTGAGATTGCGTGAGGAGGCTGGAAATCACTCCGAATCACGCCCGATCTGGTTATCACTCAGCTCGTGCAGTGTAGCAAGAACCTACACTGCCACTTGGTGGCACAGCTGCTCCAGCCTGGATCGTGCGATGGCGTTCATCCTTGGCCCAGCTGCAATTGCTCCGCCTGTCAACCACGCGCGTGCCTGTCTTCCTTCCCATACCCTGCCGGGAGGGCGCAGATGGTAGTGGCTGCTGACTCCTGGATGAAATCATCGGCTAAAATGGTTCGATTTTGGCGTATGCCGATCCAACCGTCCTTGCAGCCTTATGCAGACTGGTGCCACGGTACTGTCCAGGTCGTAGGCGGGCCGTCGCTTGAACACTTGCCTCATTACGACTGACGCTGCGCGTAATACGCCTGTTTTGAATGTTGCGAATGGGACTCCCCTTCTCGGTGGTAGAGTGGAGAAGCACCCCGAGTGCGGACCGTTCTGCATCCCATCAGCTTCGGATGCCAAGCTTTGTGGGTTGGTGAGATGTAGAGGCTTCTGCTTGCACATGCTTAGGAGGCGATGGTGGCGGAGGCTACTTTCGAAGTCGATGCGAGGGAGCGATCGGGATCCACCGCATGGATGGATATGGCGTAGTCGAACGTTGGGGGGCGGCGTCAGCATTGATCCCTGATCAGCGTTTTCCTACGGTTTAGGAGTAGCAGTCTTCCCCGCCTCCTCTGCTCGCTACTTTGTCGGGGCGTTGCTTGTTCTCGGAACCATCTACCATCACCGACCCGGAGTAAACAGTGTTAGCCGCCTCTTGCTAATGGATAGTGCGCGTACATATACTTACAGTCTCGACGATACGACCCATAATAGGCGTCCTTGTGGCCCAATGGTTTCTCATGAACCTCAGTTCTGCTCCACTAAAGGCCTTGCTTCTCACAACATAGGTCAGCCACGCACAGACGTATTTCTCAAGCTCCAGGTGTTTTCTTCCAAAATGCTCGTTTGCTCCGGTCGGTACACTCCTTCTGTAGACCTTCCTTCTTCGCAGGGACTGACATGCGTAGTGGGCACATTACCGCAGCAGCCGCAGCAGCAAAGCGAGGAGGACTCCTTCCACAGTAAGCCGAAGATGAGAAGACCCTCGGCACCGGTGACCTCGGCGTGCAATCATTGCCGAAGACTTCATGCACGATGTGAGGACCAACGGCCTTGCAAGCGCTGTGTTTCGTCTGGCAGAGGAGTAGGTCCACCCAAGCAGTATGGGGTAAGCCGGAAGCTAATCATCGTCTGCTCGCACAGACGAACTGTTTTGATCCAGAACATAAGAAACGAGGGAGGCCGAGAATCTACGATGTTGGGGTCAGCAAACCTACGTAAGTGCCGGTCCATGCAGACAGCTAAAGGTGTTACCATGGGCAGCATGCTGACCACCTGTAGATTTGAGATAGCACCTAAAACCGATTCGAGGGACATAATACTTCCCCGGCCTCAATATTCGAGCTATTCTGACGGACGGTCGACATCGAGATTCGACAAGCCTATACTTCTTCCAGCACCGTCGACGAAGGACGCTCGTCAATTCTCAACGAGCTCAACGAACACGGCGTGGTCCCGACCAGCAGTGCTCCCAGGAGCAGGCACTCCGCCGGACACTCCTACCTGCCCGGTGTGGAGCAATCCATTTGCATCTGGGCCCAACAAATGGATCTCTCCAGAGACTGGGTACGGAAGTAGCAGTCGAGAAGACGAAAGAATGCTTGCCCCTCCTCCTCCTTCGAAGAAGGGGCGTGGTCTGTCGATAGACGAACTCCTTTCGTAACAATTATGCGGCGCATTTTGGGTGCGATGGAAGCTCCTCTAAAAAGAAAATCAGGTGCGCCTTCGAGTTCGAGCACCCCGAAACGCTGCCGACATTGCATTTGGCATTTAACAACCGGCGGAGTAATGCTGGCGTTAGAGGCTCGTTCTGTCCCCACTGGGCAAGAGGGAACGAATATGTATTGTATATTGGAAACGTGAGGAGGGATTGCATTGGCTTCAGCACCCACGCCGGTCGTTTCTCCAGCAATCTACTGTCCTCTGTGGAAGCCGCAATCTGATTCTTGCCCGAGCCTAATATTGAGCTTCAAATTTTAGCCGTCGCATGTGGGGAAGATCGGATAGTGACGAGGGCATAAACAGCCTGTGCAGATCACAGCAAGGCCTGCACGTCAGGCTTAGCATAATCTTAAATCAGCCCTGCCGGCCAACAAAGCCTCACGCAAAGGCCATGTTGCGGTCTGACGTTTGCGAAGTGCCGGATAGGCCTAGAATGGAAAATCATGCGAGGGAGGAGGCACAGCGCACGACGACGTCGACCGGACACAAAAAAAGGCCATCGGCAGGGGAGGAAAGGCACGAGAGAGGAAGGGCGTGTGCTTACAGGACGGCATGCGACGAAATCATGACGTGCGGAGCGGGACGCGCGCTGGAAGGGTCTCGACCAGAGTTAGACGGGAGACGGTGGCTGACGATCCGCGCGCCGGCGGCCAGATCTGCCCGGCACCGGGATGGACGAGCGAAGCGCATCAGCCGCGAGGTTCCGGACGCAGTCGGTCGAGGGGCGCAGAGAGCGTGGTGGGCGGAACAGACAGCCGCTTGGCCTCGGAAGGCGCCTCCGCACGCCGCCAAGCCTGCGCCGTTCTGCCCGCGTCTCTCCCGGCCCCGACACTCACCTCCACACCTGCCGGCTGCTCTGCACGGCAGTCTCGCCGCACGCAACGAGGCCGCAACGCCGATGCCACGACTCAGTACGAGCAGAAGCGCCGCGAAAGATCATGCGAGCCCCTCCAGATGCCCCACCACCGGCGCGGGGGCCACTCCCGCCGCCTGAGCTCTTAAGGCCGGCCGTGATACGCATTGTTCTGCCGGAGAAGGACTGAACATGGCCTCCGAACGCACCCCGACTATTCTGCTTGTGCCTGGCGCGTGGCAGCCATGCGACGCCTTCGATCCACTGCGCGACCTCCTCGCCCAGAAGGGCTACCCTTCGCTGGCCGTCGACCATCCCTCTGTCGGCAGCGACTCGGCGGACCAGACGCTGGACACCGACGTGGCGTCGCTGCGGAAGATCTTGGCCCAATTGGTTGAACAGGAAGAGAAGGACGTCGTCGTCCTTCTGCACTCTTACGGTAGGCTGAGCACCATTCAAGCAAGACAGGCGCTTCCGCTTACAGCAACACCACAGGCGGCGTGGTCGGATCCTGCGCCAGCGAGGGCTTTGGAGCAAAGCAACGCGCGAGCAAGGGAAAGAAGGGAGGAATCCTGGAGATCATCTATCTCTCAGCCTTCGCGCTTCCGAAGGGAAAGAGCTTGGTCGAGATGCTTGGCGGTCAGCCTTTGCCTTGGATGAAGTTCGATGTCCGTCCTCCTCCTTCCGCATCTAGCTAGCATGCCTTCTCACGTGCGCAGGGCTCCAAGGTGTTCGTCGATCTGCCGCCGTCAACCGGCTTCCCCGATCTCTCTCCGCCCGAGCAAGAGAAGTGGAGTGCCCGCCTCACTCACACTGCCGCCGCCGTCTTCATGGGACCTTCGACCTACGAACCGTGGCATGACATCCCGTGCATGTATTTCATCTGCGACGGCGACACTCTCCTGCCTCCTCCGGTCCAGGAGGCTATGGCTCACTCTCTGCCCGGTGCCACTATTCGGAGAAACACCGGCGCCCATTCTGCCTTCCTTTCTGTGCCGGAGCAAGTCGTGGAGGGAATCGAGGCTGCCGTTGAAGAGGGGCAGGAAAAGAGTAAGATATAACTATACCCATCACAGAGCGGGAATACCATGCTTCTACTCCGGCTGAAAAGCACGCACGCCATAGCCATATCCTGCAGCAAATGCCTTCTTTCGTGAGACCGGAGGCTCAACCGCTTCAGCCGTAAATCTACGCCACGTACCCAGCCAGGGAGGCCGCGTCAGTCGCCAGATTCGGTGGCTTGGCACCGGGACCAGCCGTCATTGCTTTGATATGCGGGTGCCGCTTAGGAAGCGAGTCATAATCGGGATCCTGCATGGCCCAGTAGCAGGCTCGCGACATGGGGTCGGTAAACCCAAGGAACATTTTACGTCGCGACTCTTCCCAAGCGTCCAAGACGGTGTCCGGGGCTCCCCGCTGAATGCAGGAGATGAGGACGTCTGCCAGACTCCCCGCATCAAAAATACCCGACGCCATGCCCTGTCCCGCGTAGGGATTCGTCACTACGTCTGATGTCAGCTTACGTGCGAGGTAAGACTCGGCAACAGCTCCGAGTCGCTACTCACAGTGTGCAGCATCTCCAGCCAATAGGACTCGACCCTTCCGAAACGTTCTAGCGCACAGCTGCTGCGCTTTGTAGGGTGCTAGCCTGTCGATCTTGTACTGCAGGGGCCGCGGGCCGGGCAACAAGGCCTCGAATTTCGCCGGCGCCGTGTTCTCGATGTCCGCTGCGCTGTAACCCAGAGGCACGCTGAACGAGACGCGCCACAGCCCCTCCGATGTGATTTGGCATATCATCCCGTAGTTCTCGGTGTCAGCCATGAAGTTCGCGCCTTTTTTGAAGCCATACTTTTCGAAATCATAGTAGATGTCGGATGCGACGAGCTGGCACGGCAGCGTTTCTCCTTCGAAAGCGATTCCGGCTGACTTCCGCACTGTGCTCCTACCTCCGTCCGCACCGACTAGGAACGAGGCCTCGAAAACCTTCTCGGAGCCATCAGGCGCCGTCACAGTCGCTTTGACGCTGTCGGTCGCGGTCTCGTCCAGAGACTGCAGAGCGTGGCCCATCAGGACCGTCACCTTTTCAAATTTCCGCAGATTGGCCAGCGCGATCTTGTTGAACCTGCCTTGAGGCACGAGCATGACTCCAGGCCTGCCAGGCTGCTCCGGAGGCTCGAAAATGATGGAATGGTCCGAGGTCTTTCGGAAGCACAGTCCGGTACTAGCCAAGTCTCCTGCGGCTGCCACGAGGCCATCCAGCAAGCCCGCTCTTGAATATTCTGGAAGTAGGTTGGGCATGTGAGCCATGGCCTTGGGCGCTTCCTCCAGCTCATTCTGGGCTTCAACAACGGTGACGTCGATATTCGCCAGCGCGAGGCGGTTTGCGAGCAGCAGGCCAATCGGACCAGCGCCGGCAATGAGAACTGTGGTTTTGCTCGCCATTTGGGAAGAAAAGCCGATGGTAGGTTTTTGCAACAAGAACTTGTGGCACGAAACTACGGCGACCAGTGCAGAAATTTTGTGACACTTTCCCGAATTTATTTCCCCGTCTCAGTCGCAAATGGTACATCACCCCAATCGGATGCACGCATCCAACCGCCAAAAACGTGCTTACCATGCTCAGCACAATGCGGGGGCGCTATACGGATGACGTGGGGATCCGACAGTCTGTTCTCCCGCAAGCTCTCCCGGAAGTTCTCCCGTGATGGACCCTTGGACCGATCGGTCAATGTCCGGATGCCCGACAATATTTTCCGCCATTGAGTATCAATATCATACGGATCTATTGGATTTTCTCCTGCCCAGCTCACCATGTAATCGCGCTCGTCCGAAGAAGTGACAAGGCCGATTTGACGAAGCCCCGGACACACTTGGCGAATCCTTTCGGTAGAGATCTGACATGTCCGTAGTCAATAGCCCAGCCAAAACCTGTGCCTTAAGACTTTTATCCCTTCGAGCGTCGTACGCACACAGCCATGATCTACGGGGCCACCACGGCGCTGGGCCTGTCACGCTCGCGTGCTGTCAGCGTAGCTCCCGAAGCCCGCTACCGTAGGTACTATTCCCATTCTCCACCACTCAGTCGGGCCCGACACGACGTATTCCAAATGCGGAGAGCTCTTACTGTGCTCATTCTGGAAATCATCGCAAGGGATGGATCTGTTGTGCCCTGGTGCTGGCGCTGCTTACCTACGGCAAAGGACGGGACCGACCGGAGTGCGAAACGCGGTACACCGAGCCCGTCTCCGTCCGCGGTTGCTCCCGGCGTAAGCCACGTTTTCGGGAATTTTTAGTCCTCACGGGCAGCGACGGTCCGCTGCCGCGTCACACAACACTATTGCATGTCGGTTCCGGGTTCGTGGGGCCCCGGAATTGACAGGTCCTAGGCATCTATCAGTCCCGGCCATAAGCGCAGTAAGCGACCTCTCGGCATTTCTTCGATTCTAGCTGCCCAGCTCCCCGACACGAGGATTTTGGCAGAAAGGTTTGGATGGAACCGGATATGGCGGCTGATGAAAGGCTTGTGACTAACTTCTCTGGAAATCCGTAGCTAAGGCCCCTTCATTCGCTATCGAACACTCTGCAGTATAATCGATGCTTATTTCATAATGCATATCCAATTCATCGATGTAGACGTCACAAATGAAGGAGAAGAAGTGCGAAGTGAGAGCACAGATTTCTGTTCAGTAATTCTTCAGATACTTACCAAATACTCTATGCTTCCGTACATGCTAATTAAAGTAACCCACTCTAACGTATCTATTCAAATGTCGATATTACCTTCTCGTAAAATGAGTGTTCTACAGCTATAACTTTCGTCTTGTTAGTCCTTCAAAACAACGCAATCACCGAAAATGAGCGGCTCTCAACCTCATAGAACTCCGTCCGCCCACTTCCATCCAGATTGTACCGATATATAGTCCCTTCCATATCCGCCACATAGACATGCGCAATCCGAACATGCAATCACAACCCCATCGCCTCATGAAACTCCGTCGCCAAACCCGGACACTTCAACGGCTACGTCGTCTTCCCCTCCCCCACAACAGCCCTCCCTCCCCATCCACCCTTACCGCATTCAACGTAGGTATTCACGTACGGCAACTCCCTCCTATCCGGCCAACACAACACCCCACTCCCGTCATCCCACTCCAAATCAATCCGCTCCAAAAACACACCTGACATCCTACCTGCGCCTCCAACCCCAATAAAGATGGACGGGGGTCTTTTTTGCCAATGCTTGTAAGTTAAAGCTAAAAATCATGTCGTGATAGAACCACGAAGTCTCCAGTTTGTTTTTCGCATGCGAACTCGCGCGAGATAATGATCATTCGGTTTCCGAGGCACTTTTCACAAAGTAAGTTGATTTGCACGGCTTGAGTGTTCCGGAAGCCTATTATTAAAAGCATAGCATTCGGTGGTCTTGGTGAAGTCATTTATTGATCCGAGAACGGAGACGCTTTTAAGACTTTGCTACGCGGAATGAGCGCTAGGTCGGTGCCTTTTTTTACTGGTGGATAGGGCAATATTGTCTTCTCCAAGATTTTGAAGATGCCAGAATAGATCAAGGAGTGTTTGAGCTGGCATATTGCTTATCTCTGTTGGTAATCTAGTACAGTGTGCCTGGGATAATTTGATTGCGGGGAAGCAACCGACCGTTCAGATATTAGTACCGGCAACAAGTGGCGTAGGGCATGCGTTAAGCAATTTCCAGAATGAAGCACAGAATAATTTTGGGTAACTTCGAAAAACTGATGCCCCTTGTCTGTTCTCTGCCAAATATTAAGAAATAGCGGCTGACGATCACCAGGAGAGCCTCCACTTGGAAAGTCAGTGAATGAGAAAGGAGCAGCATACCAATCAAACCCCAAACACTGGCTTCCCGCTCTCCACCATCTGCGCAATCGAGACATCAAAAGGTATCCAACCCTCTCTCCCCATCTCCCTCAACAGCTCCTCCCCCCTCTGATTCACCACCTCCACCAAACACCTCCCCTCCCCCACATCATCCTCCACCAACTTCTTCCACGGAAACAACCTCCTCAGCACGGCCAAAAGCTCGTTAACCAAGTAAGGCTGCGCAAACGCAAAGACCCTCTCGTCCACCGCATCCCCCCTCACCGCCACCGCAACATGCAACCTCCCCACATCCCCCGCATCCACAAAAACGGATTGATTCGCAGATATTCCCCTAACGTTCGAGAAGGTTACGACAGCTTAAGTAGATGAGTTAAAAGTCTCTCATGTTGAATTTACGGGCCGTCATACTTGATCACTCATCGCCGTACGTAACGAACAGGCTGACAGAAAATCCGTTTTCGATGTTGTACTCATCGTAAGAGGTGGATCCATGCAGAACCTCGTACCGTTGCATTGCGCCGCAAGCGCCGGTCGAGTTTCCGTCTGCGGCTTCGTTCACGCAAACCTTTCCCAGCAATCCAGCAATGCGCTCTCCGACGTCCCGACCCTCGAACCAAGCACCGTGCAAGAAGCCAAAGTACTCGGCAGAGTTGGCTTCACCGGCGAACCAGAGCCTGTCCACATTGGCGCGGAGGTTCTGGTGCATTTCAAGAGTGAGACCTGCGGGCCAGTTGGAGTAAGAGCCGTGAGCCCACGGCTCTTGGCTCCAGCGAGGATACATGACGTCGAGAGGGTCAGGGATATCCTTATCGGGGAACATCAGACGGAGAACCTCCATGAGTTCTGCTGTGGTTTCCTCGACGGACTGTTGCTCAATGCGGTACGACTCATCTCCAATCACAGTGGCGAAGATGATGTTGGAGCCGGGGATGAAGCCCTCAGTAGACAGAGACTGCCAGACTGGGTAGTAGCCGCGAGCCTTGGGATCGGCGTAGAGAAAGAACTGAGTGTCGGGGTCCCAGAAGGTCTCGTTGAATTGCATGAAGATCTTAGTGTACGTGCCCATCTGGAAGTTCTCAATGGCCGTCTGCTTCCAGCCAGGCAGCGGAGGCTCAAAGGCCACGACGTCATTTTGCAAGACTCCAACGGAGAAAGTGCAGATTGCGTACGCGGCGGAAACACAGCTGCCATCTGAGTTGTACACAGTGACTCCGTCTGGGGAATACGTGATGTTCTCGACGACGGTGTTGAGCAGAAGACGAGAATCATTGCGTTTCAGATAGGTGTATGCTTCGCCGAGAACGAAAGCGTTGAAGCCGCGCTGGTCGATGACGAAGTTGTTCGCTTCGCTGAACTGGTAGTAGGTGGCGTTGTAGCCCCAGATTCCTGCAGCGAAACCACTCGCTTCGGGCGAGTAGGAAGTTTCCCAGTCCCACTCCCACCACTCGACAGCCTGGGCGGCCATGTTCTTCTTCGGCTTCCATCCAGCAAGACTGAGACCGGCCCTGGTGCTGATATCCTGCAGATTGTCCGTCACAATATAGCCGGCATTCTGCTCGGCAATGGCGTAAGCGTCCTCGTACTCATCCAGCAGATCCGTGTAGTCGACCGGGCCGGACTCGTTATAGGTTAGGATGGAGCTGTAGTTGGAGTAAGTGTTGGTGACATTGTACTTCTTTCCAAGCGTCCAGATTGGGTTCTCCGGTCCACCGGGGGAGCCGAGTCCTTGAATCCAGTTGGCGCCGAGCTCGACGACATAGGGGGAGCCGTCGGATTTCGATCCGAAGGTAGTATGGGCGACACGGCCTCCGATGTAGTCGTTCCGGTCAAGGATGAGAAAGTCTGAGATAGATTGGTTGGACAGAGCTTGGGCGGCGGTGATGCCAGCTACACCGGCGCCGAGGATGGCGACGGTGGTCTTGCGGCATTGCTTGTCCTCAACCCTCGAGTTCAGGGCGGCTGCGGAGACGGGCGGGGAGCGCGAGAGCACCCACGACAAGGGCAAGAGCACGGAGCCTAGGTATCGCATTGTGAGAGGCGCTTGGTGAAGCAGACAGTAGGCCTACCTTGTGCATAGTGCTCCTCGGGACGGATTTATAGCGGCCAGGGCGAGCAGTGCCGATAGCATGGGGCTCAGAGCTACAGCAGCAGCGTATTGTGATAGCCGCAGGAAGCTAGGCGGAAGAGAGCAGCTGTACGCTGGCGAGGCCTGTCGGACAGAAGAGGTGCGCCGGCACATTGCAGCGCGGAGATAACAGGGTCAAAGCGGCAGTCGCATGCGACGACAAGTGGGGATGGATGAAGCTTCGCTGCTGCCTCCTGCGCGGGGTTTCGGAGGGGCGCCTGCCTGGGAAACACGCGGCATATCAGCGATAACAGACCCGACACGACGCGTCCACGCGCTGATCCCCGATCTTGGGCCGCGTGTGCTTGACGAGACCAGCAGTGACGGAAGAAATGAACATCAGTCGGTCTTCTCGTTGATTCTCGATGCGTTTCGTGCCAACTTGCTCAGCCATTCCCACATCTCTCCTCCCCGCTCTTTGTTCCCTCGTACCAAGCCCTTGCATGGTCGTGTCGTGCATGAGCTAGCGGGCCGCAACTTACACCCGATAGGGCATGGTGCGCTGTCGGTTGTGAGGCGATGCTGGCTCCAGAGGGTAGGTATTGACGTCCAACATCACACAACGGCCAACTGCTTACCAACTGCACTACTTCCACGACAGTCATTACTAATCTTGCGCTGAATTCTGCTGAGCGCCTTATTTGGCATCTTGGCTCTAGAGCGACTTTGCCCTGTAGTCGTAGACGCGAACCCGTCCGATAAGGCCGCTTCGTATAGCTTTTGTCGTGCTCGGTTTGTTGTTGAGGTGCTGAAGATCTGGTGGTCCGAAGACGGAGGCGTGTGTTATCCTTAGACGGTATATGAAGGGAACGGCAAGTGAAACTGCGGACATTGCTCATACTTCGACGTCGTGGTAGCGGTCTGGTAAAGTGCCTGAGAGCTTTAGAGCGAGAGGACAATCGCCGCCGGAGCGTGCACACATGGATCTGGCGGGCCAAAAACCACACATAGATTAGACATTCCAGCACGTCTAATAACGTATGAAGTACCAATAGAGTATACTTAGGTAAGACGTAGTACCTGCAATAGCTTTATTAAAGGAAGGTAGTCCCAGAATAGGGACCGCCAGACCTTTTCCTGCCCCAGTAATGCATTTTAAGCGAGCCTTCAATTAGCTGAGGAGCTTATTGAAGTACCGCAAGCCTTAAGCGGCAGCGCGTCTTTACTGAGATAAGGACTGATTGTGCTCGTCACGTGCGGAGCGAATACGGCTTCCCCGCAGCTTATCGCCGCCTAAGAGCGCAGCCATTCTTGGCTCGCTGCTCACTACCGCTGCGCAATGCCACCGCCTTCAGCCGCGCTGGCAGCCTCAGGCCAGGTTTCCCGCTGGGATCCTGCGGCGTGACGCGGCGGCATGAGCTTAGCATCCCGTCGCCCAGCCAATCGCCGAGGGCCTGTTACTCGCTGCTCACCCGTTGCACTTGCACTCTCACCACTTGCTCGGGCACACCTTCCAAGAAATGCCATGCCCACACACACCACCGCTTCTGGAAGGAGCAATTGCACGCATTCCAAGCCCACACCATGATAACAGCAGCATTTAAGCGTCCACACCTCCCAACCCTTCTCCATCTCCTTTATACTCTACTTCTTCATACCCTCATTCCGACCTCTCTGCGCTCAGAAGCCTGTCACACGTCGTACAGAGAGCGCTTTCCCATCCCGAAACGGCCAGAGACAAATTTGCCAGAATAGTGAACACCTCAGCTTCGGCGGCCTCACCCCGCCGTAATTGCACAGGGTTAACCCGAGTCCGTGCCTCCCGATATAACTTTATTCCACTTGGCCTGAATGCTGCTCCTTTCTCTCACCGCTCCTCTTCTCCTCACTTCCCTCGTTGAAAATGGCGGCTCTGGGCCGTCCTGTTCGCTTCGCGCTTCTGCTTCTCACCACTTTCGCTCAGCTTGTCTCGTCGTCTTGCATCCCGGACGTTCCGAGCGCTTTACTGTCTGACCCTGCTATTCTGCAACATCCTGCCGTAACAGCAGCATTCAAGGAAGTGGAGCGGAACCTATCAGCTCTGTTCACTGACGGCACTCGTGATGGTTTCAGTTTCGCCATTGTGAGTTCCTCCTTGGAGTCCGGGACATTGGGTGGCAGCCCCCTCCTTTCCCGAGCCCTAAGCATCCCGGCCGGTAAAGCTAATCTGAAGTCTTGTCCGCAGGCACACGCCTCCAGCCCGGGAAAAGTGTTCGCGTTTAATCATGGAATGCTCAAGATGAACGAGACGCTTGGAAACGGCACAAGTGCCTCTAATCAAGTTGACAGCGACTCTATATTCCGCGTTGCCTCGATATCAAAAGCGTTGGCTGGTCTTTCCGCCCTCCTCGTCGAGAACGAGAGCAAGTCTCAAACCACTCTTCCATCATTGACTCTGGATTCGCCCGTCAGGGTTGCCCTCCCTGAATTCGGATTGCCGGACATAGACTGGCAAAACGGCGGCAGTGAAATCACGCTGTCCATGCTTGCCACACATAGCTCTGGACTGCCCAGAGAAGGCTACCTGACAGGCTTCAACATGGTCGCTGGACTCTCCAAAGCAAGCGCAGAGACTATCGGCGCTGAATGGGCTAACGCCAATCCCAGCGGGATCATCAAGTCTATCAAGCAACGCAATCTCATGTTTGCTCCCGGCCAACGAGCGGCTTGTATGTTGCACCACCAAAATCTTATCCGCTTTACGCTTACGCTTCCCCAGACTCCAATGCCGGCGTCTGCATTCTAGCTTGTGAGTAGCTGCATCGAATATCGAGATCACCACAGCATGCTGACGTTAGCCCGGGCGGCCAGTCGCCGTCGTGAACTACCACAATCAGCTGGCCAACACTAACCTAACATGGACCGAGTATGCGACGCAAGAAATCCTCGCTCCCCTCAACATGACACACTCCTTCTTCGGCTCCATCCCCGACTCGCTCGTCTCATACATCGGCATCCCGGGCAGCCCCAACTGGGTCGATCTCCTAATTGGCCCCGGCTACGACCCCGCCGGCGGCATGTGGGTGCGTCCATCCTCCTTCCCTAAACCATCCATCAACCCAACCATCCCCGTCCCAGCTCACCCTCGCTCCAGCCAATCACACAGATCCCAAAGTCCCAGAACCCATACCGACACTAATCACCGCCCATCATAGAGCTCCGCCACAGACCTAAACACCTTCCTCCACCACACCTTCCTCCGCCACCCCGACCCCCTCCTCATCACCCCAACCCAACGCCGCGTCGCCCTCCAACCCCGCCTCATCCTCCCCGACGGCAAGCAGCAAGTCGGCGCCCTAGGTTGGGAAATCGTCGTCTACAATTCACCGCCCAACAACACCACCACTCCCGGAAAAATCTACAACATCTACGGCAAATCCGGCGACGCCGGCGGCTTCCACTCCTGGATCGACGTCGTCCCGAACCTGGGCTACGGGATCGTGGTGCTGGCGCAGGAAGCCGAGACGCCGGGTGGGAAGGGCGGTTACGTGCGGGTGACGCCGAGTAGCGTGCGGGATTCGGTGCACGCGCTTCTGGTGCCGACGTTTGAGAAGGCGCTGGCGGGGAGGATGGGGGAAGTGTGGGCGGGGCGGTACGGGGACGCGAGAGATGGCGGCGCGATTGCGGATCGTGTCGGTGGTGGGAACGCGACGACGTCGTCGTCGTCTTCATCATTTGCGAGGCTGGAGGTGAAGGATGGGACGCTGTTCATGCGGGAGCTGGTGGTTAATGGGACGAGTGCGTTGGAGGGGTTGGATCGGTTGGGGTGGACGCCGGATAGTCAGGCGCGTTTCTTCTCGACGCCCGATGGGGTGTCGCTTAATCCGGCGGAGGGGGTGGGGGAGAATGAGGCGTTTGGTAAGGGGGCGCAGGTTTGGAGGATGATGCCGGAGTTGGAGACGTGTGATTGGTTTGATTTTGATGGGTGAGTTTCTGCTTCTCTTGAGGGTGGTGAGAGAGGGATGGTTCTTCGTGGATAAGAGGAGCATGAAATGCTGACGTCTTTTCGTGGCAGATACACCGACCAGAATGGATGGCCGCTGAGCAAGATAGTGCTCGTGGAGGGAGAGCAGGGGATGGAGCTGCACTACCCGCCTTACGACATCATTCTCACAAGGCTGCCGTCTTCATATTAGGTCTTGCGCCAAAAGTGTGAGGAGGGTGAGACGTGTCTAATTACTGGCTTGGGAAAGAGAAAGGATCTGAGCGTGTGCCCATGTAGCTCTGTATTTCCAAAAGACCCTCATGAGCACCGTAGACAAATAAAGGGAAGAATCAATCACATCACGCCTCCCAATTACCTTGGAGCCCAGCCTGTTTTTTGACCATTTCCCGCGAATGTTCCAATGAAACCATTACTTGACACCAAAAACACCTCTTGTACAAGCCTACATCGTCAGAAGTTCGTGGTACTCTCCATTAAGCATTGCTGTATCCGCCTGCTCCTGCCTTGGTGAGTTCTTCATTCTCTGTTTTCTGACCTCTAGCGGTGCCAGGTCATTTCAAATCAGGCCCCTAGCCTCGGAAAGAAATCGAACCTTGATCGCAAAGAAGACTAACCATGCTTGAGCTCGTCGATGGTGCGCTGCTGCCCCGCGAGTGCAGAAGCCTGGTTCTGGACGAGGTTCTTGAGCTCGCCGATCGTCAGCTGCTGCGACTGGACAACTGACTGAAGAACCTTCAGCTCGGTGGTAGCGGCATCTTGCTGCGAAAGGGTGGCCTCGGACGATGTCGCTCTGTCCTCCATTCCTTTTAATTTTTGCTCGACGGCATGCACTCTCTCTAGAGAGGTTGTGTGATGCTGTGGTGTCTGCGCATCGGCTTGTAGTGTCGGGAATGATTCCGTCGGAAAGGCACCAGCCAGAGCGGAAGCCGAGGTCCCTTCGAAGCGCTTAGGAGCAGCAGAATCTGTAGAAGCATTGTTATTTCCGGAGGTCGGATTGTTTTCAGAGGTCGGATTGTTTCCAGAGGTCGGATTGTTTCCAAAGGTCGAATTGTTTCCAGAGGCTGGGTTGTGAATGTGAGTGTTATCCTGTGCGATCAGAGGAGCGGCCTTGATGGAAGACATGGCGCATGAAGATTCCGCAGCATGAAGGATCTCCGGCTTGATGTCCGGATTGCCGTACTCTGAGTCGTCCTCCGAAGAATGACGGCTGTAAGGAAGGACAGTCTCTTGTGACACTCTTGCTCGTTTCGATGCGCCGTTTGTCGTCTGTGGTAGAACCCTCTTTCTGGTTAGCTGGGCCTCGGACGCCCCATCAACACTGGCACCCTTTTCGGCCATCTTGAACCTCATAGCAGGTGTGTTTCCCCGGAATGACTGCTTCGGAGCCTTACTGGATCGAGCTACACCGGCTGCACCGGGCTTCTTGCGAATCGGTAGCCTACTACACTCGTGTAGCGGAATCATATAGGGCCGATGCTTCTTGTCGATGTGAGAGCCCTCTTCGCCAATGAGAAATCTCTCAATCCTGTTGCACGAACAATTTAAGTCTTCATCATCGATGAGCTTCCGAAGCCTCTTCTTCATGTCTGCGTCAAGTTCTGGCGAGTGTTCATCTTTCTTTAGCTTTGCTTTGGCCGTCTTCCTGGCCGTCGTGAAAACGGGGACTTTACCAGCCGTTGAAGGAATGCTACCGTAGCGTCAGTAAATGTGGTAATATGGGAGATCGAGTGTATCATACGTCGAAGATTTACCATCCTTAAGGATGTGGAAAACATCCAAGCGCACCAACCACCCACCGTCCACGGTCACAACGGGAAAGGTGGTGTACCACGCGCAAGGAGGGAATGTCGGGTCAGAATGGCTCTGCTTCTCATTAGCGCAACGTGCTAAACAAGTCAAGATAGGTATGGCTCACAAGCTCCCTAACAAGTATGTCGTGGACTTTGCTGATACCCTGTAGAAATGGACGTTGGATGAGGGCTTCCCTCAGGACCTTGTCTTTGATCGAAGCCCACAACGCATACAATCGCCAGCTGTCGAAGCTCGCAAATGCTTTCACTTGCTTCGTATCTCGCAACTGCGTGCGAAGGTCGCCTTTGCCTGAGAACCAGCCCGAAAAAGTTTCAGGTGTCGACATCTTGGCCCTGCGCAACAAAGAAAGCGAAGCTGATGCGAGACTAGGTGATGAGTTGCTGACAGGAAACCGTTGGTACCAGAAACCGGCGGATGAAGAAGAACAGCGAGGAGCAGAGCTTAATGCCCAAGGACGGCAGAAGGTCTAAGAAGTACTGCACGCGAGAAAGTTAGCACATGCTTCTTCTCGACCTCAACTGAAGCACCAGCAGAACTGCGCGTGGCGACTGAGAGCTTCGAAGTGATGAAGAGTTTCATGGAACCACGTGGAAACGTACGTCTGAAGAAGCTGGCGTCCAGCAAATGAAGCTAAGAGTGAAGAGCAGTCTACGTGCGGGCCACGCAAGACCGGACGCAAAACGATGCCCGGACGGCAATGAGATGTGGAGTTGAGAAGGTAAATCGGAAGGGCAGAGGGCAACGGCGCGAGGGCCTTGAAGTTGCGCGCGCACACGCGTCGGGGGATTGTGCGGATTGCGAGCTACAGGCCCACAGGACGCGTTGTGTAGGCGTGTGTAGAGTCTCGGGGGTGAGTGAGCGCGCACGTGTTGTAATATCATCGCAGTGGAGCCACCTGACCAGGTGGCCAGCGGACTTATATAGTATCCATATGAAAACTGATATGCAAAATTACCTGGACGAAAAGAAAGCGGCAAGTTCACATAGTAGGGTAAAAGAATGAAGCCAGCGCAAAATGGGGTATTAACTGATTGAATCTACAGCAAGTCGCGCATACAAACGTCGTCTACATAACGCCTTCGCTCCGTCACATTTCGATGCACCGCCTTATCTCATCACTCCCGCGCCCGCACACTACTATCGCTCAAGAAGTCGGACGATCGGACTTGGTATGGCTCCTCTGGCGCTTAAAGCACGCACTGCCATGACATATTAGCAACCAATCCCTCCAAATATTGAACCAGGCCAGGGACGGAACACTTACAATGCACTCTTCGTCTTCTCCCTCAATTTCTTCAAGATGACCCTCAATTCGCCCAATTCAGTCTGCAACTTAACCCTTGCATCATTATCCGTCCGCTCATCCAACGCCAAGTAGATCGCGCTCTGAATCTCGCTCGCCTTATCAGTCGTATAATTTCCCAGCGTCTGCGCCAAAAACTCCACATCCAGCGTCGCCTGCATGAGCGCAGCCAGAGTGTACCGCGGCCGCGCCTTGAAATTCTCGATGAGATGCTTGCTGACCTGCTCGAGCAGGTACTTGAGGATCTGGCTGGTGAGCGGCGCGGCTGTAGTCGAGACCTGGGTGTGCACTACAACTAGCTCAAGGAGCACGTCGTACACATAGGCGCGTGCGTCGGCGGGGCGGTTTGTGTCGGGCTCCCAGTTGGGGGCTGCGATGCCTTCGCGGATTATGGTGGCGAGCTTATTGCTAATGGGCGAAGTGTAGGATTGGAAGAGGCGGGCGTAGATTTGCGAGAGCGCGTCGTCGAGTTTGGCGCCCTCTTCAAGCTTGACGGAGAAGTGCATCTCGTACTGGGAGATGAGTTGAGGAACGAGGTCGGTGCGGAGGGCTTGGAGGTTAGATAGCGTGAGGAGGATGCGGATATTCTGTGAAGTTTTAGTGGTAAAGCGTGCAAGACGTACGGAGAGGGAACAATACCTTATTTGTTGCGTCGACGGCGTTGGAGTTGATGTTTCTTGTTGTCAAAGTCCGCAGCGGCAGCGTAAGACCATCTACATCGTCTTCTGATCCTGGATTGTCGAGGTTCTTCGGCCGTTCCACATTTTCCACCATGCCTTGCAACACCTTGTAGATGCTTGTCACAAACTGACTTCTTACCGTCGCAAGCAATTTGCTTGAGGGAGGCACCACAACTTCTCCAGCGCTAGACCTCGTCATAGCCTCGGACAGATAAAGCATCTTCTGCATGCTAGCGAGGAGCGAATTCTCCAGGGCAATGAAGCGGAAAGGCATGTTGGTCAGATATTTGTTATCTAACCAGCGGGTCCAGTCTTCCAGCAACTTGCAGTAATCGGCGTCTTCGCCCCAGGCTGCGCAGACTGCCTGGACGCAACGCTCACGGACAGCACCCACAAAGAGTTTTAGCTCCTCGTTCGAGCGGCCCGAGTCACGCGTGATGCGCAAAGCTGCAATCTCGCTGGCGGCGGAACCGACCAAGACAAGGATCTTGCTCAAGTAATGTACACCGCTGAGAGAGTTTGCGTACGGTGCCCAGAATGCGTATTTCTCCCATCCTGCTCCGGTTCTGGGCGAAGGCGGAGGATTGTTGGCGTCAATCTTGAACCGGCTGTCCATACTAGGCGTAAGTGCCCCAGAGATTGGGCTCCTTGGTGTAGCGGGTGTATCCGGGATGGGCGAGTAGAGAAGTGAAATATCCTCAATAGGAGAGTCGGTGAAGAAGGATTGCACGCCCTCTCTGATGAGGTTAACAAGCTCCTTCGCGCCGCTTTGTAGATCCATCACACCAGATGAAGAGAGGCGGTGATGCTCCTTGCTCTGTCCTTCAAACCCAAGTGGAAGTGTTCTCTGGGCTTTGCCATCAATAAAGGACTGAGCGGTCTCCCAGTACTCGATGACCTCTCCCAAGACCCCTCCTTGCGGAGAAAGAAGCGCATTTAGTGATTGGAGCTCGTGGTCCCAGAAGTCAATGATCTTAGAGGAATCCATCTTTGCAGCATGGCCAGGTCTGTCCATTTGTTCCGCAGACCGCAAGTACATGGCAATCTGGCGCGGGGTCGGCTTCTCTCCATTGCCAAGGCGTCGCCGAAGGATCTCAAGCTCGACCTTTGAGCGCTCGAGGGTGGCCGTGATCTTCGTCTTCAGGAAGTCGTAGCGACTGAGCAGCCAGACCCATATCGGGTTATCCTCCACGCCCAATTCCAACAGGACCCTAATGAGCGTCATGTGCTGCTCAGGCTTCTCATCCTCAGTGGGCGCCTGTTTTGTGAAATGAGTCCCGGCCAGTCTCTTCCAGAGGTCACGCTTGAACACTGCGATTTGTTCCTCCACATCGGTCCACATGCGCGCGGTCACAATGACCTGGTGGATTTCCGGATCTGTCAAAGGAACACGGTTCTCGGTGGCGGACTCGACAATCCTCTTGGCCTCCGCAGCATATCTACGTGCCTTTCCATACTCCTCCGGAAGCAGATCGTAGTCTCTCCTCTTGATGCAGTCCTGGATCGAAGCGCCAATCTCGAACAAATTCCGGTGCTTCTCGACCGAGACCAGAATGGACTTGAGCATTTCTCCTCTCTCACGGCCCCCCAGCGCCGGGCCCCATATTTCCTCAGCCTTAACAGCGACTTCTAACAGAGGAGTCTTAATGCCCTGAACACCATACTCGCTCTCCTTTGTCAGCGCAGTCTTCCTCTTGTCGCCGACTGGCACTTGGCCAGGGGCAACGAGTGCTTGGCTAGCCCTGCGGAAATGGCCACTGTGCCTGCCACTGAACTGCCGAGATCCTTGTCGGCTGTGTCCCGCAGGCTGCGGTTCGCGACCCTGGTCCCGCATCTCCATGTATACATTGTCAATGGTGGTCTTGGCGCGGACGAAGCGCTCGAAGTTGGACTCGACAAGCACCTTCAGCGAGGCGGATTTCTTTTCGATGGAGCGCGACAGGAAGTCCAGGCCTTGCAGGAGGGATTCGGTGGAGGCGTCGCTGTGTACTTGGGACAAGAACAGGCCAGGGTTGAAGGTGGTTGATGACAGCAGAAAGCGGTTTCCTGTGCTCTGGTCAGACAACAATTGAGGATTCACGGCGGAGCAGGCACACACGGAGCTTCATGTCGTCCTCGACAGGCAGGCCCCTTTGTCGCAGCACGCCGACGACGCTGGAAGCATTGCCCAGGGGATCGGGCTCGTCCTTCTGCACGAGCGTGTCAACACCCTCCTTGGTTTTCTCGGTGCCGGGGACGCTCCCGCGTATGCCCGAGCGCTCCAGCACCGAGTAGCGCGAGCGCCTGCGTATCACGGCGCCCGACGTGTCGTTGGCGGCGGCGGCGGCATCGTCGTCCGAGTCGTCGGCGTCGGCCTTCTCCGGCGGCCACTCGGAGGGATAGAGGGTCTTGAGATTGTAGTGCTCGAGCAGCTGGCGCTCCATTTCGGCGGCCATATCGCAGCGCAGCGCTGCGGGGTGTCGCTGGGGGCGTGGGCAGCGTGGTGGTGGCCTCTTTGTCCGTCGGGCGGCAGCTGCGCGCGCCGACGCACCTACCTAGGGTGGCAGGGAACGCGCAGCGGGCAGGCACGTGCCGGGCGGTGAGCGCAACAGCCGCGCAGGCAGCCGACGGGAAGCGCTTCCCTGCTGCTTCCGATCTTTCGCCTTGGCAGATGAACTAATTGCGCTCAAAGCAGAAGCCGCAAAGCTTCCACCGTCAACACCAGCGTCCCGCTGCACCCTCCGCGCCCACCCCACATCCGCTCTCCGCTCACCGCTCGTCCGCCATGCTGGCTTCTCGTGCCTTCGCCTCGCCCGCCAGGCAATGCCTGCGCCAGGTCCGCGCCGCGCCGCGCCGGGCGCCCGTCGTCGCTGCGAGGGCCTACTCCGCCGCCGCCGACGACCGCGTCGCCAAGTTCAAGGGCACCCGGGGCAACGACGGCAAGTACACCGTCACGCTGATCGAGGGTGATGGTATTGGCCCCGAGATCGCGCAGTCGGTTAAGGACATCTACTCGGCTGCGAACGTACGCACTTCCGTCCGCCCGCCGCAGACCATGCGCATTGACCGCGGCAACAGGTGCCCATCAAGTGGGAGAGCGTCGATGTGACGCCCCGTATCGTCGACGGCAAGACGTCCATTCCCCCGGAGTCCATTGAGAGCGTCAACCGCAACTACGTCGCCCTCAAGGGTCCTCTCGCCGTACGCCCCTCCGCACCAGCGTCCCAGAAGAACGCCGCCTAACCCGCATGCATGCATACAGACCCCCGTTGGTAAGGGCCACGTCTCTCTCAACCTGACGCTCCGCCGTACCTTCAACCTGTTCGCCAACGTGCGTCCCTGCAAGTCCATCGCCGGCTACAAGACTCCCTACGACGGCGTCGACACCGTCCTCATCCGTGAGAACACCGAGGGCGAGTACTCTGGCATTGAGCACGTCGTCGTGGACGGCGTCGTTCAGAGCATCAAGCTCATCACTCGCGAGGCGTCGGAGCGTGTGCTGCGCTATGCCTTCCAGCACGCCCAGGCGATTGGCCGCAAGAAGGTTCGCGCTGTGCACAAGGCCACCATCATGAAGATGTCCGACGGTCTGTTCCTCAACGTCGCCCGCGAGCTCAGCAAGGAGTTCCCCGACATCGAGTTCGACGCCGAGCTGCTCGACAACACCTGCCTGAAGATGGTCACCGACCCCACTCCTTACAACGACAAGGTCCTCGTCATGCCCAACCTGTACGGTGACATTCTGTCCGACATGTGCGCCGGTCTCATCGGCGGTCTTGGTCTTACTCCCTCTGGCAACATTGGCGACGAGTGCTCTATCTTCGAGGCTGTGCACGGTTCCGCCCCCGATATCGCTGGCCAGGGTCTGGCTAACCCTACTGCCCTGCTGCTCTCCTCCATCATGATGCTTCAGCACATGGGTCTGAACGATCACGCCAACAAGATCCAGAACGCCATCTTCAAGGTTCTCGCCGAGGGCAAGGTCAGTAATTTTGCAAATCCCATGCGTGTTTCCCCCCACGCAGATCCCTGCCTTCAACTGGTCACGAGCCCATCGAGCGGCGTTGGCTAACACAAATTTGCAGACGATAACCGGCGACCTGGGCGGCACTGCCAAGACGCACGAGTACGCCGATGCCGTCATCAAGGCCCTGTAAACGCAGCCACGCGCGGTATATTTCTAAAATCGGGTCTTTCCATTGTCATGAGCATAGAACTTGGTCGAGTGCATCTGTGGCGGGTTGCGTGAGGGCTTTGTGTCATATGTACTTTGTCGCGGCTGTAACATAAACTACCACTTGAAGTAGACAGCATTTGTGAGGAAATCACGGATAGAAGGGGCGGCCTTCTTGCGTTCATGTATCGTGCAAGTGCATTGTTTGTGATGGACGATCAGTCTGGATAAAAGCAAGTCCCTCCCAAATTGCCGTACAGGGTATATCAAAACAATCAGATAAGGCCCATCTTGGAAAGGAAACCCGCCCGACATACTCCCGAGTACTCCCGATTCCGATCGCTCCCCAAGCGTGCGAGACAGAAAACCAACACGCCAATTGTTCATAAAGAATTGAGACGGAGAAAGCAAATCACAGCGGACTCACTGCCCACCCGCCACAATCGCCGGGTCATGCAACTCATACGGCGGCGGCGGCTCCTGCGGCACACTCATCCTCCCACCCATCCTGCCCCCCGCAACAGCTGCAGAAGAACCGGCCACCACTTCATCATCCTCCTCTTCGTCGTCCTCCACAACAGCAACCGGCCTCCTCCCGCCTTTCCGCCGCTTCCCCGGCGACTTCTCGGCCTCCGCCCGCACATTCGCGTCCCCAACACCGAGCGCGCGTTTCTTCCCTCCTCCTACTCCTCTCGCTCGCGCATCTGCACCGCGCTTTCCTTTCCCACTCCCCTTCTCCTTCTCCTTCTCCTTCGCCTTCCCCTTCCGCGTCACCAGCACCGGCTCCTCGCCCGGCACCACGCCCTCCGCGACCGCCGCCCCCCTCGCCGCCCGCAGCAACGAAACGTAAAACGTGTCCAGCGCGGCTCTGAGCGCCGTCGGGGAGATGCCGTGCTCAGCGGCGGCGGCGGCGGCGGCGGCGGTGCTGGGCGCGTACATCTTGAGCTTGCCGTCTGCGGAGATGGCGAGGAGTGGCGGGATCCCGATCTTTGAGATGTGGACGCCTGGGTGGGAGAGCGGGAGGGCGAGGTGGGCGGTTAGGTAGTGGGAGAGGGCGAGGGTGAGGGGGCCGGTGACGCTGTTAGTGAGGGGGGTGGAGGTGGAGGTGAGGAGGTGGGTTCCTCGGGCGAGGAATTCGGGGATGTCGGTGCGGGAGAGGGTTATGTCGAGGGTGCGCAAGGGAGGGGTGGTGGTGGTGTTGCGGAAGGTGGTGGGGAAGGAGAGTTGGAGTTGGAGGCCCTTGAGGATGGTGGTTAGGGGGGAGGCGGTGGGGTCGGAGGAGGTTGAGGTGGAGGAGGCGTCGAGGTGGGAGAGGAGAGTTTCGAGGGTTGCGGACAGGAAGGTGGTGCGCAGCTTCATGGGGGCGACGCGTGCGTCGAAGGTGTTGGAGAGGTAGTCGATAAACGTCTCGCGCAGCGCGGCGGGCATGCGGACTAACAGCAGGGGGAGCGCAGTGAAACCTTCAGGCGTCGCGACCTCCTCTGAGTAAGGATCGCGCAGTAGCAGCGCCGTGTGCGTGGCTTTCTGGTATCGCAGCTCGACGTGCACGCCTCGTGCTTCCTCGGCGCTGAGACCCGGTGCGTCCGTGAGATCTCCCGGCTGTTCTTGCTCCTCCTGCTCAGCGCCTTGTTGGTGCAGTCTCTCCCATGACTCCTCGTCTCCAATCAGGTCCCATGTGCAGCTTTCCAATGCACCTGAACTGCTGCCGTCTGCGCTGCTGAAGCCGACGTCGACGCCGCGTAGGATGTCGCCGCGAAGGACGTCTCGTAGGCGGCGCGCGTGCATGCGCAAGGTCATCTCGTCGAGAAGCGGTGTTGATCCATGGTAGAGGGGCGACAGGCGGTAGGCAGTGTACGTCGAGTCGTAGAGAGGGTATTTGGGTATCGGATCGGCCATCATCGGTGGTGACGCGTGGGTGGCCGAGCGCGTCGATGAGGCGTTGGGATGGGCGCGGGCGTTAACAGAGCGCGTAAGGCATAGGCCAAAGGTCGTCGGAGCTGGCGAACGGCGCTGGACGGTGGATTATTGCGGGGAAATAAGCATTGGTGGTTCGAGAAGGGTTGAGCCAGCCGGAGCGCTTTGGAGGTCCGTCTGTTTACCTCTCGCGGCAGAACCTCGGCACTACGTCCCCTGCCGCATGTGCAAAATACCCGACGACCCTCGCCGTCCACTGTCATAACGTTCACCGTTACATCTCAACGGCGCATAAACCAACTGGCACTGGAGACTGCAATGCGTCCCTCAGCACTAAGCCTTGGCGGGCTATGGTGGAGTGGTACAAGACGACTTTGTACCCTTGCGTCACCAGCTGTCCCCCGTCATGACTCAACTGTTCGCCGCACTCACCGCACGTCGCCGCGCCTGCTCGATTCGGCAACTGCTAAACTAGACACCCCTCGCTTGTTTTTATAAGGCTCCATGGCTCCCAGACCTCACGCCAACCCGTTGTCATAGCAAAGCCTTGTATTCTTCATCCTTTTCCGTCCTCAGCGTCAAAGTTCCTTGCTTCCGACTGTTGTTGTCAGCCATCGCGACCTCCATCACATATCAGACACTCGTGAATCTAAGTCAAAATGAGCATCACCACGACGTCTCAGATGGAAAGCTACCTCCAATCTGCTGGGATTGAGCACACCTCTCTTGAACAGCTGTCTGGCGGTACAGCCAATTTTGTCTGGCGGATGACCTTGCCTTCTGGAGAGACGCGGGTCGTCAAGCACGCGGAGCCCTTCATCAAAGACATTCCCTCTTTCCCGCTTGACGTTGATCGCATCCAGTTTGAGGCCAATGCCCTTTCTCTAATCCCGCAGACTTTGAGCTCGTGGGTTCTCCCTTGAATATTCCTCCCACGTCTTATTCGCGTTGCTTTTCCAAAGCCTTGTCTCCATCTTGCCTTCAAAGCTTCCAATCCTAAAACCATAAAAGCCGCGCGAAACTCTTGAAAGCCTTATTTTGGATTTCTCACACTTACACTCCCCAGCATCCAAACCTCCTCCACCGGCCCAATCGTCCGCATCCCCACTCTCCATCACTCAGACCCCGACGCCCACGTCATCATCATGGACGACGCCGGCCTCGAAAACCTCAAAGCCGCCTATCCAACGCCTTCCCTAGACATACCACCCATCGGCTCCGCCCTCGGCACCTGGCTCGCCGCCCTCCACGCTCGGACATCCAATCTCCGTTCCCGCGAAAACGTCACCGCCAGGAACATCTACCGCTACGCCTACTCCAACCTGACCTCCTCTTTCGAAAAGTACGGACTAGACACCAGCCTTGCGAAAGCGATCGACGAGGAGTTTGGCGCCCGGTTGGCCACTGATGACGTGTCTGTCTGCCATGGTGACTTTTGGCCCGGTAACGTGCTGGTGCGGCCCGCAGAGCAGCAGCAGGATGGCGTGCAGGCCACAACAACGCTGAGTATTGTTGACTGGGAAATAACGCGCCGCGGCATCGGGGCGACGGATGTTGCGCAGTTTGCAGCGGAGTCGTATCTCCTGGATCGTTTCTGTGGAAACAGGGGGTTGCTGAACCCGTTTCTGGAGGCTTACGTGAGTGCGGCGAAGGAAGCTTCGCACGAGAAGATAATGGCGTCGGAGGAGTTTGTGAGGAGGTTGGTGGTGCATTTTGGCGTGCACGTAGCTTTCTGGCCTTCGGTAGTCAAGTGGTGCAGCGAGGAGGAGACGGGAGAGTTGGTCAGGTTTGGGAGGGAGTGGATGATTGCGGGGAGGGATGGAGACTGGGAGAAGGTGAGGGAGGGCCCGCTTGCGCCGATTTTGAAGTTTTTGTAGTAAAGACTGCTGTAAGGGGATTGAGAAAGAAGAGATGCCCAGATAGGTTGTGCTTTGTTCATACGAGTGATTTTGGGCGTCAGTAGATGACCAGAGTATGGGAATAGAGATGAATATTCCATAAACATGGGCAATCAAGCATTCTGTAAGAATCAATGTATATTTGCTCCATATGAACGTTGGATAAATTACAAGATCTGGAATGAAAAACTGAGCAGGCTTTCCGCATGACCTCTCAATCATCACGTCACAACCTCCGTCATCAAATCCTCCGGCCACCTCGGCTGATCTACACCATTGGTCCTTGTACTGACATTGAAACCTAACTTCACCATCTCGTCTCCACCTTCCCACCGTGCAACAGGCTTAGGTGTTCGAATCGTTCGGCCCATATATCCGGACCAACGCTCCTCGAAGTACTCGGACTTGAATAGCACGTCGCTGCTATACTGGGTCAGCATTCCAAGCATACGGGGAATCGTATATGGCATGTTGTGATAGTGTCGGAAGACGGGCGAGCCGTTGCGCGTCCACACGTCGCGCCAGATGGGATCCGGGTAGGTGCCGACGCTGTTGACGAGCCATTGAGAATAGTAGTTGAGGGCAACCTGAGGAGGTTAGTTCAGGTTCAAATTTGAGAAGTATGGGGTTTGACGGGAAGAACTTTAAAGGGATGGAACTGACATCGACTTTGTAAGACCCTCCGTCCTGAGCACGGCGCATGAGAGCGTCAAGTGTACCAACGACACCACAGACGCCCGTGCAGTAATCGGAGTTGGGGAACACAGGAGTGACGGGCTCGTCGTTGCCCATGGCACGGCCGAACTCCATGGAGACGCCACAGTTCTGTTCTTTATATCAGTCTTAAACAGTTCCAATACCAGACCACTTGAAGGGATAGTCACCGCATCGCTGATCTGCTGCCACCCACTCCTATAGCTCCACGGACCATGCCACCCATACGAATTCTCTCTCACCACGATCAACCCCCTCTCCCTATCCTTACAAATCTCCATCAGTCCCTCATACCCGAACCCATACTTATCCAACACCCCCGGCCTGTACCCCTGTACCACCACATCCGCTTCCCGAACGAGTTCCACGCACTTCCTCCGATCCCCCTCATCCCTAAAATCCAAACAACAATTCCACTTCCCCCAATTAAGATCAACATGACACTGACTATGATCCGTCAAATGCGGCGCCGTCATCCTCATCACACTCGCCCCCAGTTCCGCCAACCCGCGCGTCACCGCCGGCGCCGCAACCACCCTTGTCAAGTCCACCACCCTCAGCCCCGCCAGCGGGCGACTCGGCCCCGTCCGCAGCGACCCCGCCGCATTCGCATAATCCGGCCACCAACACGGCTTCTGCGCCGCCGAAGAAGCCACCGCATCGCACTCATACAACCCCACGTGCGCATTCGCGCGCCCATGCTCGCTCGCACGATACTCCTCCTTCGTCCAACAGATCGTGCCGGCCTGGCGGTACTGATCCGATGCCTTCGTCTGCAGGGTTTCGGAATCGATGCGGGCGACTGCGTCGATGAAGGGCTTGTAGGAGTCCTCCTCAGTCGGGGCGGGCGCGTCGTGCGGCAGGCTGAGGCTGTCGAGTGTGGGCGCTGGGTCCATGCTGCCGTGTAGGTGGAAGAAACGGCCGTCGGCGCAGCGGTAGATGTTGGTCGCCGAGGCGCGGTGCCAGCTGCTGGCTAGGCCGTGCTTGTCCCAGCTGGGGAAGTATTTGTTGGCGAGGGCGAGGAGGTGGGGGGTTGTGGGACGGCCGACGCCGAGGGGCTCGCTGTCGAGGGTGGTGATGAGGAGGGACATGAAGAAGAGTTGGGCGTGGTCGCTGGGGATGGTGTTAGCTGGGGGTGGAGGCTGGATGATGTGATCTCATAAGGACTGAAAATATACAAGGAGTGGTACAGATGAAAAGAGAATGCCACAGCGTGATGACATGACTGTGGGAAGCTTCCCGCTCAACAGCTTCTGTTGACTAAAGAAAAAGGCGGGCCCGCGCAATCACTTGCGTTGGCTTGGGTACTTATATTCTAACAGCTTCTTTCTCTTTGCGTTTGAATTTGAGTCCAGAAGATATTTGAGATCAAGGTTCGACCATAGTGCAGTAGGAAACTAGCGCGTACAGATAAGGAGAAAGAGAGAAGTTCGTGGGTCGAGAATCTGGAAAGGGAAAAAAGGAGCCCGTACGTATTTATGATGACCTTCTGAGGCTGCACGTTATATTTTCTCTTCAGGAGCACATTGACCATCGTAGCCTCCAAAGCCTTGAGAGACGAGATACTCTCAGCGAAGCGCCAGTTAATAGGAACAGACGGTAGGGAGGTGCCCTCGAACTTGACATTCTTAGCAAGTTCTCGCGCTTCCGGAGGCAGATCTTTTCGGATTAGAGGATTATTGAGAATGCCTCCCAAAAAGACCTTTTCAGCTTCCTGGGGAATGCTGTAGGTGCTGAGATCAGTGTTGGTGTGCTGGTTCATGGTGGGTGGTGACTTCCTACTGGGGACTCAGGCCGCGTTCCGGTAAAGGGAAGCGACCCTTTTAAACATCTACAATGACTGCGCCGTAAAACACGAGGCCCTAATCGTATCAGCCGATGCATGATGGCGAAAGCCGTAGTGTTCAATTCGACTGAGTCGCTACCGAGAGAAGTGTCGGCGCGCATGCCGCTTGTGGGGGAAAGCGGGGCGCTCAGGCGGGGCGGGAATCCTCACTCTCCCGACCCCCGAGTCCTCACATTTGTCTCACCATCTCCTGTATCGCAGTGATTTGCTGCTGTTATCTTCTACGGTAAGGGCTGGCAGCGAGCCAAAGAAGCACGAGTCTCTCCACCTATGGGCTTTACCCTGGGCTCGTTCCGACCCGATGCTGCGTCGTCGAGAACATCGCCCCACCCGATCGGGCCGCGCTACCCTTCGCAGTGAATCACAGTGGGGTTCCACGGCCCTTTCTGTGCCTTGCTGCGGTGCTCATTTAAGTGAACGGATATCTTTAGCTTTCTCTCGCCCGGTGTTGCTTAGACTCCCTGACAGCCGCTCCCACGGATGTAGCAACGCATCGCCGCAATCTCATATCCAACCAACTGCAACCGTGTTTATAGATTTCCATTTTAAGCAACACTTTGCAAATTCAAATTTTGTGGGAGCACATCGAGATGGCCGCATCGGCACCAACAACTCGTCCTGTTCGGATCGCTAATTGCTCCGGCTATGCTGGTGCGTGTCCAACTCCAGCTTGAAGTCGCGGAGTTTAAGTATTAATGTTGTAGTTGATCCTGGTTATCACATGCGCTTCCAAGCCGAGAATGGCAACGTCGACTTCATTACGGGAGACTATCTGGCAGAGTTCAATCTCGGTAATATCGCAGAGGCGATGGCAGCTGGGACACATCCTGGCTACGAAGCAACGGCTTGGGATGGTATTCAGCAGACCGTCGACCTCTTGGCCGAGAAGAAGATCAAGTTGGTGGTCAATGGCGGGGCACAAAATCCTAGAGGCCTTGCACTGAAAACTCAAGAACTGGTATTCTTAAGGATCTTTAGTCCAATCTACGGATCTTGATGCTGATGATGGTAGGTATCACAACGGGGCCACGCTCTAAAAGTAGCGTATGTGGAGGGTGACAACCTTACTTCCATGGTCAAGGAGCAACTGAAAAATTGCCAGCTTCTGCCCCAGCTCGATTCGGAAAACTCCCAAATCCATGCTCCCAAGGATAGTCTGGCCTTACAGAATATCAAAGATCACCCAGTTGTGACAGCGAACGCGTATCTGGGAACCCGGGAGATTAAGCTGGGATTAGATATGGGCGCTGATATCATCATCTGTGGGCGGGTGGCAGACGCATCCCCGGTTAGCCCCAGAAACCTACATCTAGATGAACCAGTAATGCTCATGGACAACAGGTGATTGGAGCAGCGTGGCATTGGCACTCATGGTCCGACGAAGACTTTGATGCCCTTGCTGGAGCCTTGATTGCTGGCCACCTGCTCGAGTGCTCAAGCTTCGTCACTGGGGCCAATTACTCAGCATTCTACGAGCACGCCCTGGATGATCTATATGACCTCAGACACCCAATCGCTGAGATTGACAGCACCGGATCTTCAGTCATTACAAAGCATGAGACTGGGAAGGGTTTCGTTACTGCTGATACCGTGAAATGCCAGCTTCTCTATGAGTTGCAGGGAACCGTTTATTTGAACAATGACGTCAAAGCCTATCTCAATGAGGTCCAAGTGGACGAAGTCGGCCCCAATAGGGTAAAAGTCTCAGGCATCCGCGGTGGACCTCCTCCGCCCACTACGAAGCTTGCCATCTTCTACCGCGGTGGATACCAAAGTGAGCTTCTCATCAACGCTTGTGGATATGCCACCGCCGAAAAGTTCCAACTCTACGAAAAGGTCATCCGTCATGCCCTTCAGAAGAGTGGAGCTCTTGAAAAATTTGATGTATTGGAGTTCCAAGTGTAAGAAAAGCAAATCTAATCGATACAAGGCCGCAGCGCGACTGATCATGTGACTAGAATTGGGACGCCGGAAGAGAATCCTCTTTCACAGTTGAGGAGCACGACGTATTTACGCATTTTTGCGGAGGCCGCACAGCCAGAAATCATCTTGGCTATCCCAAAGGTTGTCGGCGAATACGCCATGCAGCAATTTTCTGGTCAGTAATCTCACCGCCAACACTCCAACCACCAAACGTAACTAATGGAATCATTTTACAGGCTGGCACGCCACCCGCGATGCACGCATGTACGCGCCCCTACCATTTCTGGCCTTCTATCCGGCCATATACCCCCAAGAATCCCTCCGCAGCACCATCAACATCCTCAACCCCGACGGCACCCTCGCCAACAGCACCCTCACCACCCCTCCCCCCGTCTTCGAAGACCTCGCCCCCCGCGAATCTTACGACACTCCCTCCTCCATCGACCTCTCCTCCCTCGGCCCCACAACGACCATCCGCCTCGGCGACATCGTGCTCGCCCGCTCCGGCGACAAAGGCCCCAACCTCAACGTCGGCTTCTTCGTCCGAGACCCGCACTCCCTGCCCCTCACGACCCCTGAATCCGTATCCACCTCGCTCACGGATCTAGCGTGGAATTGGCTACGTACGTTCCTCAGCCGAGAGCGCTTCGTGGCGCTGATGGGGGAGGAGGATTGGCTGCCGGAATATCACCTCGAGCGCGTGGAGTTCCCGAGGATTCGGGCCGTGCATTTTGTCGTTTATGGGATTTTGGGGAGGGGCGTGAGCAGTTCGGCGAGGTTGGATTGCTTTGGGAAGGGGTTTGCGGATTATATTAGGGATAAGTGGGTGGAGGTTCCAACGGCGTTGCTGGAGTTGAGAAGTCCGGATTCGAGGAGGGTAGAGAAGTTGGAGAGATTGAGGGAGAGATTGGGTGTGTAATAGCCATTTCTTGTCTTCAAAATGTGGTCTCTGACCACAGATCCGTTTATTTTATCAAAGTTGTCTTTGAATCCACTACCGTGGAAAGAGCCCTGAACATTTCAGCTTGAAGATAGTCATTGATCGAATTTAGTGAAGAGATCTAGAATGACCTTCCGGTTCGTTGTTGGTTGCGAGCGAATCCAGCGAAAATTGGAATATCCCTGAGTGCTGCAGCATGTCGATTCTTCAGAGAAAAGGCACAACATATGTACATCATAATCGGTGTGGAGGTACATCTTAATGAAGCATTGGAAGCGGTACCACAATATGGCTTGGACATACAAGAGTCTGAATCTCTTCAGTGCTTTTGAAAGGTGAGTAACCGGAAGCCTCGTGGAAAATGAGTCAGAAAGCATAAAAGTCTGAGGCAACAGACGCGAAATTCAAGGGAAATGCCTTTACGGATCATTCGAGGGTCTAAAGATTACCCCACAATCTTGTCGGGTCAGGATAGTGCAGCATCATGTACTAAGTTGAACAATGAATCTGGATAAATAGAGCGAATGCCTTGCTCTCCGATTGCACTCTGATGGATGCTTATCCAAGTCCATAAAATTGATTGAGATCTATGAAACCAAACAAGAATTTGGCCTGCTGCATCTGAGGAGTCCTTTGGATGTTGTGAGGAGGGAAAACGTGTACTCCACAACTCTCCAAGGCTACAGGTTTAAGTCAATTCTCTCAATGGCTTCTGGCATACGTATTTGTCTCATCAGCATGATTACCTTATTTTTGACCATTCGAAGATGTAATGTAGGCTCAGGCTAATGCACATGCAGGCGGTGATCCTAGGTTACGAGAATGATGTGCGAAGGAAGAGCGAAGAAGGTAAAGTGAGTAAGAAATATGGGCTTGAAAGCAGAAAGGGGATGCCAAATTTTGCAGACGAGCTTCCGGGACTTCGTTTCGACAGCGCGCTTTTACCCCAGATGGTCCCAACGGTTTTCACCCCTCACCCATCTTGTGGTGATATGTTTGGTGGCTATCATAGCGGTGGCGTAGCCGTGCAGGACGGCTTCCCACATCGGACTACCGCGCCACTAAACCTACGTCGGGGCTTAGTGTGCTATTACCCTTTATTTGTGGTAAGGTCGTTAGGCGAAGTAACAGGGTTGGGCGCAGTACTGTTACACTGAGCGCGCGCTTCATGCAGAAGGGGCCTGCGTACGCGGCGAGTATGAGCAGATGGAGCACCTACTAAAACGGGTTGTAAGTAGTGATTGACTGCCAAAAATGTGCAGGAAGGCTTGAAATATTCTCTTTGAAGTACTGACGATGCTCGTTCCATTGGTTTTGGAGCTGGGCTCCTCATCACGAAGAGTTTTTAGCTGTCAACACACTTCAAACTTCCTCGAGGAACAGAGGTTGGCAAACACTATCTGCTATCTTGTATCTACAATCAAGCGTTACCGCAGGGTTCGGGTGGTAATAGTGGTAAATTATTTCCATATATCGAGACCAGGACGTGGTGGAGAATAAGCTCGCGAGTCGCGAATGCAACGTCCGAGCTATTGGACCCTTTCCAATGTCCCAACAACACGACGCTCCATACCAGTACAAGTCAAGGTCGATGATAGGTTCCAAACAACAAAATAAGCGAAGGAACACCATTAATAAAAGTGGATGACCCAAGAGGGGACTGAGAACACCTTGTTCATTTTGCTCCTTCTCAACCCGAGTGACACCCGTCACGCCTCTTACCGGCATATATCAAATATTTTTCACCATGGATGAAGACGACCATACATCACTTCGGTCAACATCTTCCACAAGGCCGTCCGATCAGCTGAATCGACAGTCAGTGTTTCAAAATGGAAGGATCAGTGTAGACTTCTGGGACGTTTCTTCTGCAGGGCGTTGGGGAAGAACGAGGGAAAAGTTTCGTACAATTTTCAACCGCCCTGAATCTGAGAGGAGACCGAAAACGCCAACAAACACATCTTCGAATCACTCTCTGGATAAGACCTCACGTTATCCGTCCCCTCTCCCTATGCCACCTCCCCCTCCTCCTCCTCATCATCATCCTCCTTCTCACCGGGATTCCCATCTTGAACGTCCGCCTTGTCCGGCGATTACTCATTATTTCTTCCACGACCAGATGGAGCAACTCCCACCCGCTTCATCAGAGCCCAATCAAACGGCACAAGCTGCCTCAGCCAAAGACGTCACTTCAACACAACCAGCCGCGACCGCCGGCACCAACACTACTACCGCACGGAGAGAAGCGCAAGATGTCTATCATCCTAATCAGACAACCAACAACCCACATAGTTTCCCAGCCTCAGTCAGACAAGATCCCTTGCCAGGCTCCCAAAAAAGCAGCCACCAACAACTGCCCCACCACCGCCACCTACCTCAACAACTCGACGACAGCCAGGGCCAAGCCCAAGACCAAGGACGACCAACCTCACGAAACACCTCAAGGCTGTCTAGCCTCGACATCACCACGAACGCACAGCCACAAGGTTTTCCAACCAAGCCTAGCATCCCGCCTGCTGCTCCTGCTTCTGCAACCCAGGCTCAGTTAAACCCTCCCTACGCCCAAAACCTTCGTCGGAGCGGCAGCGCAAATGAAAGACGGCGCCGCGTGCATTTCTCAGGTCAGAAAGCTGTTTCTAAGGCTGTTTCATCTCCTGCGAAGACACCCAAATACACCTACAACAATCTCTCCGCCAAGGCTCAGAATGCGGTGATCGAGGAGCCAAATTTGATAGATTTGCTCTCGAATGCAGTATCTCCCTCAGCCAAGACGAATACATTCTCGAAAGGACCACCCCGTCGACGCAGAAAAGATACGTCCTGGATCATAGCCCAGCCTCCCCGCAAGACCCTTCCAACCCCACTCACCCGTAGCAACAGCACCACCAGCAGCACCACCACCAACAGCAGCGAAAGCAGCGATCACAACAGCAACGCCACCGCCCCCGACCACCGCCCCCGCCACCACCACAACAACTACGGCGCCATCACCAACAACGAAGCCGCCACAACAACCAGCACCACCAACACCAACACCAGCAGCCAAGCACTCAACGACACAACAACCTCCAACCCCACACACCCCGCCACCCACGAATCAGCCCCAGCAACTCGACCAACAACAGCAACAGCAACAACAACAACAACATCAACAACAACAACCCCTCCCCCCAACACCAACACCAACAACGCCCACCCCCTCCCACCAGGCCACCTCACCCCCCTCGACGCCCAACTCCTCGTCTGGTCCTACCGCTACCGCACCCGCGTCATCAACAACCGCATCAGCATCTGCACAGGCATCTTCACAGCGCTCTTCTCCATCCTCTGGACCTACGTTGTATGGCCACTGATGGCGGCGGCGGCGGCGGCAGCCGCCCCCTCCGCCGACGACAACGACGACGATGGGGGGTCCAGTGGAGGAGGAGGTGCAGCGGGTAGGCAAGTCTCGGTCCTGCAGCTTCTGCGATGGCTGGTGCCGCTGCTGTTGATCCTATTTTTCGTGGGGAGGTTTTTGGCGCCGCGGTGGGATGGGGCGGCGGGGGAGAGGCAGAGGCGGTTGGATCGGGTGTTGGCGGATGAGGAGGAGGAGGAGGAGGAGGAGGAG
>JBAWJV010000030.1:0-226659 GCA_037356075.1 Neofusicoccum sp. Z40 | reverse complement strand
ACCCTAACCCTAACCCTAACCCTAACCCTAACCCTAACCCTAACCCTAACCCTAACCCTAACCCTAACCCTAACCCTAACCCTAACCCTAACCCTAACCCTAACCCTAACCCTAACCCTAACCCTACGTTGGGAAAGGTGCTCTTGGTCCACATGTACAGCGCCGAGTGCAGCGGATGCCAGCGGTTGTGCATCTTGTCGAGGACCTCAGGGGAGTGCGAGTTCATGATAACCGAGTGGCGGTCAAGGCTGGCGTGTTGCTCGCGTACCCATGGGCTGAAGGACTCGAGCGGTGGGTGACCGACCAGGAGGGTGCCAGCAAAGCTGCTGCCCTCGGTTTTCGCTCCGAGCATACGCATGATGGCTTGCAGCTCAGCATCGGCTTTGTGCTGCATGCCCCCGCGGAGCTCGTGGTCGGTGGCGAGAACCGAGTCTGGCAGGGCCAGGTCAGGCTCACGCAGGAACTCTGCCGGGAAAAAGGGATATCCGGCGAAATGCTCATCGGCACCTTCTCCCGTGAGGACAACCTTGAATCCTCGGTCTCGAGTGAGGGAAGACAGGGCGAACTTGGCGACGCTGTTCATGTCGAAGTGGTGGTGCTCGCTGTGGTAGGCAGTGTCGGCAAAGTCCCGTGCCAGCGTCGCCTCGTCGACGTCCTTTTTGATCACCTCGACACCCAGCCAGTCAGCAGTACGCTCCGCAATGCTTGACTCATCGTATCCCGATGCCTTTGGGAACTGGACGCTGAAGCATGCCACTCGGGTGGCTTCCTGGCTTCCGAGCTTGACGTGCTCCTCGCGAGCCAGCTGCGTCACGATGCCTGCCACTGCCGACGAGTCAATGCCACCGGAGAGGTAAACGCCCACCGGCACGTCGGCTCTGAGTCTCAGCCGAATGGCTTCGACCAGCCGCTCACGCACTCCAAGTATCATCTCCTCAACGCTGCGAGTCTCGACTTTGGTCTGTTTGCCGTCAGCGTATTAGTTGCTTGCCGAGGGAGAAAGCTGGCCCACCTTATCACCATAGTCGGCGTCCCAGTATCTGTGCATCTCTATGCCGCGTTCCTCAGTCACCTCCATCCAATGGCCCGGCAGCAGCTTCCGCACGTCCTTGAACAGCGTCCTGTCATCCAGAACCCACCCACACTCAACGATGCCGGCGACATCCCACTCGGGCTGCCATCCCATGGGCAAGAAGGCCTTCGCCTCGGCCGCCAGGAGCAGGCGTCCCGCGACAACGGTCCACATCAGGGGCTTGATACCGAAGCGGTCACGGCCGACAATGACGCGGCGGCTGCCCTCACGAGTGTCAACCAGCACAAAGGCAAATTCGCCGCGCAGGTGCTCGAACATGCCGGGCGCGCCGTGGATCTTGTACAGCGCGAGCACGAGCTCGCTGTCGCTCTTGCCCGTGAATGCGTAACCGTGCTGGGTTGCGCACTTAGCCCGCAGCCGGTCGTGGTCGTAGATCTTGCCGTTGACGACGGCGTGCAGCTCGCCGCAGTCGCTGTGCAGCGGCTGGTGCCCCGACGGCGTGATGTCGTTGATCGAAAGCCGGCAGTGTCCGAGTCCGATGCGGCCGTCTGGGCTCAGCCACGTGCCCGAGTCG
Organism: Neofusicoccum sp. Z40; assembly: GCA_037356075.1. NCBI lineage: Eukaryota > Fungi > Ascomycota > Dothideomycetes > Botryosphaeriales > Botryosphaeriaceae > Neofusicoccum > Neofusicoccum sp. Z40. The sequence continues at coordinate 225,052 of JBAWJV010000030.1, read as the reverse complement.
TCTGGTCCGCGGTGACTGATCACGTCGAGTGATTTTTGCAGTTGTTCTGCGAGCACTCTGGTCGCTGTGCCGTCATCGGTATGACCATTGGAGTAGCCATTCTCACGCCCATTGGATAGGGCGACAGACGCTGTGATACCGCACATCTTAAAGATAAAGAATTAGACAGTGGTAGAGGAGGAAGAATAAAGTGTTGGCTTTGAACAACGTCTCGAAGTTTCTAGGCAGCCGTTTTATAATACCCTGGCAGCATGAGCTTTGTAAAGTTAGCCGAGAAGGCATCTTCCGCTTTGTGGGGGCTGGGTGTTCATCCATGCAGGTACGGCAATCTTCGCCTGATTTGGACATTCCATAAATCCTTCGAGACGTAAGCGCTTATATTTATCATCAGCCTGATCACTGCTTATACCCTAAAGTATATTACTTTTCCCTATTCCGTTCCTTCTTCTGCCCTACAGTATGCTTACTGTTTCTTATTGCGTTGCTACTTCTACCCTAAAGCACATTTCCTTTTCCTATTCCGTCACCCAATAAAATCGTCTACAAATGCTGTCTACAAGTCGTTGTCGGGCCGTTACACCAACATATAAGCATGATGTTTATTCTGGTTGAAGTCCAATGCTCAAACCCGTCTTCGTAACAGCGTAGGAACCTATTCTTAGTAGGAATATTAACTTCTTCATCGTGTACTTCCGAAGGTTCACGGTCCATGATGTTGTTTACGGACACAGAAATTCCTAGCCACATGCTTCTTCCTCTTCGAAATTTGAACCCGTTACAGGCCGTCAACTATCGTTGCAGCCCGCCTGTAGGTCAGTGTCTATGATGTCTACGGCTTCCTGGACGAAGTCGTTATCCAGAGTAATTGTAAGAGCTAGAATTCCCATCTCCTTTTTGTGATGGATTTGGAAAGATTGGTTGATATAAGTGGGTTGAGTAAAATGATTCTAGCCTAGATAGCTCGGAAGCAGGGTAACAAAACGATGCCGTGATTCAAAGTTACCTTAGATCTGGAGTTTTAATCAAGTAGTGCCAGTGAACGCGAGGACACGAACGTGTTGTGTAACAGCTGTAGCATGAAACGTCTGGCGTGAACTCGTCCAAAAAAAAAAGTGACACCCCCTTTTCTTTTTATCCGGGCGCACCTCTTCATGCATGGCCATGTGCTTCAGGCTGTTCCAGAAATAGATTTTGGGCAGGTATGCAGAGCTGCCGAGCTCCTCCGGGTGTGGCACGTCCGGTCCGAGATGAAGTGCTTTCTTTTTTCTGACATCCTGCCTTCCAAGCGGAGATCTCTCAAATCTCAATTTGGCGCATGAAAATATGAACATTTGGCATATCCTTGAGAAACGGTCTGTAGGGTACAGGTATTAGTGTTTGGAAGCCTGAAGACGGAAAAGAAAACAGGAATTCCCATGAGACAAGAGAGATAATGATGCGGCCCAAGTTGTAATAGACCGGGCCAACAACAGAACACCAAGTCCAGCCAGCGAAATCTTCCAGATAGCCTTCCATGAGCCGCCGGCATCGTCCGGAGTAACGCATCTTCCCAGAATAAGACCATGTTGAGAGACCTGATAGTCGACGTTCCGGAAGTTCATTATGTGGTTGCTATGGTATTCACTCATCCAACACCTCCAATAGGATTTCATACTGTTCCCGTTCGAGCCAGTCTACCACACCCATGATTGTGCGTAGAACGTCTGTTTGGCAACCTGAACTTCGCTTGGTACGCTGCTCCAGTGAAGAAATGTAGTTTAGAGAGGCTACAGCAAGGTTAGTCCTCGCACGACATTTAAAATCTGCGCGATGGGGGTCTCTGCCGTGCTTGTTGACTAAATATACCCCATCAGCGGTGAAGTATAACTCTCTTTAACTATCCTGCCGGCAGATAGATAGGGATGCGCGATTTTTCGGCTGCCCGGATCTGATTAGGGGCACCCCGGTCGAAGCGGATGGACCAGCACGTCCCACATTGTGGAGGAGCTATTTAAAGTTCCGCACCTGACCCCGCATTGCAACTGAACACTTCAACCGCATTTCTAAGTCCCAATTCGACCTCTACCAGCTATCAATGGACATGTCGTCTTCACACTCGAGGATTGGCCAGGACTTGCTTTCTGCAACCGAGATCGCGAAGTTCCGGGTGTGCGATAACTGTAGAATGTGAGTCTGTCGAGACTTCTTGTTGCTGGACTTATGAGGTTAACAACGCGCAAAAAGCAAGAAGATAAGATGTAAGCATGGCTGGCGTTCTGAAAGTTGCTCGCTCATGCCTGTTTAATTTGTAAGGCGATATGAAGCGTCCAAGCTGCGATAGCTATCGTATGCGTGGCCTGGGCTGTATATATAGCCAACGGAGACGAAAGCCAGGTACAGTCTTAGGGTCAATTCTACTTTGTCGAGCCAATCACTGACATCGAATGCATAGGACCTCCCAAAAGGCGTTCACCTCCGAGACGTATTTTCGACTAAACCGAGTCACGCTCGTCACCGTGGGGACACGCCGACACGTTAGGCTTCCCCGCAGTTGCCCCACCCAGCAGTTTCGGCGCGTCCGACTACATGCCAGGGCTCAGCCCGGAGATTGAAGACTACTTGTATGTATATCAAACATCTCAAAGAAATCCGCCTAAAGATTCTGCAGACTGGACCTCTATTTCGATCACGTGCAACCGATCTACCCTCTGTTCCGCAAACCACGATGCACCGCCTCCACCCTCCCGCCACGACTCAGGATGGCCGTCTTCGCCGTTTCATCACGCTTTGCAGTCGTCCCGCCCCCATTTACGCCCGCGGAGTTTGCCCAGCGCGCCGAGACTTTTGGTAAAGGCACGAAGCTGAGCATCGACGAGATCAAGGCTTCTCTCTTGCTATGCGTGCACGCCATGTCCAACCCCCTTGATTGGAATGCAATTGCCGAGGTGGGCCGGGTCATGCGGATGGCGGACCTGTACGATACGCTGCGCGCTGAGAAATTCCTATTTGACGGCGCCGGAGGAGATGGGGACGACGGTAATGCAGAGGAGTGGAAGAGCGTCTAGTGGTCGATTTATTCATTGGATACATGCTGCGTTACTCTGGCGTACGTTTAGCTTTGGCTCCCCAAAGAATCGCTGACGAAATGATCTGTAGAGTCACTTCGCCCGCAGGCGCAGCTCAGTCGCCACCAGGCAGAATCGAGCTGCCCTCCCTCTCCGTCACCGATTTCACAGAATCGCTTCAAGCCAGCACGGAAGCCATTACAGGCGGGCCCCATCCCTTACCCGCCGCATCCAGCATCAAACATTGGGAGATAATGAGTGACATCTTCACCCGGTACTCCTGCTGCAACCGCAACTTCTACCTTGGTGCATGCCACGTAATGCGCGCAGCCACCGAGTTGCGCTCACGCGTTCGGCTCGAACGCAATCAGCGTGCCCTACATGCTCTGCTATAGGAGTTCGAGAGCGAATGCTCCGCTGCTATGTTTGCCCTACCACCGTGGGTGTCGAATCCGGTGCGCAATTTCGCTGGTGGCGAAGCGGAGAAGGAGCATTGAAGTCGGCTAGAAACGCTGCTTTTATTTTGTTGGTGAGCATGTCCACTCTTTCCGCACCGCAGTCCCGAAAACATGCTTACGTGCTTGAAGCGCTTGTATGCTGGTGGCTATTATCAATGCGCAGGTGAGCCTAGGCGCCTCTTCACCGCCGGATAGCGCCGGTATAGCTCAAACGCATTGGCAGCGCGTTGTGTCCAGAGCAGACGAATTGGTTCAGGTGGTGCAGAACTAGAGACCGGAATACTTGGACTGCGTCGACCCCATGTGCTCGTATATAGTGTTCCTCACCGCCGCTACTTTCGTCATCGATTGCCGAATACAGCCCTCGGTCAATTCACACTCCTCGGGACACTTGGGTCTCTTGGAATTGTTCCTGGATCGCGTTGGACGATACTGGGAGGTAGGACGCTATCTCGAGGGTATGTTGCATGATGAATCAGTCAGCTATAAGTATTCTTTCCATTGTTTCTGACTCGAAACAGGTTCACTGCGTGATCTGAAGCAGAGTAGTCTGACTCCGACGACATATGAGGCAGCTATCAAGCTCATATCACAATTCGCACACCCGATGAGTAATCGAGCCCTGGGCGGTGGTAGAAGAGCAGATCATAGCACTGAGTCACCCGTTAATGAAAGCTTCCTGGATCATTTCGAATTTCCGGCACTGGTGGGGGATACGGAGCTTGATAGCGATTTCCTCGGAGCTCTCGCTGCCGATAGCGAGTTTGTCTCCGAGTGGCGGGACAATATCATTCTTTAATTGAAGGTGGGATTGCCACAGTCATGTAGGCTACGAGATGCTATAATGCCGAGAAAAGAAAACTCCGAATACGTTCATTGCGCCATCCATGATGCTCTTTTGACCAGGTCTCACTGCGCCGCCAAAAGCTCCCTCGACTTATTCAATTGCTCGCGAAGTTGGTCCAAAGTCTGTGCCTCCGAGAATATAATAAGGTCCGAGCGTACCAGTGCGTATCTTGTTTCGTGCTGGAAGCGCCTACGAAAAGAGGCTACGTCATAACCTGGGATGGAAGGAAGTCCGGCTTTCTCTATATCTTTAAGGGTAGCGGGGGCAAACCGTGCGGTCGATAGGGATGATTAAGGAGAGAGAAGAGCTATGTCGTCGTAGAGTTCCACGGCTTCGCTAGCCAACAAATACGAAGGTAGATTCACAGACATAAGAGTCTCGTCGACGACCACCGCTTCCTGCTCAGAGGGGCTGTAGAGGATTAATAGAGTAAGGACAGCTTCAGACCTCTATATGAGGTAGTCGGAAAGCTGTATTGCGCCATCCGATGACTTGACATAGATCTAGGCAACTTTCAGGCCGCCACGATAATTGGGTAAGAAGTAGCCACGATCGACACCCCTAATACCAACTGTATCTAACACGAGCCTTTGAAAGAAAGCGTCTCGTACGAAAGGTACGTATTCTAGGATTCCGCTTACCAGGTTCGCCACTGCGGCGATAAGGGGTGATTTGTTCAGTAAAAAGCGTCCCATCCTCATGGTCTCCGTGATCGCTTGATCAACGCCTTTACGCCGCTCCCGTGACCAGGTGCTAAGTAGATTGTGGGCTTGTGGGGACAGTTCAGCGCGTACTGTACTGTTGCACAGTAGTGCAAGGCGCTACGACAACGAAAAAGCGTCGCGGATACCGCTGGCCATTCCCTGGGCGCTAAAGGGAGGGAAGACGTGGGCTGCATCGCCTATTAGGATGATGCGATTGTGAAACCACTGATTGACTACCTTATGGATGAAGCTGTTTCTGGTCAACACGAGCGTCTTTAGAATTAGAGGCAGAATGGAAATGCTTACTGTGCCGGAGCACACCGGATGACATTGACGCAGTCCTATGGAAACTATACCGGACTGGGAGGAGTCTTGCCGTTTCGTCTGGGACCATTATCAGAAAAATGATTCCAGATATGGCCTGGGGTACACTTACCTGAGGTGCTCGCTCTGAAGAGTCAAATGTGGACGCATCTACTCCTCTAGATGCTGTTCGAAATCATTAGGTTTGAAACCTATAGGTAGCTCATACTCAAACCTTTAGTCGATTATTAGCTACCATTCTTCCACTCACTTCCGAGGAACATCGCTTACCTCCAGTACCTATTAATGACAGGGCCGAATCTGCCGGTTGTAACAGGCATTGTAGGGTAATTATAGAAACTGGTGGCCGATCAGCTGCAACTCGAGAAGGAAAGTATTTTTTTTTTTTGTTTAGTTTAACGTCCCTCTTCAGTCTTAGACTATTAGAGACGGGGCTAAAGGGCCCGTTTCTATCTACGTGCTACACTACACGCGGTGCTAGAAGGGTCGATGATGATACAAGAAATAGTGACGCTTTAGCGATCCCGTGCTACTACAGTGGCCCTTAGGCTTCCTGCCGGGTTTGAATGAGATAGGAGATGGTAGTAGGAAAAGCTACGTGTAAAGGAAGTTTTAAGGAAATTTAGCGAGTGGATGGCGGAACGTATTTACACCTCGTCAGGCAGGTCGTTCAACTGCCACCGCCGGGTAGCAATCTTTGATTTTTCTAGGAATTTGACTAGCATGTCTCTCCCTAGCTTCGTTAAGAATAGGTCCTTGGGATCGAGTCTCTGCTTCCGTAGTGCATCCTTAATAGGGACCCGGAGGTCCTTGTAAAGTCGGCACTCGGTGAGTAGGTGGTGGGGGGTCTGGGTAGTTGTCCGGTTACAGCGGCACTTGTCGTCTTTAGAGAGATTGAATCGGTAGAGGTAAGACTTAAAGTATCCATGTCCTATCTTTAGTTGGTAGAAGGCCGAGGCTGTCTCCCGCGAGTTGGTAGGGGGGTTAAGTCTTTGCCTGGCTACTAATCCAAACCTTCGCTTGTAAGGGGAATCTGGGGCAGACTTAAGCTTCTTCTTCCAGGCTATAAGGCTCTCAGCTTTGACTATGCTGCGGTAGTAGCTGATTGAGGTTGGACCCTCACTAATAGGTGTGAAGACAGCTTTCTTTGCAAGTACATCTGCCTCCTCGTTTCCCCATATGCCGACATGCGCTGGGCACCATTCCAGGATGACTGTATTCCTCCGGGTAACCAACTCCCTCGCCAGTGCAATGGCTGTACCTAGGCGGGCCTGCTCTGGTGTGTTTATAGGTGTTGATAGCCGTTCAATCGCTGCCTGATTGTCTGCATAGATCCGGATGTCCTTGTCGATAAACCCTCTATCTATGGCGAGTTTTAGGGCTTGTATTAGCCCTTCAACCTCCCCATTATAGACTACACTCTTTGCACCAAGGTTTTTAGAGATTGTAGTAAAGGGTTTTTCTCTTAACCAGCTATAGTCGTATACAGCTACTCCTACTCCAACGTTCCCTCCTTTGAATAGTACAGAAGCGTCTGAGTAGATTGCTATGCGGTTGTCTGAAGACTCTCTCTGGTCCTGGATATGTAAAGTTCTACTAGTGGCTTTATCCTGGGTAGAGATTCTCGTGGTGTAGGGGAGGTTGTCTACCCAAGGCGGGAAGAGGAAAGGGTTAACTACTTCGAGATTTACTGGCTGCTTCTCTCGTAGCTGTTTAATCCGTTCCAGCTGTGTCGTTACCTGACCTTCCCTTCTTTCCAGGTTAATCTTCTCTAGTTCAATCCGGACTAGGTGGTCTTCTCCAATCAAGTCTGTCCGGAAGGCGTATTTCCTTACATTATTATCTAGGCGGATGTCCACCGGTAGGATTCCGCTCTCAATTTCTATTAGGATGGTTGGTGCAGTTCTAAACACTCCTAGAATCTTACGGAGGGCTAGGTTCTGTAGTGTCTGTGCTTGGCTCTTGAACTGCACCTGTTTATTCCAGTAGAGTTCGGATCCATAGTCGGCAACTGTAGTGATACATGCTAGGTATAGCTGGCGAACAGCTTGAGGAGATAGTCCTCGTTCAATATTGGCTAGTCGGGAGAGTCTCTGGAAAGCTAAGCGGGCTCGGCTGATCCTTATAGACACATGGTCTTTAAAGGTCAAGCCGGGATCAAAGAAAACTCCTAACCAGCGGACTAGCTGGCCTGGCTTTACTACATTTCCATCAGGGAGTTGGATTGTAGTTCGTTGAGCCTCAGAGTCCCTCTTTTTCGAGCCGAAATTGATGAGTTCCGTCTTCCGAAGGTCGAACTCAACATGGTTTTCTCTACCTCGTTTAAAGAGCTCTCTTGCCTCCTCTTCTAGTAGACGTTTATTGCGTTTATAACTGCCGGAGCTAGCAATCAAAGCAATATCATCAATGTATGAGAGGTAGGTGATCCTTGACTTAGGGAAGAGTTCACGGAGGTAGATAAGGAAGAGGATAGGAGAGGTAGGGCTCCCCTGGGGGATCCCTGTCTCTATCGGGCTGAACTCTTCTGTCTCTCCATTAAACGAGCAGCCGAGCGTTCGGTTCCTCATAAATAACCTTACCCATGATAATAGATTGACCGGGAGTCCTATCCGAGCCATAATTGCTAGGAGTTGTTCGTCCGCTACGTGGTTGAAAGCACTCTTTACATCAAGGAACAATACTGAGGTCTTCCGGCCTAGCCGTCTATTTTCTTGAACCTTGTTTGTAAGGAGTAGCGCGGCATCTATAGCTGACTTCTTTAACCTTCCCCCAATCTGAGAGGGGTCGAGAAGGTTAGAAGTCTCAGCTAGGTAGCCTAGTCTTTTTGCTATGATTCGTTCCAGTACTTTACCAAGGCAACTAAGGAGGGAGATGATGCGGTAAGACTTTGGGTCAGCCGTATCCTTCTTTCCTTTCCCTAGTATGGCTCCGGTAGCCGTTCGCCAACAAACGGGGTGGTATCCATATTTAAGTAGTATAGTAAATACTTGATGGAAGACATCTGGGGATGCTCTATACGCATAGGTAATGATCTCCTGTGTAATAGCATCTGGCCCAGGGGTTTTCCCTTTTACCTGGGTAAGACAGGCATACTCCAGCTCCCTTTTACTTAGTTTAGGCCAATCCCACTTGTCTAAGGGCTGGTACTCTCCCCAGTTAAAAGGGTTTGCCTTGGGGGGTTCTGGAAAGAGCCCTGTGCGTAGAGCTAAGTATTTCCCTTTGAAAGACCCTTCCAGGTCTCCAGCTCTATTCCGGATCTCCGGGATCCTTTCGTAGGCTCGGGGCTTTGTATAGGACATGGCCTTAAAGATATTTGCAGGGGTGTTGCTCTCTAGGAAGCGGTTCCAATGGTTCCGCTTCTCTCTCTTAATTGCCTCAAAGTACGTATTCCGGCTTTGACGTACCGCTTGAGAGTTCTCTTGGGATGGAAGGCTTCTATTCCTAGTCACTGTTTGACGGAGGGTTCGCCTGAGCTTAGTGAGCTCCTCTGTCCACCACGGCTTCGACCTAGGTCCTGGCTTCAACCGGGGGATAGTTAAGCTTGCTGCTGTTGAGATTGCATTAGAGAGGGCTTCTCCAAGCTGATCTAACTGTGGGATTGTGCTCTTCAAGCCTTCAACTATGTTCCGTAAGGTGTCCTGAGTCAGGTCTGTATTTATAGTGTCTTGGAGGACGCTATCAACTTTGGCCTTAACCTGGTCTTGAAACACCTCTTGGAACTTCTTCCAATCTGCCTTTCTTGTGTCGAACTTTGCTGTAGTGGCAACGGATGGGGTTTCCTGTGTTCCCTCTGGCCTGATTGTAAAGAAGATTGCCTTGTGGTCAGATCCAAAGTCTGGGAGGACTTCCCATGAGGAAACTCTCCTAGCAAGGCCTGGGGTCGCCAGCGTAAGGTCGATTACTGTCTCTCTCTCCATGTGGCTCCTGTGGAAGGTACCAACACCAGGCTTGTTTAAGAGGGAGAGATTGTTGGACTCAAACCAGTCCACTAGCTGTGTTGCTCCAGAGGAGGTCGGTGATAAGGGGTCCCACCATGGATGGTGGGTGTTGAAGTCTCCGGCTATAATAGTGGGGAAGTTTACTTGCTGGAAGTTTACTACTCTTTCCATTGTTCGCTGAGGACTTATTCCCTCCTGCCCATTTTGATTATATAGATTTAGAACGTGGAATTTCGAACTTCCTTGCTCCACCTCTAGAAGAATTGTATCTGGGCTAAGGAGGGCTGTAGCCTTATAGTTAACCTGTGTGTTTTTAAGAAACCTTGACACATAGACTAAAGTACGAGGCCTTTGACCAGGATGGTGTACCGGGAGGATTTGACTAAACGACGTATGGTTTATAGACCGTCTCTCTGTAGGGTTGTCTGGGCTTAAAATATACGGTTCTTGGATTAGAACGAGGTCTATTTTAAACTCGACTGCAAGTTGCAGGATTGATTCTGTTGCTAGGATACTCCTGTTAAGGTTGGCTTGTAATACCCTTATAGATTCCATTATATTTGAATTCTGGAGTCGTAGGAGGTCTTCCTTACTTTAAGGAGCTCTGCCTTGCATGAGACTCCCGCAATGGTTAGTCGCTTAGAGATGGCTCGCTGAGCTTCCTCCTTAGTCTTAAACGCGAGGACAATTGAGCCTGCCCGGCTCTGGAAGCGCTTCTCCTCACTAGAAAGCCAATACGGGTCTCCAATTACTCGGAGGCCGGTATTGAAATTAGAGACCTCCGCAGTAATCCACTTCGCAAAGTCTCCTCTTGGCATGTCTCGGAGATCCTGGGTTGGGACTCCATGGACTGCAATCTTAGCCCATGCTTCGCTCTCTTCTATAGACTTGATTGGGATAACTGAGTTGATAACCTCCCTATGTTTAAGGAGGAATGCCGCAGATGAGAATTCAGAGGCTGTAATAACTATTTATTTATTTATTTATTTATTCAGTTTAACGTCCTTTTTGAGTCTGAGACTATGAAAGACGGGCTGTTAGGCCGAGGCTAGCTGCGTCTATCTAAAGACATTGAGTGATTTCAAGGAAGGTACTAGGAACGGTAGGCGTTAAACGCTCGAACTAAGGGGTGACCCTTAAAGGAAATACTAGAAAATCTTGGATAACGTAGGGGACTAAGGAGTGGTGCGTCGGACGTGTTTTATTCCTCGTCAGGAGAGTCGTTTAGAATCCACCGGCGCGTAGATATCTTGGTGATTTTAAGGAATTTAACTGTAGCTAAAATTCCTCGTGGCGTAGAGAATAGATCTTTGAATTCTGGGTGAAGGTTCTCTAGAGCGTCGATAAATAAGGTCCGGTAGGGCCTCGTTATTGGACACTTTAGTAGAAGATGCCTTGGGGTTTGTGCGGCTGTTCCTGAACAGTGGCATCTATCCGAGGTAGTATGATTGAATCGGTAGAGATATGACTTGAAGTAGCCATGTCCTATTCGTAGCTGGTAGAAGGCGGATGCAGGTTCACGCTCGTGCGTTGGTGGTTTAAACCTCCGCCTTCCTACTAAGTCGAATGTCCGTGAAAACGTGGAGGAAGGAGCAGATTTAAGCCGTTCCTCCCAGTCGGTATAGATGACTGCCTTTGCCTGCATACCGAAGTATCCGTAGCTTATGCCGTTGCCTTCCGGGGGGAGATCCGTAGCTTGTTTTGCAAGTTTATCTGCCCGTTCGTTGCCTCGTACGTTGACGTGTCCAGGAACCCATTCTAGGGAGACGGTATTACCTCTATCCCGTAGTGTTGTAGCTGCACTAATAGCCCGCTTCTGCCACTGCTGGCCGGGCGTATTTCTCGGGATCCGTAGCCTTAAGAGCGCGGCTTGGTTATCTGCGTAGGCTCTTATATCTTTACATGAGTATTCTCGTTCTACGGCTAGCTCTAAGGCGGTTGCAATACCTTCGAGTTCGCCGTTATAAACGAGGTAGTTTAGACCGAGGTTCTTTACTACGTATGCTTGTTCCTCGTCCGCAGATAGGCTATAATCTACTAGGCTTACCCCAACTCCAACGCCTTTCCCCTGGGGGATGACGGATGCGTCAGAGTAGAGAGCTATTAGGTTTGGTGGGGCGTCTAGTATACGATGCTCGTGTTGTTGTCCTTCGAGTTTCTTATCTAGTGTGGAGATTCTAGTAGTGTAGGGAGTATCCCCGTACCACGGCGGGTAAAGAAAGGGATCTATTTCCTCTAATCCAGGGGGGTAGGAGGTAAGTGTCGCCTTTATATTCTCTAGTCTCGTAGTAGGGGGTCCCTCCCTTCCTCCTAGGTTTATCCTCGTTAAAGCCTGCCGGATGGGGTGGGATTCTCCTAGTTTACTGACTCGAAGGGTGTACTTGCGTTGCGCCTGTTCGAGTCGTAGGGGGACCGGTGGGATTGCCGCCTCTACCTCTAAAGGGATAATCGGAGCTGTCTTAAACACGCCTAGGATCTTTCTAAGGGCGAGATTCTATAGTTTTATAGCTTGTCTAAGAAAAGCTCCGGTATTCTTCCCGTAGAGTTCGTAGGCGTAGTCGGAGCTGCTAATAACGCACGCGTTATATAGTTGTCTAATTGCAGCTGGGGAGAGTCCCCGTTCAACGTTTGCGAGACGGGAGAGGCGGAAGAGAGCGTTCCGGGCCTTGCTTATCCTTCTAGAGGCATGCTCTTTAAAGGATAGCAGGGGATCGAAGTAAACTCCTAGCCAGCAGACAAGATTCTTAGGCTTAATAACTGAACCCGTTGGTAAGGTAATTGTTGTCGCCTTCGCTTGTTTTGAATTCGAGAAATGGATGAGTTCGGTCTTATCTAGGTCGAAAATAATACCGCTCTTATCTCCGCGTTGAAAGAGACGTTTAACCTCTTCCTCTATAATCTTCTTGTTACGTTTAAAGCTGCCGGAGCTAGCTATTAAGCCAACGTCATCGATATACGAGAGGTATGAGGCTAGAGTTGAGGGGAACATCTCTCGGAGGTAGATTAAGAATAGAATAGGGTGTTACGGCGCAGCCTCCACAGTTGGGGGATTACGGATCAGCCCGACTGTTGCAGTATATCTGGTCATCACGTGTAGTTAGCTTAGTCACCTGAGCAGGGCTTAAGAGCCTCCCCGGCTAGCCACCCTCTCAGTTCTGATGCCACTCATGCAGTGCCGACAATATCATCAATTTTCCCCAACCAATGCATCACCGACGAACGTCGAGAAGTCGGAAGTCATAGGATCCGAGGTCACGAGGCTATCCACGTGACATAACACGTGCGCCCCACTAAGACCCGCAGGATAATGAGGGATAACAACTATCCAAACCACCAGGATAATGAGGGATTACAACTATCCACCATTATCCTTAGATTGTCATAGCTTTCCTATAGTATATATAGCTTCACTCTTTAGCTAGATACTTGACCCTCCGTGGTCAACTTCAACAATAGAATTGGACTCTATTGGTAACACGGCCTTCGCACGCAGTGCTCAGTTACGTGCATTCGTCACTTCGTTCTCACTCACCCTCTCTTGTACCCACTCAAGGTAAACCCCACTACGGCTTACCACCCTCTTCGGTGTTTGGATCCTTAGAGGCAGAGGCCCGCCGTTACAATTAGCTATATACTTACTATATTATCGTCCTGTTTATTAGTTTGTTTTTATAGGGATATACTTCTCTTTCCTAATTGGGTTTGGTTTAATATAGGTTAATCTACTTAAGGCTGTTAACCTATTCCGTTTTCTTAGCGCTATCCTTCTTAGTAGACCTTCTTAGTGAAACTTAAGTACTAAGATAGTCTATTCTTCTCTTATAAGAAGGATGGTTAAAGTATAATAGAGTGCCTTCTTCTATACGACTTTAGAGTCGTCGGGTAGGAGTTAGGTAACTAAAGAGTTTACCTTAAGGATAAGAGTAGTAGGGATAAGCGAGATTAAGAAGTAGATTATTATATAGAGATAAAGATATACGTACTAAGACTTATTACTAGTAATAAGTGAGATTGCTACTTTAAGTTAACTATAAAGGGTCAAGTATCTAGCTAAGTAAGTATACTTATATACTATAGGAAAGCTATTACAATCTAGATTAAAACAGTTAGATTAATATAACTAGATTAATTATATTGGATCAATCTGTTAGGATTATATTAATCTAAGTGGGTTCGCTAGGTGGGGCGTACGTAATACCGGCGCCTAACTAACTTTCTAGTTTTTAATATTCGTTAGTATAGAGTAGCTGTATTGTTCCTCCTATTCTACGCGTATTATTCTATACCTTTTCCTAGACTCTATCTCTTCCTTATAGGCTTTCTTCCCGTAGGGGATTGTTACGAACACGCCTCTGTATATAGAGTTGTTGGGGCGCGATCAGCCACCAGGCTGATCATTGCAGTACCTTTTGCCAGCAAAACTGGTAGAAGGTTGGCACAATGCCTTGCGGTCCCAAATGAAACCCAACACTTTTGGACAAGCCGTAACATAATGATCAGCCTACCCATGGGTCGACAGGTTCGAGTCCCGGTTGCATCAACTGGAAGGGTTTACCCAGTTGGCTGGCGTGAAGAAGAAGTGGGTCTGGTTCCCCCACTCTCGCAAGAGGCGAGCGCGTCCAGTAAGAAGCAACGACGAGGTGGCTCGTTCCCCCAGCTCACAGCCACAGTCCGCTGCAGGTCCAGTCGTCCTTGACTGGTGCATGACTGGATGGTTGGGGGTGACTCTATATCCAGATGACAGCTGAGCCTGGCAGCTGAGGGCATCTGCCTTAAGAGGGGAGGTAGTGTTACGAACACACCTCTGTATATAGAGTTGTTGGGGCACGATCAGCCACCAGGCTGATCATTGCAGTACCTTTTGCCAGCAAAACTGGTGGAAGGTTGGCACTGTTACGAACCCCAGGGCACACGGGCTCTATAACCCCAAGGGCTGCAAGCCCGCACGGGAAACCAGCCCGCAAGGACCAAGGGATTACGTGGGAAACAGAGCCGCAAGGTCAGGAAGCCCGCACGGGAACCCAAGGGACACGGGACTGCGGCGCGTACGAACCCGGGCAGCAGCTAGAATAGAGCCCACACGGGAAACAAGCCCGTAGGGCAGAAGGGCAGCTGCTAAGTCAGGAATCCTGCAGGGGACGAAGGACCGTAAGGCAAGAACCCACTTCCAGGAAGCTAGCACAGGACACAAGCTACGGGATAGAAGTTTAGAGGTAATATCGTCCGCTAGCAGCGATAGGAAGTGGCTTCCAGGAAAATGGCCGAAGCGCCAACATCACGTGCGGACCCACCCGGACCCGCAGGATAATAAGGGATAACGACTATCCAACACCACTGGATAATTGAGGGTTCCAACTATCCTCGATTATCCCAGATTAAGCCTAGTATATAGTATCACTCCTTAGCTAGTATCTTGACCCTTCGTGGTCAACTCAAGATAGCAAATCTCACCTATTTGCTGTAACCCTGCCTTGCGCACCGCGCAACGAACTCACACGTGATCTCTACGTTCTCACGTGCCCGTCACTTCTCTCCTACCCAACGACCCTCTGCCCCTTGTCCTCAAGGTAAACCCAACAGTTACCGACCTTCTAGGGTTCCGTCCTTAGAAGTAGAGGCAGCTCCGTTACACCTTGCTGGACTAGAGTACCTTGCCACGAAGCACCATAGAAGACAGGAGGTTTAGCTAGTAACAGACAGCCAGAAGGCTCTAGAGGCAATCTAGACGGGAGCAAGACGGAAGGAAGGATAGTACATTATGCGGCAGATCTACGAAGTAATAGAGAAAATTACTGCCTAGGGCTTCACCCTCTAGCTTAAGTAGGTGCCAGCCCACACGGGTATAAGAGGGAACGAGGAAGCCGACCAGGCGGCCAAGGAGATGGTGTAGCCAGGCAACAGACTAACCCGGGACACAGGCAACCATCGCAGACTCGTCTAAGCAGTTACCTCCTCACTTCTTCAGGCAATCCAGGAGGAAAAGAAGACGGCTTAACAAATACGAAAACGATATGGCCGGTACATATGGGAACTAGATAGCGCAATACCAGGCAACCACACCCTTCGCCTATACAACGCGCTAGACTTAGAGTAGGCAGTAGTAATAATCTAATACCGCTCGAACCACACACACCTAAGGTCCTTTCTTTACAAGCTAGGACGCGAGGAGACAGGGGAATGTGCGTGTAGGACAGGCTGGGAAACAGTCCGCCACGTCTTACTTTCCTGCCCTAGATAGTAGCATCTCCGTCAGGAGGTAGTAATAGTAGCGGGCCCAAGATGGGGTGATATGTCCTTCCTTCTAGGAGGTTAGAACAGCTGGGAAGACCGTTAGACAGGGAAACCAGTTGACGGTCTAAAAGAAAAGTGGAAACCAAACCTACAGGTGGTAAAGGCAGTAATCCAGTTTTTTCAGAAGACAGGTCGACTAGCTAGCTACTATAGAGAGGAAGGTAGTACACTAGAGGCCCCGAGTGAGGGGGCAGAGCCTTAGGGCTGAGGACGAGGACCTAGAAGTGGGAAAAGGCAAGCGGATAGGATACGTGAGGACAAAAGGATGGACGGCTCTTATGTTACCATAGATAGCATCGTAGCCTGATAGAATCAATCAATCAATCAATCAATCGTTTTCGGTTAGGGTAGATGTCCAAAGGCACCTAGACTCTCTCTACTCCTCCTGCGAGAGTGGGAAGAAGCAGCCAAGCATCGACTTGCTATGCAATACCTTCCAGGACATGGTCCAGCACGCTGGCGAAGTCTGGATTGTCCTTGATGCACTCGATGAGTGCCAGACACAGAGTGAACACCCGGCCGCAAGACTCCTTCCGTGGATAGAGCGCCTTCTAGGCGCTCAGCAGATGAATGTCCACCTTCTTGTTACAAGCCGCCCAGAGCAAGACATTCAGTCAGCTATTGAGAAGTGGGCCCGTAGTCAGGACACTATCCCTATCCAGGGTGGCTTAGTCGCGGAAGATATCCGTGGATACGTGCATGCAAGGGTCAGGCAACAACAGGGCCTAAGCAGGTGGCGGTCGCGACCAAAAGTCCAAGGCGAGATCGAGGCCGCTCTAATCGAGAAGGCTGATGGAATGTAAGATATTTGGTCTTGTCTTTACTATGAATTTACTAACGCTGTATAGGTTCCGCTGGGTTTCGTGTCAACTCGATGCCCTCGAAAAATGTCTTGATTATCCAACTTTACGAAGAGCACTTGGATCTCTGCCGAAGACATTAGACGAGACATACGCTCGGATATTAAAAAATATACCCGAGCAGCACAAGAATCACACAACGCGAATCCTACAATTCTTAACATTCTCCGAACGACCGCTACGGATTGACGAAGCTGTTGATGCGATTGCAGTGGAAACGGAACACGAGCATCGGTTCAATCCAGAACACAGAATGCCAGTTCCAAAGGAGATCTCAGCTTACTGTTCCAGCTTGGTAGCTGTTGTGAGTAGAAAAAATGAGGATGGTAGAGAGACAGTAACGCAGATACAACTTGCGCATTTCTCTGTTAAGGAATATCTAACATCAACTCGACTGGAGAACCATTTTGCTGAGGAACTAAAAGAGACTACGGCTAGAGCCTGCATTGCAGAAGTCTGTCTTGCATACTTGTTGGAGTTGAACCTGACCCTTTCAGCAAATGAGATCAGGCAATCATTCTTCCTGGCTCAGTATTCCGCGCGATACTGGACAGACCATGCTATAGTAGCCGAAAGCCACAGCGAAAGAGTCTATACGCTTGCAAAGGAGTTTTTTTCACACAAGAGCTTCTACGAAACCTGCTATCGCCTATACAATCCCGACCGACCATGGGATTATGAGCCTAATAGGCATGAAGAGCTAGCACCTGCATTATATTACGCATCGCTTGGGGGCCTAGGTAGTTCAGTCCGGGCGCTGCTCGACAAGGGCGCCGACATCAACGCCCAGGGCGGATACTACGGCAATGCTCTCCAGGCTGCTTCATCTAGACGACACGAGAAGGTAGTTAAGATGCTGCTCGAAAAGGACGCCGACGTTAATGCCCAGGGCGGATACTACGGCAACGCTCTCCAGGCTGCTTCAGAAGGAGGACACGAGAAGGTGGTTCAGATCCTTCGCGAGAATGCAAATGTTGTGACTATAGATCAGGACAAATAGTTATAGGACTTCGGTTCTAAAGAAGAGATCAGGGAGTTTTAATGAACCTAAAGAGAGCAAATTAAGGAAATTATAGAGGATAGAAGCTTCCTTGGGCACCATATTGCTTCCTTCCTCGGCCTCCCCGTACACCTTGGTATTCTACTTTCCCTCGGATCTATTGTTTACTCGGTTATGCCACAATCAACTGTATATAAAGACATATATTCTCGGCTCTTAGAGAGCCAGGCGGAATTCAATCTTTTCTCTCTGTGAGGCTGCAAAGGCCGAAAGGTTGGTATTGCATTCAACTAAGAATCTACGTACAAAGAGAGAAGAGAAAGAGAGCGTGAGAGGCGAAGTCGGTTGGTGTGCCTGCCGCGCTGAGCCTGCTTAGCTAAGCGGGCTGCGCTGTGGCCGTGCTCCGCGCGCCGCGCGGGCAGCGCCACGCCGAGCGCCACGCCCAGCGCCTGAGGGGCCTGACATCTCCGACCTCAAAAGTTCAACAGATGTAGATAGGGCTTAAAGTATCCGTAGCCTACTTTGAGCCGATAGAAGGCGCTGGCTATCTCTGTCAAGGTGTCTGGGCTTAGGAACTTCTTAGTTTAGTAATAAAGACGATATGCGCGAACTTAGGAAAGAACTAGACATCATAGCATAGTCTATCGGACGACGAAGGCCTTTATAACTTTAGCATTATGTCGACTTGCAAAAGTACGACGCCGTACTGTTACTGGCGCATGCTACTGAGCCTTATATTCTGACATATTATTTTTTATCTCGGATCCAAGCTGCTTCGACGAGCCTGGCGGTAAGTCCTTAGCGATACCAATCACCCATTGTTCCAGTTCCTAGTGACTGGGCTGAAGTGCGCAGCATATCCTTGCGTGCATAGGGAGAGAAGAGTGAAGAGATTTCTCTGGTCTGTAGAGTAGTGTTATCTAGAGAAGTATATATACATGCGTGCGTCGGATATGCGGAAATAAAGGTGGTTTTAAAATAAGAAGAGGTAACGTGATATATCCGAATATCTGGTGATGGTAGAGTAACATCACCATATACTGCTCGAACCGTTACACCCATCTATCCTGAATTAATTACTACCGATAACGAATCGCGGCGCAGTCTCTATCCCTGCCGCTCAATGATGTGAATTCGCAAGGACATGGACACTAGGCAGATAGCGGCGTCTTCGCCCGACGTTATAGCCGCAGCTATTATTCTCGTAGCAGCCGCATACGTTGCCAGCAAGGAGAGTGTAGCTGATCTAGAGCTCGCCAGCACAAAGCATATACGGCAGAAGATGAGCTCCATGCACCTTTGGCACGTGATTCTTGAAGTGCTGATGGCCATAGAGTATTATTCCCGACCTCCGGCAATACTCGTCAGGACAAGGGATCAAGTCATTTTCTTTAAACCACCTCAGGTGCTGCCGTTCCACGTGTTCTCTTGCTTTCCGGGACCGCGAAAACTCATGCACTGCTCTTTCCTTACACAGGCAGAAGAGGCACTGCCTATTCGTTGCTTGTAATGATCTAATCGGAGGAGACGGCTGAGGCTCGGGTGAAGGCTCCGGGCTTGGTAAGACTCCCCAGTCACGGTTTCGTCTACTCCTACGCGGCAGGAGAGTCGGCTGTACTCGACAAAGAGATAAAAGCGCCTCGGCTGTATCGATGCGTCGTTGTAACTTGCATGCTGACTCGAGATCCGTGGGACGCTCGCATAAAAGCTCAACTACCCGCCTCCGTTCAACCAACTTGTGCTTAACCACCTCAGGCTCCCAGTCACCAGCAGTGTCAAAGTCAACCAATTCAAATTGCCTCATCGCATCCTGGGTCTCGACCCGGTCAAAGAATTCCGCACGGGATTCGAGCAGTTTCTGTCGCTCCAGACTCTTCTTGGCAGACTCTAAATCCAAACAGGCCTCTCTGTGGCTTGCAAAAATCTCCGCACCGGCTGCTTGCGCTTTCTTCAGAGTTCCATATCGACGCCGGGCCTCTTCTCTTAGATTGTCACGACACTGTCTCAGTCGAACAATTGTTGGATCCGTGGTCAGTTTGTCAATCTCGAGGTCGGTGAGGTTGGTCGGGGCGTGGGGGTCCATATCTCGCTTCATATAGCTAATAGACTTGAAAAGGGCGTCGGCGGAAGGCCGCCCAAGGTATGCGGCTTGGACATCACAGCTCACTCGTTCGTTGATATAAGCCTGGAAAATCCCTGCATCTCGATAGCTAATGACCTGCTGTAACTGCGCCTGGCTCGCCACGTCTACAAGAGTGTTACTTGAATGTTCTAATCTCTAGGATAATGGACTTACCATCAACCGCCTCGCCCGTGCCTCTCCTGATGCTGTAAGGCTTCAGAATCTGCATTATTCTAGCCATGAAACCGAGTCTTCCCACTCCTTTTTCCACCTCAATCGAGAGCTAAAACGATGCCGACTAACCCGGATCTTGAGAAGGTCTTTGACAGATTGCAGTTCAACTTGGAACGCATTATCAAGCATGCTAAGAACAAGCATGCAAAGGATAGGATCGAATATAAGATCGTCCACTTCGTAAAGGCAGTGTATTTTCCTACAGATTATGTCAGTCGCCTTTACAGATAGAACACATGAGTGTGACGGCCTGCGGCCAGCTTTGCTAGCCACGCCGGCTAACCAAAAAAAAGAAAAGGGAGGGGGGTGGGGGGAGGAACTGTTCAACCAGTTACCTTATCGGACAAAAGCTGGCCACATGAACCTCACCGTGAAACTGTGACATAGGCTTACCTTTTGTAGTTCCGCTTGTGCCCCTTAACAAAGCGCAAGTCAATTTCCATTGCAAGCTTATCCCGCTCATCTTTTCGCGCTGGGAGCAGGATAAGCGAAACATGTTTGTAGCAAAGAGTTTCGGTAACCTCTTGAGAACCGAAGGTCACTTCGCCTTGGCTTTCTTGCGAGTTCAAGTCTTGGCCTTCGCCAGTCTCAGATCCTTCTCCCTCCTTCTCATGCCCCTCTTCTCCATCATCATCATCATCATCATCATCCTTCTCCTCCTCCTGGAGCTCACTATCCTCTAATGTGTGCGAGGAAAGGACCTCGGCATTCCTTCGGACATAGACCAAGGCCCTAGGACGGGATCCCGTGTAAGCGCAGATTAGGATAAGGAACCAAAGTTGCACGCGCTGCCGCTCATCCGCAAACATCGAAGTATCCTTTGCCCAATGGTGGTGGAGGACAAGGAAGACATCATCTACATTCATCACTGGCTTCTCGTTCGTGCTCATGTCGAGCCGATACCTTAAAGTCAGCTCTCCCCTGATGTACTAGTAAACGTTAGCCTCCTGTGAACGAATCGCTATGTTGACTAACTTACATCATTGACTTCGATTCTCCATCCATCATTCCAATCTTTCCCCGTATGTTTTCGGTAGAGCTGGCGCCAGTGCTTGAACTTCTGGTAAAGACTGATTGATTTGCGAGATCGATGGTTGTCAAGGTTCCACTCGAGGAAACCCATGACGACTTCTTTTGAGGCGTATCGTAGGAGCTGAAGCTTGTTCATTCCGATATATTCGCAATATCTGTATATTTAGCGAAACGGACATTAGAATCAGCGACGCTTAGTAACATCTTACTTTTGCCATCTCTCGGAGACCTCATTTACGTTATTTTTTGTTGAAGGTGAATGATTTTTCTTAACAGTCCCTATTTTGTCAAGCTCTTCCAACCGCCTTCGATAATGCTCAGCCGAAAACTTGTATTTCTTCGGTGGTGTTCTCCGCTTCACGCCCATGAGGGATTCCCACCTAAGACTAAATTATTCAAAACATTCCCTTCAGAGGTGCGAGGCGTGAGGTTAAGAAACTTACTGGTTAGAAAAGGCCGTCAGTGGATAAGCTCAGTCTCTTCAGTAGACTAGAATAGCTAAAGAAAAAAAAACGGAAGCGAAGACAGAGAGAAGGCGAGGAGTCAGATTATCAAAAGCGTAGTGTACGGATAGAAGAAGAATGGAAGTTGAGACTGCAGTGGTCTAACGGGCGTTGATGGCCTTCTTATAATAAAATGCAACACGACGCCGGCCAACGTCATAGGGTATTTCACTTTTGACAGGGTGGCATGGCTAGGTGCATGGTGCGGCGAAATTAATAGGGATAGCCATGCTAAAATTCTTGTCGGGTCAATTGAAGATCACCCACCTCGCTTCGCGCTCTCGCCCCGCCCTATCAAGTGCAGGTGCAAATGCAGTCGAAAAAGGCGGCAAATCCCTCCAAAAAGGGACGCAAAGGTCCCAGGACAAACACTTACTGCCGTAAACTCTCCTGCGGAGGCACTTCGGACTACCACACGTTAATCACTGTGCACCAGCTGTCAAGCGTTCCAAATGCCCCCGCATAATGGTACTCAAGATGTAAGTCCTTGGATGTACGCAAGACAGGGGACGATTGCGATCCCTGCCAGCTATCCATCGGGCTTTGAGATCGTGTACAGACGACGGCCAGAACCCTAATTACTCTTCACCGACGTGAATCACATTAAGAACTGCACCGAGCCCCTTGAATGCAACTGGACAAACTACGATGTCCCCCAGTGATCCCTTTGTCTTTCTCTGCGAATGCATCGACATGTTTCACCTCGATGTGGATGGAGGGGCCTCTAAGCAGACGGGATGGGTATTCCAGGAGCGGGCCTTGTCGTGCCCGATAATCCACTAAACGGCTAGGCTTAAGCCTCCATTAAAAACGATCCTATCATCCTCTCCGGCAGAGTGTTCCTCGCCTATACGACCCGCGTGTCAGATAGCATTAAGCACCCAAGAGCGTGGGCTGTCCCAATCTCGTGCTGGCTGGGGCTTTCGACATCAATATCATCGATGACACGGCGAACATGATCGTCCCTGTTGTTATGACGGCCATCGTTCTGTTCCTTCTCCTGCTTTACATCCTCTTCGCGAACGAGGACCTCATTCCATCATCTGTGAAGATGCACGAGCTCCCTTAAAAAGCGAAAAACCGGGACCCTTTAAACCCCAACATTCCTCACGCCAAGAGCGATGCGGAGGAACAAGAGGAAAATCGCGCGGATGACGACGAAGAAGGCAAACGTCTCTCGCTCGAAGAGACTTTAAACCCTTTCCTGGATAAGCGAGGCGCCGCGTTCGGAGCTCTCCTCATGACCACAACACTCATCACCGTTCTGGCCCTTAACGCCGCCAGTTCAAGAACCGGGAAGCGCGCTGTCTTTTGGGTGATACTGCCGGCCGTGTTCGTCATGTTCTGTTGGGACCTTGTGTTCGGATGGCGCCATCAATAGGAGACGCGCAATGTTGCTCATAACGGTCGCTATGCTATCTGATGGACCACGCAGCGGAAAAGGCCGACCAACCAGTTTCCATTGGCGGCTGTATCTACATGGTATTGAGTACGCACGGGTCGAACGGGAGATTTTAGAGAAAAATGAGAAGCCAGTGGCCCTGGAGAAGTGGAGCCCAGAAATCAATGCAGCATCGCGGACATGTTCGTCAGAAGATACCAGCGCTGCTGGCGGTAGCAACTACATGGACAAGGAAGACGACGAGACCTGCCCATCGCCCGGCGTGTCCACGGTGCCAAAAGACAATGAGCAGTAGAGCACAACTTCGAGTCCAGAGATGGACATCAAGGAGCGAGTGACTTACGAACTGGCGCTTCCACGGAAGGTGAACGCGTAGAGACCGCAAACACTCCGTTCACTGGTTGTGTATGCGTATATGTGGTCGCAAGGGACATTCACTACCGCCACAGTCGTACTGTCACGCCTACCGTTTGCCCTCGTGCCTCTTGTTTTTTCTATGTTTGTTCACGTTCAAGCCTTAGTCACCAAACGCTGGGTCCCCGTGATTGCTTACGCATGGGGTGGAGGAGGAACCGAGGCGGAGCTGGAGCTGAAGCTGGTGAAAGCACGGCGCACGAAACAGATGGGAGGAGAGGATGTAGTGTGGAGCGCAGTGCGCATATGAGTAGAGGCCTGCCAATGCCAAGACGCTGACTCACAGCATAACAGTGACGTGATCTGCTGGGCGCTTGTCCTCGGTAGAACACCGGCAAGACGTTCTGCCCGCCGTCGCCCTGACGACCCGACCGCAACCTGGAACGCTGACTCGGTCGGACGAGCCTGCTCGATACGGGGCGGGCAGGGTTGGCCAGTGGTGTGAGCATCACCAGCTTCATCAACCTGCAGATGCGCGCTCGCCAATTCGCCCGCCCAACCCAGCGCAGCCCCTTCGAGTCAAGCCGCTGCCAACAGCCGTTCGTGAGTCTCTCAGCTGACATCAGGCACGCCTGCGATAATCCTTCTGCCCTCCACAAGCTGCCTCTGCAGCTTTAAATATGCCGCCCGGACAGCTTGGCTCTCCCCTGTCCACAGCCCTCCACTCACCTATTTGAGCCTCATCGCCTCCACCACTATACATATCTCCTTCATGTCCATATTTGTGAGGCCTCGCTTTTAACAGCCTCGCGCAACTCTCCACTCTCCCGGAACCCCATCTCCACTCCACCGGATACTCTCCGCTCCCACAAATACCAACCACAATAATGTTTGCACCCCGCGCCTCGACTATGCTCCGCGCACGGCCAGCCGCCGAGCTACTGCTCGCCCGGACGACCCGGCCAACCGCCCGCCTGTTCCACCAGACCCCCAAGCTGCGCTCCATGCCCAAAGACCCGCACGCCGGTACGTCATCACCTCCGCGCTATCGCTCCACAGGCACAGCAAACACCCTTCATCTTTTGTCAACACCATCCCTGACAAAATCCTTTCCTTTGTAGCCCACACCGTCTCGCAGCACGTCAGACAAGTCATCAAAGGTATCCCAATTGAGATCTATCCTCTAGGTAAGCGTGCCACGCCCACCCGACTGCTGTCCATCTCCAAGCAGGACTGCGCTGAACTCGCCGAATGTGGAACAGTCGCCGTCATGTGCTGCGGTCTCAGCTTCGGCATCTACTCGTTCATCCGCCCCGCCAGGGAGGACCCGACCCTGCGTCTGCACCGGAGCTGCCCCCAAGATCATTAGAAGAAAGAAAGAAAGAAAGAAAGAAAGGAAAGAAAAAATATAAAGATCGAAGAGGAGGGACAATAGGAGTTTTGAGTGCGATCTCTGGGAGGTCAGGTTGATACTATTGGTGTAATTTTACGGAGTAAAGCATTCAAGTAAATATAGGTTTCCACTGTTTAGATGCGCGAGGATTTGTGACTGTCAATGGATTAAGCATAGGACACTAATCATTGCCATTAAGACTCACGAGAGTCGAATCCAACCAGAGTTGATGTTTTCATCAAAGTGAATTGGGTAGCCTACGTAGGTGTTGTTTGTTTTGATAAACGCCACGACCCCGAGAATTTTGACTGTCTCAGTATGTTTGAATCAGATTCTTTAAAACAAAAGCCTATGTCTTAACAATAGCCTGTTCCCAATCGCGAATCAAGGCGTCATCGCCACAGGCAATGCAGTAGACAGAATTTTTCCGCCAGCCATCAACGTCTACATTCACTACACGGGTCATGGGATTCTGCGACAAATATTAGAAGACAGGAACTCCTCCCCGGGAGACGCTGTCACCGGCACTGCATTGGCCCTCGTGGACGTCATGGACGGGGGACCGTATCTGACAGGATATCAGCTCGGACTCTGGATCAGACGGCTCGTGGATCGTAAAAACGTTCGCGTTTGTCCGGTCCTCGACAGCTGTTATTCTGGAAGAGGGCTTCGATCCTGCCAGCAGAACGGCTTCGACTTCCGCACTGCAGCTGAAATCTACGACCTGAAAATCCTTGCTGTCGATGAAGAGTAGCACCGGTATGCTGCAGAGATCGAAGCCGAACTCAATGGTGATAAGACTGCAGTTGGGATTGAGAAATGGTACATGAACGCCACCATCACGCCGTCGTGGCTGTCCAGCCCGTGGAAATGCACCGTCATCAGCGGCTGCCAAGTCAACTAGAAAGCGGGAGAGTAGGTATTCGACGAGCGTAGCTTATACTTTATACTATTTTTCTCTTATTTTTTTGTTGCAGTATATCTGGTCATCACGTGTAGTTAGCTTAGTCACCTGAGCAGGGCTTAAGAGCCTCCCCGGCTAGCCACCCTCTCAGTCCTCATGCCACTCATGCAGTGCCGACAATATCATCAATTTTCCCCAACCAATGCATCAAGATAGAATCTTTACTTACTATTTTATAGGCTAGTAACTTAAGAAAGAGAAATCGAGAAGCCAGCTGCCAGACCGGTCAAGCCCCACGGCCGAGCGCCGGTTTGGATTGTCATCCCCGATTCTCCTCCCCGGTCTGCGTACGAGATCAAGTCAAGCTCTTAGCTGGAGCGGCCACGTAAAGGGAGAGCTATGTGTTTTCCTCACTTCCATGTATCTAAGCATGGCCATGAGCTCTTCGGCGACGGACACTTGACCGTACTTCGTTTAGCCATCACTCACCACCAAATTCAACTTGAACTGATTCTGTCCAGGCAATTGGCGGCGTGAACTCCCGGAAGAAAACAATCTCAAGCGATCCTTAATAGCTGACGAACCTATGGCGACAGATCCCCAAGGCCCCGAAGGACAAGCCGATAGATATCATAAAGCTATTGAGAATTTCCTAGACAGTATACCGATTATTGACTTGGGCGGTATAATACTAAATGTGGAGAAGACTGAGGCTAACTAGTTACTGGGGCTAAAGATATGATTCGTGGAATCCCCTTCAGTGCGCCTTGACATCCACAGGCCTCCCCTCCAACCTCGCCTCCCTCGCCCACTGCCCCTCCCTCCACCACCACACTCCTGCATACACGGCTCCGGGTCCGACCAGCACCTGTCCAATAAGCACCGCCACTGCCGCGCCGACAGCCTCCTTGGTAGTCGTGAATCCCGCCCGGCGCAGCTCCCACACGCTGTACAGCTCCCACAACAGGATAGCGAACGTCGAGAAGGCAAAGTCGTACTTAACAAACACAAAAAGATGCTCCTCCCAACTTAGCGCGTCCCCCGGCCCCACCAGCGGGTTCGGCATGTCCGTAAACATATTCACAAACGTCACCGTCGGCAAGCTCGTCAGCGCGACGAACGCGACAAACGCGACGTGCACCAGTGCAGCCAGCCAGAACGCGACCCCATACGCCTCCCGTAGCACCAGCACGTCGCGCTTCTCGTAGACGTCAAACGGGCCTTCAGGCCTAACTGCTTCGAGCGCGCGCTTCCCGATATTAGTCAGCAGCGCCACCCAGACGGGCACGAACTGCCAGAACGCGATAACGCCCTGATGCGCGTGCGGGTCGGCGTACGGCAAAAACATCAGCACGGAAGGAACAGCGAAGCCAAGGATCGTAGCAGGGAGGACGGCGCGAGCTGCAGCAAGCGGAACAGGCCGCCCAATGGCGCGGCTGTGCGTTGCGGAGGAAGTGAGGTACGCGGAAAGCAGGAAGTACAGCGGCGCGACGACGCCGATGCCCTGCAGCTGGTAGGCGACGCCGAACAGCACGGGCAGCGCGAGGACGTTCGTGCCGCCGCGGTTCGCGGCGCGGTACCCCTCGACCGTCCAGATGATCAGCACCGGGAAGAGCAGCGCGAGCAGGTACGCGAACTGCACCGGGTGCGCCGGATCTTCTCCTGCCACCAAGTCCCCGAAGCAGGCCGCCAGCGCCGCGACGCCCGTGTACCGCGTCCACAGCGCCGCGCCCCCCAGGAACGTCGCCGTCGGCGCCAGGTCGAAGTCGATCCGCATCCCCGTCTTCGCAACCGCCAGCAGCGCCGCGAAGACGGCCGCGGCAACCTTCCAACCGGCATCCCTCACGGCGTCCGACAACGGCTTCGCGGGCAGCTCGTCCTCGTACGGCTCGAAGCGCGGCCGCCGCGGCATCGGCAGGAGCGGCAGGCGCGCCGCGGGCGTGTAGGACTGCGCCATCATGGCGAGCGGGC
This sequence comes from Neofusicoccum sp. Z40, assembly GCA_037356075.1. Classification (NCBI taxonomy): domain Eukaryota; kingdom Fungi; phylum Ascomycota; class Dothideomycetes; order Botryosphaeriales; family Botryosphaeriaceae; genus Neofusicoccum; species Neofusicoccum sp. Z40. The sequence continues at coordinate 197,671 of JBAWJV010000030.1, read as the reverse complement.
CGTCCGGGCCGGCGCGCGGGACGACGTGGCGGGCGATGAACTCGTGCAGCGGCGTCTCGAGGGCCATGAAGGCTTGCTGCTTGTGACCGGCGGTCACGAGCTGGGACGCGCGGCAGTGGCGCGCCGCCTGGGCGTTTTGGAAGGCGGCGGTGATGGCGGCGGGGGTGGGGGAGGAGTTGGCTTTGAGCAGCGTGGCGAGCGAGGTGGCGAGGGCGGCGGCGGTTTCGATGGCCGAGTTGCCGCCTTGGCCGGATATGGGGTTGAACTGGGGGAGGCGGTTAGTGGAGGGCGTTTGCTGGGGCGGGGGGAGAGTCGCACCTTGTGGACCGAGTCGCCGGCGAGGAAGATGCGGCCGAAGTGCCACTTGGTGCACACGAACTCGGGCAAAGCTGTCAGGACGGCCGACATTTGGCTCTTGTAGAGGTCGCCGAACTTGACGCCGTCCATGATGACGTCGTTCCAGCACTTTTCCGCCAGCGCCTTCTCCTCCTGCTTGGTGAAGCGGCGGGGGATCTCGCCCTCCATGTTGCGGAGCGTGCGCTCGTTCTTCACGAAGAGGAACCAGTATATGCGCCCGCCGGGACCGTCGACGACGAGGTAGCTGCGCCCGTGGTTGGTTATCATGTGCGACGACTCTTTCTCGAATCCTTTGACTGGGTGCGAAATGCCGAACATGCACGTGTAGTCGCACGTCACATCTGCTGTCGTCAACCTCGGCTGTCTAGAGTATAGGTACTGTGGCTTACCTGTGCGGTCTGACTCGGGAATGTAGCCAGGCGACAGCTCATCAGCTAGCCGCCACATTTCTTTTCTGACCGTACTATGCACTCCATCAGCACCCACTAGGATGTCTCCCGTGTATGTCGAGCCGTCTTTGGTTGTGACTTGAATTCCGTTTTCCAGTTGCTTGACGCTGGCCACTCGCTTATCGGTAAGGACCTTTGACTTGTCCTGAAGGTGGTCGTAGAAGACTTGGATGGCCATCTGGCGGTCGATGAATACCGGATCGTAGCCGTGCCTGTAGATGCTCCTGGTTAGCTCAAAACCTCCGAAATCTGTGTAGACCGTTTTGGTGCCTTGCTACTACCTCGCAATGAAGTGCTTGGAGGCATCGTGAGTCTCGCCAAGAACTTTTCCTTCGGGTGACTTGATGTACATCTCGGTCATCTTGATGTCGAGTTTCGCCCGGATTCCGTCAAAGCAGCCAATCTGATCCAAGATACGGCAACCGTTAGGGAAGAAGCCAATGCTGGCTCCCACCTGCGGTGCGATCTCTGGGTATGCTTCGAGGACGAGGAAGTCGATACCGAGCTGCTCCAGCATGTTGGCCAATACTAGGCCGGCTATACTGCCACCTGCAATGATGACTTTGAATTTTGGGTTTGCCATGACAGGGGGATGAATGATTTGACTGCAAGTTTCTGCTAGGATCTGTTCTCAGTCAGCGGCGATGGACAGAATATATGCTGCACATATACTGCCCTCCTAATTGCTACAGCGGACTCACTACTCGCCGAAATGCCAAGCGTTGAGCCGCGCCAGCCAGCGACTGAGGCCCTCGCCGGTGCGCTCACGATCCGAGCACCGACAAGTGTACTCAGCTTTTCGATTCGCCTATTCGCACTCGTTCGTGGCATCGCACTCGTATGATTTGTGGGTCATGGGGGCGCGCAAAACCCCGGCGGCCGCCGGCTCCGGCCGGTAAGCAACGGAAAACAAACGTGCACCGCTCTTGGAAATAGAGTAGAAGTAGTTAGGTGCTACGCCAAGCTACACTATAGCACGCTAAGTAATAGGCCTCATTTGATTGGAGCCGGAATGGTACCCGGGTGTCCGCGTACTCTACGACATTGTGGTCGCGCAACACGCTGACAATCTTACAGGTAGTCATAGCGATGGCGGAACGTTCTATTCCCTTTGCCATGCAGAGCTCAGTAGCGGAATATTTAAAGTCTGAATTTTCACAGAGTTGTTGGGGAGCAAGCATCGTTTGGCTTATCGACGACTCGAGATTACTACTGCATTCCCCACCAACCACGATGCCACCAAACACCAAGCCGATTCCCAGGAGCGTCCTCATCTTCGGCGCCGCCGGGCACATCGGCCGTCCTCTGGCCGAATTCCTCCAACGCGAAGCCCCCTCCGTCAAACTCCGCCTCGCAACCAGCAACCCCTCCAAAGCCTCAGCTCTCCAGCAAGCCTTTCCGACCGCCGAGACCGTATCCGCCAACTACTACGACGCCGACTCCCTCACGTCCGCCGTTGCCGGCATGGAAGGCATCTTCGTCATCGCCCCCGGCGGCACCGACGAAAGCAAAGCGACATCCGACCTCATCACCGCCATCCAGGCCGCCAACACCGCCACGCACATCATCAAGCTCCTCGGCATGCAGCCCGAAGCCAACCTCCGCCGCCTCCCCGCCAGCGTCCGCCAGGACCCGCTTAGCCTGCCGGTGCAGTGCGCGCTGGCCAAGCAGCTGCTCGACGCGAGCGATCTGCCCGTCACGTACCTCAACGTCGGCGCCACCTTCATGGACAACTTCTTCTGGATGCGCCGCGGGCTCGGGGAGGAGCATAGGCTGATCTGGCCGCAGCGCTTGATCCCGTTCGTCGACCCGCGCGACGTCGCTGAAGTTGCTGGCCGTATTCTGCTGTCAGATAACCAGCGCCATATCGGCCAGTTCCACACGCTGAATAACGGGCACGATCTGCTGCGATTCTCGGATGTGGCCGCGCTGATGAGCGAGGTGTGGGGCGTAGATATCGCGCATGATTCGAGTAAGGAGGCGTTCTTTTCTGAGTATGAGGGGCAGATGGGGCTGGTGTGTAATCACTTGTGGAATTTCTTGCAGTACGAGGAGCAGAATGAGGTTGTGTGGGCGCCGAATAAGTTTGTGGAGATGACGATTGGGCGGAAGCCGACGACGGTGAGGGAGTGGTTGGTTGAGCACAGAAATGCGATTTTGGGAGAACCTAGTTCCTAGACCTCTGTCAATAAAGTATCGCGTTCAGTATCTCCTTGGCAGCTTTTGACGTTTGCACCACCTCGCCCCACCCAAAAGTCTACCGCTGCTTTGTCCGCTGTTCATACCTTCACACTCAATGAGTGTCACTCAGTAACTTCCGTGCGGGCTCTGCCTTAGCTATTGCCTGGCCTCGTACGCGCCCAGATTCCTCCCTCTCTGGTTTCCCGCGCGGGCCCTTTAGTCCTACGGCTATCGTTTCCCACGTGACTCTTGATCCTTGCGGTTTGAACTCCCGTGTGGGCTTTCGTCCCTTGGGGTATAAAGCCCGTGTGTCCTGGGGTTCGTAACAATTAGGTCCAAGCGTTGCGTTTATACGTGCTTACCCAGATGGGTTCGGAGTACGGCACTGGTGCTCCGGGTCTCACGTGGGCGGTGAGTCGTATAAGAGCCTGTCATCCCTACCTGTCTGCGCTGTGCCGTAACACAAGATCTGAGGCTGAGCTGCTGACGTGTCCGTTAAAAAGGCTTTTAGCCCCGCGATTGACCTGAAACTTCTCAACCTTTTTCAATTTTCGCGTCAGACGACACCAACTCTTGTTCGATTTTCCAACTTACCGGAAACAACCTCCTGTTTGCTTCAGGCTTTCAGTTTAAATGTTGTTTTAACAGCACTCAACCGCATACTAGGGTTTCCGATGACCACCCAAGGCGAAGATATTCCTCACCACGTTGTCAAATTTGAACATGAATTACCTTGGACCAGCACAGGAAGGCACCTTGGAACAGGTGCCTTCTCAACAGTCGACGAGGTTCGAGATTCAACCGAAGGAGTGGCCTATGCGCGAAAGATGTTTATCAGCCGCCTAAAATCGCGAAAAGAGTCGTACCAGAGAGAACTCGAGATTTTGAGACGATTTGGAGAGCATCCTCATATTGTGCGCGTAATTGCAACATTTAGCTTTGCGCACAAATTTGGCCTCATCCTCACCCCACTAGCTGACCATGGTTCTCTACGTGATGTTCTCTCTCAACTCTGCAAGCCCGAACGCAACAACAATGATATTCGCCAGGCACTATTTCGATCCTTCGGGTGTCTAGCGAGTGGACTCGAGTTTATCCATCGACAGGAAATCCGACACAAGGATATCAAGCCTGAAAATATTCTCCTGCATCAAGGATCCGTACTCTTCACTGATTTCGGCACTTCGCTCGATTGGAGCATTCTCGGGCACAGCACAACGGATGGCACTGCATCTGGAGGAACAAGAAAATACTACCACCAGAATGTCACGATGAATTGCCGCGGAACAGGAAATCGGACATCTTCTCCCTAGGCTGCGTTTTCGTGGAGATTATCCTCGCTTTGAGACCCGGAATTCTAGCATTAAGTCCAGCAGAAAAGGGCTTTCGCTTTGCTTTTCATCTTGGAAACCTTCTTCCTGCCATTGGCCATCAAATTGAACTAGTCGATGGCAAGATAGGACATCGCGGCCTTGATGCGGTTGCCCCTGATATTCAACCAATATTCCGCGCTTGCCTGAGTATGCTTCAGTACACTGCACACGATCGACCAAGTGCAGAAGAGGTGATCCACCTAATTCATGATGGAGAGCTTCTTGAGAACCGGTTCTTCTGCGCTGCTTGTCTTCCGAGATCCAACAAAAACAAACCGTCTTCCCGAAAAATGATCGCTCTTGCACAATCATATACACGGAAGCATGCAGGAAGATGTCGAAGAATCGCGAGACCTATCCAGGATCCTCAACCAGAGGCCATCCCAGGAATGTTATGCTGCACATTTCGATGCTCTTTCCAAACCTATAATCGAGAAGAGTGGAATGAGCATGAACAGGAAAATCAACCTAGAGAAGTTTGGTGGTGCATCTTCTGCCGACACGAAACTGAGCCAAAGCACATCACCCACCACAAGTCCAAAATGATCGGACACATAAAGAGAAGCCATTCAGAGCATGAGGACGTGAATGCCGCAGTATACGCCTCACAAATCGATTTTGAGCCCGAATTCCGTCGGTTTTGTGGTTTCTGCGGAATGATTTTCACGTCTTGGAGTCAGAGACAAGAGCACATCATTGGACACTTCACCGGAAAAATAGCCCCATGTGACATGAAAGGGACCTGGCAAGACCCTTGGGAAGGACCTCCTCTCAGAAATGAGCTACAGAGCAAAGCCGGCGACACCTCGACCAAAGGAGTTGCATCAATCGAACAAGGACTAGACTCATTTTCTTCGGTGCTCATGGTAAGCTTATCTTATTTGCTACGATGTAATTTTTGTAGTCCGAAGCTTCACTAAAGAAGAATGCTCAATCTAAGAAATAAGACCTACTAAAAAGTTTTATTACAGCACCTTCATCTTCATTTGTCCCTCAAAAGTGGTTACCAGTATCGTGGCAAATGGTCTTACCCATCAGATCATCGTTACGTCCTGGTTGAAACCCGGAGGGCTCCTAACGATTGGAACTCCAACCCTGCAGCAACCGGTTACGGCTTTCGGCGGGTAAAGACCTTTCCAAAGGATGAAGTCGAAAGTATCACAATCTATGAGGATGAATGGTTCTGCTTCCCTATTCTAATCTTGAGAAAAGCTCAAATTTGCAGCAAAATAACCCTAGAGTACCGATCTTGTCAAACTGCGACTGCAGAATCAGACTCACACGTTACACGAAAATGTCTCGAAAATCTCTCAGCACTGTGCAATATGACCATAACAATCTTGAAGAATACATTCCCATCGGGATGGACCTGCGTCAGAGTGGCGACGGAGCCTTCACCATTTCAAACGACACTTAGTTTCACATCCTCGCACTCATTCAGAGGAGTCTCATGTGATTTCCCAGAAGACAGTCGCTGCGCTCGTACTTCCCAAATTAGAAAGGGAGTGAAGGGTGGGAAAGACTCTAGTGAAGATCCTCATGAGAGTGTGGAGCAGGATGAAGTGGAAAACGGAGAGGAGCTGGGAAGAGGAAAAATTCGCGCTGCCAAGCCTCCTCAGGAGACGGAAATCTCTTTCTTTCCTCTGCATATATTGAAGAAACAACACGAGCACGAGGCCCAGCCAAAGGAACCCGGGCTTGGGCAGCAGTTTCAGGAAAATACGGCGTACCGGCAAATTCAACACGAACCGCTAGCACAGCTTCAACGTGGCCTGCAAGGCACCGGTCAGCATCAACCATCGCAACAAACACACCCAGTTAGTCTCAGTACGAGTTTCACTGAAAGGGAGCACCAAATCCTCAATAGCTACCTTGACTCACGACAGCGGGAGTGCAACACCGGCCAAAGACGGAATAACGATGGAAGGTTTGAGTGCACGTCAAAATGTGGTTTCAAGGCCGCGGTCGTTGATAATTGGAAGAGGCACGAAGAGAATCGCCAGCCGCAGGCGCTCTGGATTTGTGCTATCTGTCGCCGAGCCCCGCCGCCGTCGATGCCTTTTCATACGCACCGAGTGGACAAGATTGGGAAGCACCTTAAAGAACACATCAAGAAGAACGAGTCGAATCTCGGTTGGCAGACGGTAAGGGACCAGTCAGTTGTCGATTTTGTCGCGCCGTTCAGGAGAAAATGTGGGTTCTGCAGAACCAGATTTAGGTCATGGGCACAACGAAATAAACACATTATAGAGCACTTCCTCGGCGAACGACCTGGAGACCGGGCTCCTAGGGACATTGGCGAATGGAATGACGATTGGGACGAACAGGGAGATGGGTCTGACGGAGACGATAGCAGTGGCGACAATCCTGGAGATGGTGGCCAGGGCGGGCTAGGCCCCTCAAGCTTCGAAAGTCCGCCCAGAGGCCTTGTCCTCGACGGAGGAAGCCCAGGTCCTGATGGAAGTCATTTCGGTTGCGGCCCAGGAACCGGGGGAGCGAGCAACTTTTCGCCTTCCGGCTGGATTGGCTCTGGGCAATATTTCGCAACGAACCGGATTCTTGGCTACGGCTCCCACGCCGTCGTGGACCTCATTGAGCTTGAAAGTGGCGAGAAGTTCGCTCGAAAGCGTTTTCCGGTCAACTCGGCCGACAAGACTACTCCTGCACCCTACGAAAGGGAGGTCCAGATAATGGAGAAGCTAAAAAACCTAGAGCACCCAAACATTGTTCGTCTGGAGAGGGCTTGGAGGGAGGAGTCTACCTTCAGCCTGGCGTTACGCCCCGCCGCTAGCTCTGATCTCCAGAAATACCTCCATTCTCCTGAGCGCCAGCTGAAAGCAGACCAGCTGTGTTCATGGATGTCCACGTTGGCGTCGGCTCTCATGCACCTCCACAGAAAACGGATCCGCCACGCAGACATAAAGCCCGCAAATATCCTGCTGGAGGAGTCGAAACTGTTCATCAGCGACTTCAGCATTTCGAGAGAGGTTGTCTCGGAGCCAGACTCGACATCGTCGAGCAACAGCCCGAACACGCCCATGTATGCCGCGCCGGAAATCGCTCGCTCCCAGCGGCACGGAAGAAAGGCCGATATATTTTCTCTGGGATGCGTGTACCTGGAGCTTATTACATTCACGCTGCTCGGCACCCTCGCTGGCCTCTACACCTATCTAGGCATGACGGCGGCCCAGAAATATAGCTGCCCCTCGTATGAGATGAGCTTGCATCTGGTCATGAACTGGCTCGGGGCGCTCCGTCAGCGTTCGGATGAGCCCTACGCCCCGCTCTTGGATCTCTGCAGGTCGATGCTCCAGTACCAGCCTGCGCACCGCCCGGACGCGGCAAGAGTCGTGGAGATAATGGCTGCTACAAAATATCCACCCCAAGCGCCGGCCCTACATGTCAGGCGCCTCAGGCAGCCAGCCCCAGGGCTGCCGGGTGGCTACCCGGCAGCAAGCAGCGACGGGCCAGGAGAGGAGGAAGACATGGTCACGCATTACCGCGCCTGTCAAGCTTTAGTTACTATGGTCAACGTGCGAGCATATATGCGTCTCCTTGCACTCCTTCTTTTCTTTCTTTCTTTCTTCCTTCTTTGTACTTAGATTCCTTATAATAGCAATACCACCTGTTCGGCTTTTTCTGCTTTACACCACTTAATGTTACGACAACAGGAGGAAGGAAAGGAACGGTTAGAGAGCCCCATCTGACCCGAAATGCACTCGCCGGAACGGAGAATCCACAGCACCGGAGCCTCCTGTCACGAACTGACACGGCTGGAACGTTGGGTTACTGCGTAGTGGTTGTTGTTCGCCGTCCCACTGCCGTCTCGGGCGGACGATGTCCACGCATGCTAAGCAGTACTACCGCACCGTGGATGTGGTTTTCCCAGGCCAGCAGAAATTCCTTAGTACGGCCACTAATGCTCTCGAAGAGGCCGAGGACGATGACGGCGAGCAGCGAGCTATCCTTAACAGCATTAGTGGGGCTGCGGAGGGCCTCGTTGGTGATAAGGATGGCATCGAGATAGCGCTTGCTGGCGAGGTTCGCGAACTCAGAATTATAACTCTAGCGGTAAAGGCCGTACAGGCCAGCGGCCTTCATTCAGGTATATAGGTGCTCGTCAATAGAGCCCTGCCAGAGGTCGGCGGTGACGCTGTTGAGGTCAGTGACGAGCCGCCCGGGAACACAACATAGTTGCAGAAATTTGAGAAGAAGAAGCCAGCGGCGCGGTCGTCGGGCAAGGAGGCGAGGGCATATAAATTGTCTCAATGCAAATGGCCACTAACTTTGGAATCTCTGTATGGAAGCTTTTCAATAAGGCGGCCGTGCATAGCAGCTACTACGGCATGATCAGTGGCGCAGACTTTATCGGCGAGCAAGAAGGAGATCTCAAGATTCAGAACTTGTCTACGGCCGGCCATCACAATATCGCGGGTTATGCGGGGTATAATGGCGGCACGTTGTCCATGGCTGCGTTGCTAAATCTGAACCACTGGAGCGGGACCCATACCTGGCCGAAGAGAACCGTGTCTCTGACCGGCCTGGGTGACGATGTGAAGAGAGTTAAGGTGTCAAGGCTGACGGCGCCTAGCGGAACCAACGGTCAGAACATCACTTCGGCGGGTAAGCGATGGATAGCGTAAGTTAACGACACCGAGTACCAGGACGGAGAAACGCCAGCGATAATCGATGTTAAGAACGGTCCTGTGGTAAGAAATGTGTTTGTACGGTCGTCTGAGGCGGTGTTTGTGGAAATACTGGGTAGTCAATGGGAACAGAGAATGATTATACGGGAGATAATGATAAGCCTTAACCATAATGTAAGCTCGGGATCCTACGGTCATGTCTGGGCTAATGGCGCCAGATGAAATGGTGAAAAGTATCACTGATATCCCCGGTATGTTGCGGAGCTTGTCGAAGTTTTGTTTGCGATGCTTTTCGTGGACACTTCCGTCGACTCTTACGAAGTTGATGCTCTCGGTTTCCGGGGTCTTGGGGACCAGATCCAACGTGGATTTCTAAAGAGAAAATACAGCGCTCTTCTCCATGAGATACTCCAGAACGTCTTTGGCCTGTGCCTGAATGTACTAGGAGCCGCGGAGTAGTATTTACGTTTTCTCTATACTATATTTCAGCGATGAGTACGTATTGCTTACGAGTTCTCCATCCCTTGTAAGCAACGCCATAACGCCTATGAACCCAAAACGGCGCAATTCATCGGTGTATTGAAGCATTTCAAATTTCTGGTTCGTGTCACTCTCGACTTGTGTTTTCCCAACAACACTATACCCTATAGCCACCACGATGCTTCCATATTTAGTCTATGTCCTTTCTCAGAAATACCGCTTTCAAGGACCAAATTACACCATTACCATCAGGCGAGTGGAAGAAGTTTGGTATTGTTTTGATCTCGCGATAGCCTCTCCGCGCGTACCATTCATGGTTTGACATCTGGCAATGCTGTTAGCAGGGGACCACTATATATTTATACCATCGAAAGGATTAACCTTGCGCGGCTCCTGTCCTAAAGACGCATACAAGTCGTCGAGCTGTTCATCTTTGTGTACTGCGTCTATCACAAGTGTTTTGGCGTAAAGCGGCTCCTCAACTGCCATTGACTCAACCATGTCCATGGCGGCTCTTCCCATTCCTTTGCTCTGCAGCACGTGAGACACATAGAGAGCCTTGATCCAGTAAGCGCCGCCATCAGGCAGATCCAGATTGAGGTTCTTTGCGTCAAGATGCGCAGCATCTAGAGAAATATGGCCGATCGGGTAAATCCATGCTAGCGATGGTCTTCGCGGGAAGCCTCGAAGTGAGGAGCAGGTGTCTTGCAAAGCGCTCGCTTCCTGCTATCGAATCAACGATGAATCAAGTGTTGATAAATGGGACTGTTTACGAACTTTTGAGTACGTGGTTCGATGCAGCTGCAGCTTTCCATCCGCTTCGGGGTCATCCGGAGAAATTAACTGAGTAGGCGTTAATCAGGCGTTTCCACGATTCGACAGGTTTTTCCTTCACTTTTCCCACCAAACGGTCAACAGCTGAAATCACTGCTGAATGGGAACTTACGATCCAATAAAGGCATTTGATCCCGATTCTTTGCTCATTTCGCCATTTCGGGTCTACCATGTCAGAGTTCCACCCACACTGCACCCGCTGCTCGATAAGTCTCCGGACATGTTCAGGAGATTCAGGATCCCACGGGATCAGCTGAATCTTCGACTCTGATTTCATGATCGCGGATGAATTGTTGAATTGGATAATGAGTTGAACCGTACGAAAGATGTTTCGAAATAGCTTGGCGTGTTTGGGTTGCGACAGAGTCTTTATAGTCCTGATCAGCCACAATCGAATTTTGTCAGCCAATAACAATGCTTCCAATCTTGCCCCATCCGGTTTGGCGTCGCGCCCTATCTGCGACATCCCGGTTTGGCATCGCGCCCTATCTGCGACATCCCACCTCCGCGCCGCGGCACAATGGCGTCAATTCTACTATCACACAGCACCTTTTAGCACTTTTCCTTAACTTAAATTTTGAGAGTTCTTCAAAGTCCAGGCCGAGCGCCATGACATCGCCCATGCCCGAGCCGCTATCGGTTGGCTATGTGATGACGCATTACCCCCGCAATGCGCAGACGTCCATCGCCGGAGAGATCGACGGCGTCCGGCAGGCGGGCGTGGCGGTCGTCTCCTTCGCGATGAACCGCCCCGACGCGGTACCGTTGTAAGCATCCTCCAGGCGCGAAAGTGTCAAAATTCTTATAGAACGACCTAAAGGATGATTGAAAGGTATCAAAAAAGAACGAAACCTTCCCCTCCGAGAGTTTCGATCATGACCAAGGCTCCGTAAACATTACGCATGAGAAATCGTGTTAGAATGTTATCTTTGGAACAAGTGAAAGCTACATCCTCCAGCAACGACAAAAGCTAGATCACACATCCGCCTTGTCACTTGTTTCCCCACTTGTGAAGTCAGCTAAGGACTGTGTCGCTGTGCTTGATTGAGTGTCGAACTTCGTGGGATTCAGTAGATTTCTGGCCTCATGAGCGTCAGACGAATATCACCTCAGGGCGCTCAGTTCCTAGGGCGACTAGCCCTGCTAGCGCTTTAGGCAAATAATTCACCGACCTCGTGTCTATAACAGACATCTCTGGCTGCATGGAATCTTCAGTCAATTCTTGGGTTCATCTGTCCCTGCTCGATCGAGTTCCGCAACAAAGCTGTTCAATCGGTTACCACCGTATCGGAACCACGTGGCACACGCATGGAAGAACATTTGAGTGGCAAATGGAAGAATATATCACATTCTTTCTCATTGAGATCATCAATCAGTAGATGTTCGGAGGCTCTCAGGCAGGTTTAATAAACTACTCTATTTAGATCCAAGAGCCCTCTTTACTTTCTACTGATTCTAGCTGCTTATAAGAATAGATTCGGCTTCCTCCTCAGGCATACGGGACTTATGAACTCGGCGGGATGTCTTAATGAGCTGTCCAGGATGGAAAATCGCTAAAACGAGGACGACAAGAAATACTAGAAACGCGTCGAAAACGTACAGAAACGCTTCCTTGGTGTAGGTGACACCCTTGTTGCCCATAACAAACTCGATCATTCGATAGGTGCTTCGAATAAAAATGAGAATGCTCACAGTGTAAAGAACCCACATGTACCGTCTCCAGTGAATAGATGGGTGTCTAGAGATGACTGTAGGTTCCCTGTTGAGACGGAAATGGAATCTCCAGGCCATAGCGAGGAAGAAGAGGAAGGCGACCAGTTGGAATCCTAGTCCCCCTATGACAACTCGGGTGCCGGTTACCACTCCGCTTGGATCCCCGCTGGCCTGCATGGCCGAGCCCATCATCTGGCAAACAAAACTTCCGACGTCAATTACCACGTAGATTTTGGTAAGCCAGCGAGTGCTTATCATGCCGTGATGTTCTGCGTCGAGGGTGCGAATGATGCGGCCGAGGGTCATGTAGATGGTGGCAGCCACGAGAGGGGTCGACGCGAGGATGAGCATCAATTGCAGTAGGTACGGAGAGCCCTCGCGTATGTTGTCATGAGACTGAGCCCTTCCATAGTACCCAAATGCCTCGCCTCCAACCGTTAGCTTCTACTTCGAGTATTCATTGGTTTTAAGTGCTCACCAATGCATCCGAGAATGAGGGGGACGAAGAACCATGCGCGCAATGGGATTAAGAATCCAAGATGTACTACTCCGCCAAGTCCGAAAAGTACAACGAAGGCATATGCGGCAGCTGCTGATGGATTGTACGGGTAAAGATCGAAGTCCGCAGTACCGCGGGCTGAAATAGTAGGATTGGTCATTTGGTAGGATTAAGGCGTCGAGTAACAATGAATGAGGAGCTGTCCAAAAAAAAGGATGAGAAACAGATATCGCAAGATCGGAAAAGTGTGTGAAGATGCGAACGTTTATGAGTACGCGATTTACGAACACGAAAATTTACGTATATCGCACCCCCCAAAAATACTTCGCCCTGCTGTTGCGGCCGCAAGAGCCTCAGGGTCGCATGAGTGAAACCATTCACGAATTCCTGAAGCAAGGGTGACGTGGACACTGAGCAAACATTCGCCAAAGTACATCAGCACCGTCTTGGACATTAACCGCCAACTCGGGTCTCGATGGCTGCCTGTTATTCTGCATACTTTTCACAAGCTACAGGTTTGATAATTTCGCGCATCCGCCTATCATGCAAAATTTTATAGCATTGCGACATGCGGTCCAGAGACCAAAGCTACGTTCTACATCTGGTTTCCAGGTAAAGCGATGTACTGGCGCAGCTTCACAGAGGACTCCTCCCAGTCTCTTTTTGTTAGCCTCTCATTGACGGCTATTGAACACTTCGTCTTTAGAGGAATGGAATCATCTATCGCGCCGCCAGAGAGTCAGAATATGAAACCTTACATCCTATTATCTCGATGATGGAGGAGACCTTTCTGGAGTATGACAGGTATCCCACTGGACTTTTCTCGCTGACCACGAAGAATTTGATGAACCCTTGGGGGACAAACGGAGGCAAATAAGAAAATCTAAGGTATGAAGGGACTGAAAATACGGTCCTAAATATACGGCAGAAGAATTGTCGATTTCCTTCATCCAAGATCCGCATCGTATTAGCCCAGTTCGATGTAGTCTAACAGAGCCTCGCCGCCTACTACGCTACTTGCCCTGAAGAGCTTTCGTAAAAGGTAATGGTATACTATACGCAGACGCCCAGTTTAGTGGCGTGTTTACCTTATATATGGGAAGCCGGGACCACGTTACTCGTACTCTATTAACCTGGCCAGAGACGAGCATCGAGAGGTGTTCACTCTGAGCAGGGAATTCCTACTTGTCTCAGCTTGTTCTAATGCATTCTGCAGATGGTTGCGACGTCGAGGGAGGGGGTCACTTATGGTTGTAGTCTTTATAGACCTGATAGATCGTGGGTGTGACGCGAAACCGCATTGAACGCAAAACGCCGGTGCATCTGCGCCATATAGGTCTTCTATCATTGCGCTAGTCTTGAAGCCAATCTCTGCGCAGATGATATTCGACCTTCTTAGTCTCTGCTACGTAATACACTCCTCCAAAACCTTCGCATAACAGCGATTATCGATCGCCTTCCTACCCTCGCATATAATTATTCGGTAGACATGATGTTGGTAGGGCGTTCCAACGGCGGAGGGTCTTGCATCCCACTCACCGTCCTCAATCCAAAACCTGATTCTCTCAATGCTGACTTGGTCTCCCGAGGTGCGAAACAAGGCCGAGGCAGCGTTAAATCATCAGTCACTCAACAATCCATCACCGGACGCGTCGTCGGGCGCCTCTGCCGCTGCTTGGCGATACCGGCTTCTGCGCTCGCACTCCTGGGCAGTAGCCGCGGACTCGGTAGTGGTATAGCCAATCAGACTGCTGAACAAGCTTGGTAAGGAAAGAGAGTCTGTCACAGGAAGGATGTCTGGTCTCCTCTCGTTCTCACATAATGGGCTTTGCGTATTCGCGTAGAATACGTAAATTCGAACCCCAATAAGTCTTAGAGACTTTCAAGAACGCGAATACGTATAAACCTAGCGCATCATCTCCAGTAATAGAATCTACGCCGCTGACCGTGCCCTCGTGTTTGGGGATTTCGGGAAGAGGGTAAGATCAATCGAACGATCGAGGGGAATTGGTGCTGGCTGGTTTCGAGCCCATGTACAAACTTGAATTGGTCAATTAGCCAAGGCGGATAGGCAGTAATCTGCATCCGTGCTCTCCTGTTTGGGGCTGTCATGCTCCCGGCCGCGAGATGGGGCTGCAAGAACGCGGGGTGGTCCGGTCATTGCACCCAGCTCGCTTGCGCCTCTCCGGAAGGTGAAGGACTTCTCCTCAAGCCTGGCTGACGATAGAATACAAATATCGGCGTATTCCTAGAGAACGATAACATGTGCGATCCCCGCTTTCCGACGGCCAACAAACAACATGGCATCCCAGCCTACCTTTCTGCGACTTCTCATCGTCTCTTTCCTTACCCTGCTTGTGTCCGTAGCATCACACCAATGCGAGGATGCCAGATATGCTTCAAAACATCGTGTTTTTGTCCTCACCGATATCAGTAACGAGCCCGACGACCAGATGAGCTTGGTCCGCTTGTTGGTTTACGCCAATGAGCTGGAAATCCAAGGCATCGCTGCGGTCACCTCTGCCTTTCTCAGAAACGCTACTGACGAGTCCACCATCCGTACCGTCATTAGTGCTTACGGCAACGTCACGGGAAATCTCGACAGCAATACGCCAAGTAGCGCCCCCTATCCTAGCGCGGAGGAGCTTTTGGTCAAGGTTTATAAGGGTCATTCTGTATATGGCCTGGCATCACTTAATCTTAACACTAGCGGGGCTGCAATGGCCCTGATCGAGGCAGTCGATAACTCTGAAAAGCCCTTGTGGGTTACAATTTGGGGTGGGGCAGCAGTCTTGGCCGAGGCTCTCCATAGAGTCGAAAACACCAGAAACGCCAACATGACAGCCGCGTTCGTCAAGAAGCTGCGTGTCTACTCCATCTCCGATCAAGACGATGCAGGCCCTTGGATCCGAGAGAACTTCCCGGCCCTGTTTTATATTGTTTCCATCCACGGCTTTACGGAATTCAGTCAGGCAACCTGGAACGGTATCAGCGGCGAGGACTACCGGCACTTTGATAAGGGAGGGCCCAACACTTCTTTAGTCACCAATGACTGGCTCCAGGAGCACATCCGCGTTGGTGATCTTGGTGCCTACTACCTGAACTACTCTTACATTATGGAGGGCGACACCCCTTCCTTCCTCCCTCTGATCCAGAACGGCCTCGGTGATCCTGAACATCCAGAATGGGGCAGCTGGGGTGGTCGATATACCCTCATGGACTCTACCAGTAGAACGCAAACCTTCGCCAACACAGCAGACTTTGTCTACGGGATAAGTGGTGACACGTACTACAGCAGCTTTGCCTCGATCTGGCGTTGGAGGAAGGCATACCAGTATGACTTCGCCACGCGTATGCAGTGGTCTGTCAATGCCAACTACGCCCAGAATAACCACCCTCCAGTTGCTATTGTCAATAATACCTGCGGTCCTTCTGCTTTTGAGGTGACCTATACGTCTGGGGATTCCATCGTTCTCGACGCCTCCAAGTCTTGGGATTATGACAGCGACGACCTAACGTTTAGCTGGTTCACCTATCGCGACGTAACGGTGCCTTTGGATGGCAATCGTCCCGATATTTTTCCCAATGTAACGGTCACGAACCTGGACGAGCGCGGGAGCGTTGTAAGGGTTACACCTCCTAATTTAGGCCTTGTGAGTGTAGACGCAGCTATCTTCTTAAAGACCCTGCTAATATTTTAGACTCTGCACCTAATTCTCTCTGTAGAGGACAGGAAAGACATGGCTTTGACAACATACAGGCGTATTATCTTAAATCCCAAGGTCTAGTGAGACGAAAACGGAGAGGAATGCTCTTTCAGAAATTCCGTCTTCCGTGAACGCGGATTAAACACATGCTTGGATTATAGTTGATTCTCATATTGGTCATTCAGTTTTTGTACTGGGACTTCTGCCATCCTCCAAGGCGATGTGGCGAGTTGTTTGCTTTTAACAGAAGTGTAGGCCGCCTAGGGCCGTTTGTGATCGGCATAATCTCCGAATTCAAAGTGCATCTCCAGTTGTGTCTGAGCTTTGTACTAGCTGCTGAGTAGTGAAAGGACCTCGTGTCTACCTGGGGCTATGTCTAAAGCTGAAGTATGATGTGCGTGAAGTGGTTTGTTTGGAGCGAAGCTCCCAGATATATTGGGGGACACGTCAAACTAAAATCCTCCGTCCGCAGGAGCGTGTATATGCAAATGTGACGTGGCTAGGCTTTTTAGCTGAGAGCATGTGTAACTCTTCGAGACTGGGGCCCGGACGAAAGGAGGGCATGGAGAGGCGTGTTCTCCGCATGGATGTCTACGAGCTACGTTCATCAAGAACCCAAATCAAGAAGGACTCCGAAGTGATAGTTCTCGGCTTCCAACTTGGCGCTTGACGAATGTAATTCTTGATAATGACAGGGGAACATTGCTGCTTAAGCCGAAAGCAATACGAAAAGTTAGAACGAATACGACAATTCTTCTCCCTAACAAAATTCCAAGTATAAGAAGCTGCACATGCCCTTACACCTACAGAACCCGGATCATTCAAGGAATCTGAATGCACACTCTTATCACATCATGAAACTAATTGCTGTGGCTCTGCTTCTACTCGTAGCCTCGACCAATGCTACCAATACATCTCGCTACATAAACCCTATCCTTCCCGGATTCCACCCCGACCCCAGCTGTATCTACGTCGACGAACTGGACCAGACTTTTTTCTGTGCTACTTCCACCTTTACAGCCTTTCCTGGCATTCCAATCCACGCTAGCAAAGACCTTGTCAACTGGAAGCTCGCTAGCAACGTTCTTAACCGCCGCGAGCAGGTTCCAGATTTTGCCACTGCACCTACCGGGCAAGATGGCATCTTTGCACCCACTCTCCGCTATCACAATAGAACCTTCTACCTCATTACTACCAACGTTGCCATCTCTTCTTACGATGATTTCAAGATGGAAAATCTCATCTTCACGGCCACGGACCCGTACAACAGCTCCTCATGGAACATTCCCATCTCTTTCAGCTTCCTTGGCTATGATCCGAGCCTGTTCTGGGACGATGATGGCACAGCATACCTTACTGGCGCCGGAGTGACAAAGACTGGCACCGCCATTGCGTTGGCCACTATCAATACTTCTACTGGTAGACTCGGACCACTTAGCTATCCATACAACGGCACCGGTGTCGGTACCTCCGAAGGTCCGCATCTCTACAAGAAAGACGGCTGGTACTATATCCTCGTTGCAGAGGGTGGTAGCATGGCAAAACACCGTGGCTCCATCGCCCGATCCCAGAACGTGACCGGCCCCTACGAGGACTACCGCGGCAACCCTTTTGTCAGCGCCGCCAACGCATCCGCATACATCCAAAGCGTAGGCCACGCAGACCTTTTGAAGGATGCGGCCGACAATTGGTGGGGTGTGGCGTTGGCTATGCGCTCTGGGCCAGACTTCGTCACCTACCCCATGGGCCGAGAGACCGTAATGTTCCCCGTATCTTGGCCAGCTGGTGGATGGCCCACTTTACTGCAAAAGGTGAGCGGCGAGATGGACGGCCCGCTACCCCGGCGGAATCGTAACGTTCCTGGGACCGGCGCGTTCCACGATGCACCGGATGCAGTGGATTTCGAATCAGGCACCACGCTACCTGAGCATTTCCTGCATGTGCGCTTCCCCGAGGATGGTGCTTACGCCGTGTCTCCGCCTGGGCACTCGAATGCGCTGCAGTTGACCCTTTCACCGAGGAATCTGTCCTCGTCTCCACCAACTGACCCCAACCTCCCGAAGGAAATAACATTTGTGGGACGCAGACAGGTTGATACACTGTTTACATTTAGTATTGATCTGTCTTTCAACCCAAGAGCGCTGGGAGAAGAAGCTGGTGCGACTGTGTACTTGGATGAGAAGAGGCATGTTGATCTCGGGATCGTCTTGGACAATGCGGTGGACAGCAATGGGATAGAGCCACACTTACGACTACGGTACTTTAGTAGCGCTGAGAACGTCACTCTGCCGCAGGACATTATGGCGCCGTTTCCGGCTTGTTGCAAGGCGGGTGATCCGGTTCGATTGGAAATTCGAGCGGCGAACGTGACGCACTACACGTTTTCGGCGGGGGCAGTGACTGACTCGGAGAAAGAATATGTGGATATGGTTGTTGTGGGATATGCGGAGGGGAGTCTTGTTAGCTATGGGTATACGGGAACGCTGCTCGGAGCGTACGCGACGAGTAACGGCGTGGTACGAAATCAGACGACCAAGGCGTATGTGAGTCGATGGAGGTACCAGGGACACGGACAGTACATTGGCAATGGGCAATTTGTTTAATGTTATAGAACGATATGTAAAAGGCAGCTCTTTTAACCAGACAGCTATCAACTTTTTGCGATTTGAGTGTAGCGTCCGTTCCGTTTCCTTCGGGTTTCGTCAGTTGCGGTTCGAGAGCGGACAGGACGCAATCGTAGTGAAGTCCCTTACTTTCAGGCAGAAATTTGTTAAGATCTACATCTTGGGAGTTGATACTACACTCCGTTGGAGGTGATAACAGCGCCTGAACCCTCAAAAAGGCTTCCTGTCTCGAGTTGAACAGTTCGGTGGTTCACTTCACATCAACCAAAAACGGCATTATTTTGAACATATTTTTCAAGTCATTGCAAAACATTTCTCAAAAGCTCTGGGGGAAATCAACCAGTGAACCAATGGAGAGAGGAAAAGACGCCAGGAAAAGCCACGTAAAGCCCGAAAAGGCGAGCGAAGATATAGCTGCACAATAACAAGTTTCGAGAATCCAGCGAGCGGAAGATCACCGAGTTGAAGCGCCCCCAGGCCGGAATCCAGACTTTTAAGATATCCACTGAAATTTGCTTGCAATGCATGCCAGAAGATCTCAAAGTGTACTTCATCAAAATCACCATCTTTTTCCTCCCCCTGAGATTGACAATAGGCTTCTTCAGCATATATGAATGCTTAGGGCGCTCGGCGTTCATCAGTATAATCCACGCAGCTGCCGTCGCACTCTCCATAACCGTTTGTGCTTTGATACTAGAATCGTCTTAGGGAAGACGGTAAGAAACCTACAGGATCAAGAAAAGAGGGTCAAGATAAGGCTCATTCAGCTAGAACCCCTGCTAGAACAACAGATCACTGCGACCCTGAACCTAAGGCTCATCCGCTCCGGTTGTTTCTCCATGGGATTTGAAGCGCTTTTGGCCTCGGCGGAGCAGTCTAGCCTCTCCTCTTCTATTTATTACCGTACTATCTCAATTATGACGTACAAGGAATGATTGGATAGGTCTCATAGTGATCTCCGTTCTGGTTCTCCGGATCTTGCTGTTGTGGCTGTGCGACTCGTATGCATTACTCAGAATCCTTTGCGGGGTCGGTTATCAGCGTGCTCATTCTTTTGGGCAGGTTCCCCGCTTTCTCGTCTGAGTGGGGTCTGTATGGACCCACAAAACTCCATAGAAGAAAGGTCCTGGGTAATTAATTATGTAGCCTAACACTGAGGCCTTTTGACTGCCAGTTCTGTGGAGAGCTAAGCTCGGTAGGGCTCGCAAGTGTCGACTTGCGCATATTAAGTCTTGCATTCGCCAGATCCTCTTCGCTCAGCCTTGGCCTGAGGGGTAATACCTGGTTCGCTTTAGGCAACAACGACGCCATCTACCGAAACTCTGACCGCATTGCTCTTAGCACTGCATCCATCTGCCGATTCCGAAGGGCCACGCTCTTAGCATATTATACGAACGCATCCCTGCTTGCCTCGTTTCGTGTTTGCGTAACCGTACTAATCCTTCACTGTCTCTTTCTTCAGCACAATGACGTCAGTATTAGAGCGGGGTCTGAGGCGTATTTAAGGATCAGTGTAAAAGTGATATTACACAGCATCACTTCTCATCCGACCAAAACGAATTCTGTCTCCATTTAAGATGCCTCGAAGCATTAGATCTCTTCGACTTCTCTTTCTGCAAGCTGTGCTCGCCTACACTATCATTCATGCACAGTCAGACAATAGCACGCAGACCCAGGATATCAAGTGGGGTTCTTGTCAGATAAATGGAACGCTACCACTCGTGTGCGGGAACATATCCGTCCCGCTGGACTATTCCAGCCCAAACTCCACCGAAACACTCACCATTGAGCTCATCAAGGCTGGTGCCGCGAAACAGCCCTCCAAAGGAAGCATTTTGGTCAACTTTGGTGGCCCGGGCGCAAGCGGACAAGAGCTACTGGCCTCTTTGGGGGCGCAACTACAAGCGTAAGGCGCTGTAGCAAGAGTTCATAGGATACGTGCTCACCTTTGCCAACCAGCACAACGGGAGGTTACTACGACCTTATCAGCTTTGACCCTAGGTAAGATGACAAGACTGCGGCCGATCTTACTCATGCTGGGTGGCAAGCAACTGACATGGCTCGTCACAGAGGCGCTGGCAGAACAATTCCACTTTCTTGCTACGAAAATGAGACAGAGAGACTCAAAGCTTCACTTCTGAATCCATACGTCAACGGAAACTCCTCCGACACGACACTGGGAAGACTCTGGGCGAGCAGTAAGAACTTTGCCACTGCCTGCCATGCAGATGGGGAGGCAATTGGAGGCCTCATTGGGTTCGCTTTCACGGCGAGGGATATGATGCGCATGGCGGACGCACTCGATGAGGATGGACTCCTCCGGTACTATGGTAAGAAGATTACGTCAAACCATGGCAGAGACAATGCTGTACTCATGGCATATCAAAGGTTTATCGGCCGGCACTGTACTGGGAGCAACTGTTGCTGCCATGTTCCCTGATAGAATGGACCGCGTGATCTTGGATGGAGTTTGGAATATCCACGAGTACTACCACTACCAGTACGACCCTTTCCTGCATTACCGAATATGGCATGGACTGACAGTGGTGTGTTTTCTGTTCTAGCGCTGTGGAAGGGTTCTCCGACACAGATAAGACTTTTTCCGGCTTCTTATCTGGCTGTCTTGCGGCGGGTGACATATGTGCGTTGTCGCGCCTTAACGCAACCGCACCCGACCTTGAGGAGGCCATTTACCAACTCATCGAGAATGTCAAATACCATCCCATTCCGTACCAAGGAACTTTGATTGACTACACGATTGTAAGGAACGTTATATTCCTAGGCCTGACCCAACTTAATCAGTGGCCCGGTCTGGCCTCCTTCCTCAACTCCCTGCTCACGGGAAACATGACTGAACTCGATGCGGTTTTTGGAGGCCTTAGCAAAGGTGAAGACGCACTCACTTTTGAGCACAGATTTGGGATTCAATGCGGTGACAAGCCAGCGCGAGCATCGCACCTAGACGACGTGCTTCCAGTGGTAGATCAACTGTTCCAAATCAGCAAGATAGCAGGCGACAGGATAGCCTACGATGTGGATGTATGTTCACGATGGGAAATGGATGCCAAAGAGCGCTATTTGGGGGACTTCAAAGTGGAGACGAGGCATCCGGCTCTTATAATCGGGAACACGTTCGACCCGGTGACCCCTCTCGTCTCCGCGCACAACGCCAGCCAGAGTCTGCTAGGCAGCATTGTGCTGCAGCATAATGGTTTTGGGGTATGTCTTCTCTTATCTTCTTTCCATTTTGTACCTTTGTTAACAAGGGATGAACCTTTTTCTTTTGCAGCATACCTCACCTGCGCAACCCTCAGTTTGCACCGCAAGAACGATTCAAGCCTACCTCGTAAATGGGACCCTGCCTGAACAGGGATCAATCTGTGAGGTGGACGTTCCTCTATTCTCAAACCTGACCTGGAGAGATGTCCTGCTCTAGTCCATATGGTCGTACATCGTGCTGAGCGAATGTCACCGCGAGTAAAGTATACAACGCCCGCTGAGAGAGAAGACTTCCGACTCTAGGTCACTGATACACACTTATCCGGCAGGGAATATACCTGATACGTCTGACAATGATACCTCCACGGAACTAGTCAAACGCATAAAGAGAGAGAGGACTTTGGTAGCAGTTCCTCCATTCTGTGGCTGGCTTGTTTTTCTAAGGAGTTTTTCTATAGCCTGTGGCTGCTTTACGTAGAAATCTAGATTAAATGCATGTAGAAGATGCACTGCACTAGGTATAGAAAAGAAGAAGCAATGAGTTGAACTATCAGTAAGAGCCATGATAAGACCACACCTACGCACTAAAAAAAACCCCTGGTTGCTGTCGACGTTGGATTACGTAGAAGTTTATAGTAGCATAGGTCCTTCAAGTCAACTCAGTACACGGGCATTTTGAAGGCATCAAAAGTGTACGTCCAGCTATCAATGCTCTCCTGGTCGTACACGCACTCGAACGTGGTCCCATTTCCGCTGTTCCAGTACGGGCGCAGCGGCCAGTTGCACAACATCTGCGTCTCGCCCGCGTACGTGCCCGAGCTGACCGTCGCATTAAGCCGCGTCGGCACCACGCCGTTCTCGACCCACGCGATGATGGTGTCCATGTTGCTCTGCGGGTACGGGCCGGGCTGCAGGCTGTTGGTGCCACAGTGGGCGGCGCCGGGGACAAGGAAGAAGCGGTACCAGTCGCCCAGCGCCTCGACCGACTCGTTGTACGACAGGGTGGGGTACATGGTCTTGCGCACACTGTCGAAGTAGTGCACTGATGAGCCGGCCGGGATGGACGGGTCGGATTCGCCGTGGTAGTGGAGGACTTTGCCTGTTGCAGTCGGTCTTAGCGGTTGTCTGAATAGCACGGGACACATTCCAATTGGAATGGAAGAAGAGGTTGCTTCACTTACCTCCATGGCTTTGGAAGGGTGTCACGTCCGGCAAGGTGGTCTGCAAGCTGTCCAAATACCGCACCATAGCCGTGTTCATCCAGTCGATCAGCGTGTCGTACGTCACGTTGTCCAGGGTAGACAAGTTATCCACGTCCACTAACTCGATGAACTTGGTCACGAACTCACCGCCGGTTGACGGAATGCTGAGCTCCCAGGCATCGGTGGTGGAATCGTACTCAGTCGTCGCGTCCTCGAGCGAACACGCTGTCTGGAAGGAAAGATATCCCCGCTTGCCATCGGAGCTCACCAGCCCGTCGTAGATGGCCTGGGCGACGGCCACGGCCGAGGCGGACACAGTGCCATTCTGTGCGGGCTGATAGCTCGTCGTGGAGCCGGTGGTCTGTTGTCGCTTGACTCGTTTGCCACTAAAACCAAAACCGAGCGACGTGCTGTTCTCGGCCGCGCAGTAGTACGGCTCGCCGACAGTCGAGTTGAGGTTAAAGTGCAGCTTGCACAGGTCAGTCCGGGAGACCACACCGTCGGTACGGCCGTCGAGAGGGTCGCAGGCAGCAATGGTCAAGTTCACGATCTTCTCGAGTTCGCAGGGGGGTGGGTAGTAGCCCAGCGTGTGCTCAACAGTGGCCGAGTACACGTGGTTCTACAAAGTTCCCACGGTCAGCATAGCGCCCATCAGACATGGATGGCTGTTTCAAGCACTCACAACTTGCTGCTGAGCATATCTGAAAGCCGGCGCACCCGCCACCACACCGTCATATTCCTCGCCCCAGCGTTGGATCTGACTCCAAGCCTCACGGCCGCCGTCGGAGCATCCCTCGAAGTAGGTGTAGATCTTGTTGCTGGTGCCGTACAGGCTCTTGGTGAGCGCCTTTCCAATCAGCGTCGTCTCGCCGAGTGCCTGGTACGCGAACATGTACGTGGCATCCCAATTGATCGAACCGTTTCCAAGCAGCACCACCTCATCATAACTGCTGCTGAAGCCATTGTACCCCGCGTCGGTCGTGCCGGACACGGCACCGTATGGCAGACCGCCCGTCACGCTGGTGCTGATGGTGTAGCCGCCGCCGCCGCCGACGTAGAAGCGGTTCTTGAAGTCGCTCGGGCTAGGGAACCCGTACCATACGAGCACCGTGTCGTCCTTGCCCGGATGTGTGTACGTCACCGTCACGTTGCAGTAGGAGTACGTTGCTGAGCTGGAGCTCGAGCTGCCCATGCCGCCGCCGGTGGTTGCATTGTAGACGAGGCTTGCCGTGACCGTCGACGGGAGCAGCTCGATGCCGAGCAGCGTCCCATTGGCGGGCAGCACCGATTGGATGTTCGACACGGTGCATAGCTCCGTGAGCGAAGCCGCGCTTGCAGTAGTGGCTGCTGCAAGGGCGGCTACGGCTGCGCGCGAGGATTGGCGCATAATAGTCAAGTCCAATCAACAAACGAAGGAATGTATCAAACGAGGGTGCCAAAAAAGCGAATGGCTGGGTGGGGTAAGAGTGGCGAATGTTGCGACTGAAGCTGAGTTGTAGTCAGCCGGCAATTGACTGAGCATATTCATCAACTTTATATGCAGCCATAAGCGTAGCCATTGCGGCTGCTGGATGGGATCTTACGAACGGGTCCACCAGTTAGGTAAGGTAGGACCCTTAGCCACGTCATGTAGTACGTGTTATAGAGCCTCAGCTCGTGCCAGGGAATATACCCGCCGGGTCCCTGCGATGATGGCAGAAGTTGCTGCGCCCGAGCCATGACGAAGCCACACTGTCGCTGTGCGCAGGTTGTGTGTCGTGGGGTATTTTTCAACAAGTTTCAATGCTTGTGAAACAATTTTATGCAGATATAAGCGTGACAATGCTCAATAAAGTTATTCTAGACCCACCTAACCCCGATGTTCCAGTGCTCTAGAAGCTACAAGAGCTATCCATGCGTTGTTTGGCTTTAAAGCTATGGAATGATGAACACACTAAGTGACGCGTCCATTACTAAATGTAGAGAGCGACATCGGCGCTAACGGTAAACACCGAGCTGGTCACCAAAAAGTCCGGCTGTGAGGCTCGGAAGACCGAAGTACCGTCGGGGTTAATACTTTGCCATGCTGCGAACAACAAACGAGAAATCGAAATCACTCTTCTCTTAAAATGAGAGCCTGAGAATGGTTTCTACGACGACTAATAGACTGAGCTTAGGCTGCGCAGTACTATCCATGCATTCTCTCGACTTCTATAAGGCCTCCCATCAGGAAGGGAGTGGAACACCAGATTGCCCCATATGGAAAGGGGCTGTCACGACCCTGAGTGTTCGGAATATCTTTGACCTTCTGCAACCTTTCTGGAGAGACATCTGGACCTCGTCAAATCCGCGCTCGTCCGAACCGTTCACATATCGATCTACAAAGGCTTTAAGATCTCCTTTTCCCGAGCGCAACTCGTCCAGCCCATGGATGATATTAAAAGTTAAAGCGTTAATGGGTGCGCTAGCCGAGGAACTCACAAGCCGTTATTGTCTGTGCTGAGTCTCTAGTGAGAAGAACCCTGCCTGCTCTGTGGTCCCAATCTTTTGTCTCCCAGATACTATATGTTGGATGTGATGAAAGTGTCCTCTGAGATCTACTCTGTAGCAGAACGGAGTGGGCCAAGGAGTGCCTTACCACCAGCTCTGAGCAGCCCAAAATGTTCGGCAGAAGAATTGTCTTCAGGGTCAACATCAGCCGGCAGTCCGATGTCCGATGAAGACTTCAACTTCCAGGCTTCCAGCGCAGGAAACTCCCAAATGTCCAGAGCTATATTATCAGGCTAAGCGGCATACTTCATCCAGTCCATCGTACAGCATTACTTACGAATAAGACAATAAGATCTGACATTTCAATAAGTGGCTATGTAAAATACGGCACCAAGTCTTTCCTTCAGATTTGCAGCCTGTTCCATACCCACCGATGTCCAAAAGCTTTTCAGAACAAGTCCTGGGAGAGACTTCCGTTCTCTGTCTTCCTTGTTGTCGAAAAGAAGTTGTCTGGTGGTTGACCCACTACCGCCACATCTGACAATCACGGACCCACCGGTATGACTCCCGTGTGTAAAGAAGGCTTTAGACACCCACTTTCATCTCCCCAATAGACTGCAACGCCTTGTTGTGCTATGTGCAGATAGCTTCATTAGCTCTAGTCAGCACAAAGAGTCATCAGGTCTTAAGATTGCTCTTATTTTCTTGCACGTTGATCCCATCTATGTGTAGCTGTTTAAAACTTCGGTAACTGAAGCGTCTTGCTCGTCTCAGGAGATTTTCTTGATTATTTCCCCGTCTCTCCATTTTGGAGTAAGTGAAACTCCTGTTTGCTGTTATCAGTATTCTGAATGGCCTTAGTTGTTTGCAGGCGCGCGCTTATTGCCCGTACCTTGAGTTTATAGCTCTAGTTATTCCCCAGCCGGGTGAAAACTGATGCCCCACTCGTCCTGACGCGCATCAAACCCATAATAGTTTCCACGTATGTCCATTTTCCCGTGGAACACAGCAAAGCAAGCTCTCATTGCCCAAAGCACCCTCCGAGAAGTCTATCCTTGTCTCACCGACTGAAGCGATTCTCGCGACCTATCGTAGCCCAAGGTGAGCGCGCAATATCATGAATTCCGTGACCTGGCTCCTTCGTGAGACTTGGGCCTTGATTTACATGATCCAGACTCTTCTCGTGAAAAGTTATGTCAAATGCGGTACAAGCTGCGACAAGTGTGACGCATTAAACCACGAGATTGATCATCAGTTTACGTTCTTCAAACCCGGGACAAGGACCAGTACCTGCCAGTCTCCCATCAATTCCGTGTCTATTTGATAGAATGCCCACCGAAAGGAAGGCCAAAGAAGACATCATCCCAACGCCTTTTGAAGATCACCAATTCACAATGAGCACGGTCGAAAAGCTCGAAGACGCACCAAATCAGGCATTTTACAGCGGCTGTATCACAGACTCTTATCACTTGAATCCAAAGTTGTCAGTAGATCCATGGAAGAGATTTTGGTATGATCCGGTTCCAATGGCTGTTCGTTGTCGTGACAGGCCTTGACAAAATTTCTCAAGGACAAACACAGCACTTTTCAGGCGTTCCGGCGGTCAAGGCTGTACGAGCGGATAATCCGGAACGACACCGTAAAGAAGTGGTTCACGCGGCCGAGCACGGTGTTCAGGACGGCGCGGCGGCGGCGATCGCCCATGCGTAGGCTGGGCATACATGACAGGCGTGATGTAAGCAGGACACGTCATGGAGTAGACGACACCGAAACTAACATAAGCAATCGAATGTTGTGAAAATCTCTCTAACGAAAACGGGGACTGCTCGTTCCGCCAAGCTGTGGTTTGAATTTCACCTCAGCTCTTGGGCTCTGCTTGGCACCATCTGCCGATTCAGTGCGCAGTTAGGATGGGACACAGCTTACAGCGGCGCTTTTTCAGCAAAATGGGTATTATGAATCCAACCTACTGATTGCAGCTCTGCTAGTAGGGAAATGATGAGAGAGAAATCAAAGTAGTCAATGAAACATAGTCGGTAATGGTGTACTGGAGATACGAGAACCCGAACAGGAATCCGAGGATCAACGCCAAGTATTGCCCATCTTGCCTTCCAACGATACACATAAGTAGAAATCATATGCGAACAGTAGCTGCATGTGACTGGTTCATGACATACTACATAGGATCAGCCATATGCCAAGTACCTCGCTCAGACGCATTGTACGGCAAAGGTGGTCCTCGAGTCTGCCCCTGGACCTATGTAAAACGGCTCAAGGATATTCAACTGCCTTTGAGATTTTCAATACAACACAATTCCAGAAGTGGCGTGCATATTTCTCAAATTCTCTGACAAGGATGCTGGTAAGGTCTATTCGCCTCTCGTGTTGTACGAAATGTAAGTGCGCAACTTATCAGTCGACAGTAAACAGTACTCACTTGGTAATTCAGGCCGACAAGAGATCGGTAATTGCTGCCCCGCTGTTAATTCCTGCTATTCCATGAAAAGGGAGAGTAGGGACTTGATGTTGAAACTTATCTAGCCAACAGAGAACTCCGAGTCTCCGAGTGACTCTTGGAGAAGTCTTGGCCATCTGTTCGCTCACAGACCATCGCTTTGGTCAGCCGGCGAACACGAACGAAATAAAAGTGTTCTAGCCCCATGTTGACGACTGAAGTACATATATGACAGCCAGGGCATTTGCGCATTCATTCACCCCACAGCAGCCTCACTTCTCTTTCACCACTCTTAACCTACCGCTCCCATCCTCTCTACTACCACAATGAAGCTTTCAGTCATTCTTGCGTTTCTGTCTGCGGCTGTGGCCATGGCTGGCCCAGTTCGCGATGGAATGAACGAAGACCTCTCAATCAAGAACCTCCAGAAACGTCAAGAGTTCCAGTGCATCTGCACTACTGCTTCCTGCTCTAACAACTGCAACGGATGCAACTGTCCATCCTCAACCGGCGGCGATATCATTTGCTACACTTGTGCGGACGCTACTTGCAGTCTGCAGGGAGTAGGTGTCTTTCTCCGTATACTTTTGTACCACAGCTAATCGCAATGATAGACTGTTAACTGTTCTTAATCCTTTTACCGTACGAGAATGCAAAGAGTCTGGGATTTGACGAATTCGACAAACGCATTATCGAATCCTTAGAAGGGAATGAACTCCTGTTGGCTGCCAGTGGCTCTACTACAGGATTCCAGCGTAGCAAATTCCAAAGACCATTGCTTATATGACTTGATCTTTTCTCCCGCGCGATCCTACCGAACAGTTTGCACAGAGCCAGAGACCTCACCAATAGACCTTAGCTACACTGAACTGATCTTGAAACCTACGCTTCCGTTGTTTCGTCTGCTTTACTTTACACATGTGGAAGCAGCCTGTCTTTTTGTTCCTGAGCGGACGGCTAATGAACTGTGGCCCCCGTGTATTGGAGGCACTTCGCACTTTACAACAGCTACCGGCATACAATGAACGACCGCGAGAACGTTACAGATTCCATATGAAACTCTTTTTCACCTACGACCTTTTGATGTTCACTGCGAAGTCCGAGGAAACTCACCGGATTTTCGCATAAAAAGTACGGGACTTTATAGAATCTCGTATCGCCCAGCGTCACCTGCAATGACTCTCAGCTTCACTGTGCTTCTCCTCGGCTAAGCGACGCAACAAGAACTCATCCTACAACTCAGCTAGCAAAGGGCTACGTAGGAGGGGCAGTGATTTTACTACATTCTACAGATGTGGGGCATGGAAGATCCCCAGCCGAGTTATCATCAACGGATCCGACTACGGATACGAATCTATAACAAGAGCGGTAAGACGATGGCTCCAGATCAGCGGAGTATGTAATAGAGCACTAACTGTGCTAACCCTCTCCCGGCTAAGCGATGAACGGCGGAACAAATACCTTATCAACCCGATAACGCATTGCACCTTCTTAATCAACATTAGCGTGGCTTCGTATTAACAGGACCAAAACTCTCTTCGGAACAAGCATTTCCACTGCATAAACTTGGCAATCACCCACTCCGTTGTTGCTGTTCTTCGGCTGCTGTAGGAAACATCGTCTGACAGCATAATGCATCTTTTCTGATTGGCACAAACACGGGCACATCACGGGTCTAGTTGAGAACGCCGTGTAGACAAGAATGCAAACCCATATTTCAAGTAAGTTGGTCCTTCTGAGGCGGGCCGAGGCTCAACGGAATAGGCGCCAACAGGATTCTAGACCCGCGGACAGACCCGTTAGCACCGCGTCGGCCGCTTTCAGGGACGCCTCCATGCCCACGCCAGTCAATAATATCCATCATCGTGTTCGCCATCGACGCCCCACCCCGCACAAGAAGCGATAACATTAGCTAAGAACTGGCAGCGGTCTTTAAGCTTATCTTAATCAGGCAGGCGAGCCCAGTCCCCGAAGTTTGACATTTTCGCGTGATGCCGGAGGTAGCCGACTTAGTAGGACCGTCTTCCAGACCAGTCTTGGTTGACACGACGTGTGTGTATGGCTGTTGCTCACACCCGCCATACATCCCGCGCCTTTATTCACGTAAACCTTAATGAGAATCAAGCATTCTCTTTCCCAGTGGCATTCCGAACGGCATCGTACAGCTGAGTAAAATGGTTGAGCTCATGAGACGCATGGACGTAATATACATGACTGTTCCGGCCGCCGGCGGTTATCTGCTCATCTTCGAGTCAAATACTCGGCAGCGATGATGCTCATGGGGAAGGTGGTAGCATCTGGCTTCGCTTGGAGAACGGTGTAGGCGCCGTGATGCCATCAAGGCTGCCGCTGCTGTCAGGTGAAGCCGTTCCACCTGCCATTCTCGGCTCTGGATCTAGTCAAGCGAGCGGTTAAGCTTGTGGACATGGACAACAAGCATCGCTAAGACGGTGCCTTCTTGGCGCCCAGACTGAGTATAAATACTGGTGGTTCAGCATTACCATCTCGTCTTTCTCGCCAGCAGCGTCCTCGAGCTCTTTGCTTCTCCTGCAGTCGTCTGTTCTTTCCGCCGTTTGACAATCTATTGTGTCTTTGTCCATCCCCTTCGCTGCTAGCCAAAATGATTTCCCTGAAGCAAGTGGGTCTTACCGCACTTCTCGCGGCGGCCGGCTCTGCCTCTGCAATTCCGCCACGGATTGGTGTCCCTGCCACTGATGGCACGATCTCCATGACGCAAGTGCGCAACACCAAGTTTGGCAGCAAGAATGGCCCGCTCGCCCTCGCCAAGGCCTACCGGAAGTTCGGTGTCCCCCTCAATGAGGAGCTCCAGGCCGCGGTTTCCAACGTCACCGCAAGCCCTGACAAGCGCTCCACCGGCAGCGCCACGAACACTCCCACACAGTACGACTCTGAGTATCTGACGCCTGTCTCGATCGGCACGCCGGCGCAGGTCCTGAACTTGGACTTCGACACTGGCAGCTCCGACTTGTGGGTCTTCAGCAGTGAGACCCCGAGCAACGAGATCGATGGCCAGACGACCTACAACCCCAGCAGGAGCAGCACGGCCTCCAAGCTGAGTGGCGCTACCTGGAAGATCTCTTACGGTGATGGCAGCTCCTCCAGCGGTGATGTCTACAAGGACACCGTCACTGTCGGCGGTCTCACCGTCACCAGCCAGGCCGTCGAGTGCGCCAAGCAGGTCTCTGATGAGTTCACCGAGGACTCCGACAATGACGGGCTTCTCGGCCTGGCTTTCAGCAGCCTGAACACTGTTTCACCGACCCCTCAGAAGACCTTCTTCGACAATGCGAAGAGCTCGCTCAACTCTCCGCTGTTCACTGCTGATTTGAAGCACAATGCTCGTAAGTATCACGCATTGCTGGGCTGAGATTCAAATGTTGACGGAGAATAGCGGGCAAGTACAACTTTGGCTACATCGATAGCTCCGCCTACACTGGCAGCATCACCTATACCTCCGTCTCGACCAGCCAGGGCTTCTGGATGTGGACCTCGTCCGGCTACGCTGTCGGTTCTGGCTCCTTCAAGTCCAGCTCCATCCAGGGCATTGCTGACACCGGCACTACCTTGCTCCTCCTTCCCGACTCCGTCGTGAGCGCCTACTACGGCCAGGTCAAGGGCGCTTCCTACAACAACCAGCAGGCCGGCTATGTCTTCCCCTGCAGCACCACCCTCCCCAACTTCACCTTTGGCGTTGGAAGTGCACGCATCACCATTCCCGGCAGCTTCATTAACTATGCTCCGGTCAGCGGCTCTACCTGCTACGGTGGCATTCAGTCCAACAGCGACATTGGTTTCACCATCTTCGGTGACATCGCCCTCAAGGCTGCTTTTGTTGTTTTCAACGGTGGTAACAACCAGCTCGGCTGGGCATCCAAGAACCTCTAAAGAGTAGGCCTAAAGAACATGACAGAAGGATTTGGACGTGTTATGGGATACGTCTCTCGGACTCGCTAGGCTCTGGAGAGGTGTTGCATCGGGGATTATCTTACTTCACAAGTAAATAAATCTTGAAGATCATTCATTTCGGATTGTCCATAGTTATTTCTTCACAACCCGCTTTCCATTTCTCTTCAGCTTAGACCACTGTTCCATCTGCAAGATTCCAAACTGTGCTTAAAGTCGGCTTATTAGCTAACTTATGAAAAGGCATATAGGGCAACACTTTAAAGATACAGCGTGAATTTAGTCAAAATTTTGGTTCATACAGCTTGAGGTTAGATTGCGTATGCATCGTTTCAGTTCCCATGCTTTTTAGGGATTTTCTGGTTGCGAAAGCCGTCCACTTATACTAGCATTTCTTCAACTCTATTGCATGACTTGCCTATCTATCTTGATACATGAACTAATGCGGGCAAACACCAATATTAATAGGTTGTCAAACATTGATCGAAGACGTGAAGTTAATGTTTAGTGCTTAAAATGACTCGGTGGAGCAATATCCCGGGCTTTCAATGTAGAGTGATGCAGACAATGCCCTGAATAGAGCCTTACAAGGAGCTCAAATTCTCTTTTCACAGACAGTATCTTAGTCAATGCTTTACATACGCAAGCGTCCAGGGAATGGGGCCAAGATGGGGAGGATCTCCATGCCTTTGGGGCTCGACATCACGGATAGCACCAATGACGGGGGTTGTGGAAGCAGACGAGCTATTGTGAGGTTAGCTCCGGACCCATTTTGCTGCCATCAGAAATCAGGCAGCGTGTTCTTAATGCATCGTCCGCCCTGACATTCCGTACCTGCAACCCCTTCTACAGTGTCCAGAAAACCGAGATATG
This sequence comes from Neofusicoccum sp. Z40, assembly GCA_037356075.1. Classification (NCBI taxonomy): domain Eukaryota; kingdom Fungi; phylum Ascomycota; class Dothideomycetes; order Botryosphaeriales; family Botryosphaeriaceae; genus Neofusicoccum; species Neofusicoccum sp. Z40. The sequence continues at coordinate 164,666 of JBAWJV010000030.1, read as the reverse complement.
ACTTCGCGCCACCTACCCTGCGTGATATATATCATCTGACATCATTGGGATAGTGCGACCAATGTGGGCCAGCGGAGCTCGGCGGTATTGCTTCATCGATGCAGGAGGTCTCCCTGCGGCGTAACAGCGGAGTGTGGAGCGGCTTCTCCGCTATGGCGTTGCACTTTTCCGACGCGGGGGCCCGCGACTAGCCCAGATAAGTCCTCGCAATTTGCCACGTCCGCTTTTCCGCTGACCTGACAGGGGGTTTCCACATAAGTCTGGGGTAGATGCGGGGAAGCTTAACCCGGCTCTCAAGAGATTCTTATTTACCTCCCAAGCCTTGGCTACCAGTCTTCGCAAGCTTGGATACCTGTTCTACTCACCAAGTTCCCTTGCGAAGTCAAAGACAGCGTCTTGCCTTCGTTGTTCGCTTGTTTTCTCGGCAAGATGTCCGACAACGAGAAGATCGAGGCCAGCCACGTCGAAGATGCCGAGACGTCATCCACAATGAAGACCCGCACGCATGTGGCGCTTCCGCCTTTACTCCGCGACTTACCCATAGAAGAGCGCGAAAAGTTGAATCTTCATGTCAAGAGAAAAATTGACTACCGGCTTCTCCCCATGATGTTGCTGATGTACATCATGAACTACCTGGATCGAAACAACATTGCGGCCGCTAAGCTCGCAGGCTTGAGCGACGACTTGAACCTGAAGGCGAACCAGTACCAGACCGCGCTGAGTATTCTATTCGTCGGCTATCTTCTGATGCAAGGTAGTTATTACCATGTGCACGACCATGGTTGCTTGCTTACCTTTCCCAGTTCCGTCCAACATGATGCTCAACAAGCTCGGAAAGCCCGCACTGTATCTGCCGTGCTGTATGGTTGTCTGGGGTATTATATCCACCTGCACCGGAGCGGTTCAATCATTTGGCGGCTTGGTCGCCTGCCGCTTCTTTCTTGGCTTCGTCGAGGCGGCTTATTTTGTGAGCTTCTCCAGTATCTCACTGCGAAATGATGTACTGACTGCACACAGCCTGGCTGCTTATACTATCTCTCAGCTTGGTATACCAGGCAGGAGTTGGTCTTGAGGACTGCCATACTGTACTCAGGCTCACTCATATCTGGCGCCTTTTCCGGGCTGATCGCTGCCGGTATTACGAAGAACATGGCCGGTGTGAGAGGTCTTGGTGCTTGGCGTTGGCTTTTCATCATAGGTGCGTCATGCATCTTGGTCTCCAGATGATTCAAAGACTAATACGAAATTGCAGAAGGAGCTATCACAGTAATAATCCGCCCCCGCAACCGGACTGGTTCCAGCATACTAATAGAATGTAGATCGTCATCGCCCTCTGTGCGCTCTTGGTAATGCCAAACTTTCCGAGAACGACAAGCTGGCTTACAGAGCAGGAAAGACAGATGGCTATCTGGAGGCTTGAGGCAGATATTGGAGAGGATGACTGGGTTAATTCGGAGGAGCAGACTTTCTTCTACGGAGCCAAACTGGCTGCTAAGGACCCTAAAGCCTGGCTTCTTTTGGCCACCATCTACGGCTTTACTTCCTCCGGCACTGTTACAACAATGTTTCCCTCTGTTGTTAAAGGGCTTGGCTATGGAGACGTCAACACTCTCCTGCTCACGGTCCCACCCTACGTAAGTTGAGGATGTTCGCAAAGAGCGGAAAGGATTTGCTAACTTCCCAGGTAATCGGCGTCATTGCCATTATCATTAATGCCTGGCATGCTGATCGAACACGTGAGCGGTACCTACACGTTGCATTGCCGCCAGTTCTGGCGGTCGCTGCCTTCATCATCGCAGCTTGCACCCCCAAATTCGGACCCCGCTACCTCTCCATGTGCCTGATGATCGGAGCCAACTATTCTGGCTATGTCGTTGCGCTGGCATGGATTTCCAACATCCTCCCGCGCCCTCCGGCCAAGCGTGCCGCAGCTCTCGCTGGAATCAATGCCCTTTCCAACGTCTGCCAGATATACGCCCCGTACATTTATCAAGGCACGAGAATATCCTCTATCCGTATACTACTGCTTAAACTCTGACATCGTTTAGATTCCTATGCGCCACGCTACGTAATTCCAATGATTGTAAATGCAATCACCTCACTCTGGGCCATCGCCTTTGCCACCGTTCTCCGAATAGTTCTTGTGCGTCTCAACAAGAAGATCGAGGCCGGCGTTGCTCTTCTTGCCGAGGGCTCGGATGAGGACCGCAAGCACGCGATCGAGGAGCACGGTCTACCCGGTGAAGCAGTGGACAGAGGATTCAGATTTTTGGTGTAATATACGGAATCACAACTTTCACCAAAATTTCAGGTTTTGAGGTCTCTTTCATCACTTGGTAAAACTCAGGGTAGATTTTCCAATCTAATTGTGATTGACATGAACGAAGAATCGTTCTCATCAGAATGTAACGACCGAGCGCCAAGTGGCGGCGTGATGCAGAACATGGAATATGAACTTCCGAAACCAAATTCCACGTTTTCCGGCGTGCTAAAAACATCTGACGTGCAATTCTACTTTTGGCATGTGTTGATACGCCCACATCTTGTCCGACTGCGTAAGCTATGCTGGGCTATCGGGGAATACGCTGGCGGAGCGCGGCAAAAGCTTGTACTTAGCGGAGACTTCAAGGTTGTGGAGGCTCGTGTGGAGCGTTTGCACCATGTTTCGGATAAGTCTCCGCTGTCAGTACTTGCCCATCTGCCAGCGCGGAAAAGAGCCCGTAACGCCTCTTTTAATTCTGAAGCTTTCATACTCCAGCAACCAAGCGAAAAGGATACTCCACGGAACTACGCGGCTGGGAACGCTTCGCATCTTACCAGCTTTTGTCGTATTAATGTTGCTGTCGTGGTAACAGCCACTCAACAGGATAGTTCCACCACCAACATCCGGCTCTGCATACTGCATGAATGCATCATCAGATGGCTGTTCCGGTCTCAAGGTGGCTTCCCGGAATGAACCTCGTGGCAACGTTTGTCTTCACTATCCGCGGACTTGTCACAAAGAAGCCAACCCCGTGATGCCGGGCATTCGTTCTCTTTGAGTCCACATGAATACGCTGACGATCGGGATAATGGACACCGTCATGTTTTCTATGCAGCGGCTGGTAGAAGCGGTTGCCCGGCCTCCGGGAGAGACGGGGGCCGCGTCGCATTCGGGCAAGAGCTGGCGGATTATTGTTGCGCGACGGTCGTGAAGGTTATCGACTGGGTTTTGCTGGAGTGTGGGAAGGCGTGGAGTTTCATCTTCTGGCTGTGGTTTCCGAATGGCGGCAAGGGCACTGTGAATTCCATCAAGGAAAGCGGAGAGCCTGTGCTGCCACTGATGGAGTGGATCATCAACCAGCGAGGTACGAAGAAACTTACGATCCAAGAGTTGTGGGGGATGAGTGTCCATGTTTGCATCGGCCGAGGGGTCTTGACTAACGCTTTCGAGGCGTTGCCGCGAGCACGACGAATACCGAGTCAAATATGCGGCGCATTGGTCGGCTGCAGCGGATGAAGACCGCCAGAAAGTCCACATAATCCTGTCGGACGGTTCCCGGAGCAGCGCCGCCTCACCAATGTGCTAACTACCCAAGTATACGTCACAATGGAATCTGCTCAATTGTCCGGCGGAAGTCTTTCCGGTCACGTCGGTGGACACGTCGAAGCCGAGCCAGACCATGGGTACGTTCCCATGAGCGAACTGGACAAGTTCGAGAGATGCCGCGGCTCCGATCAGCCTGCAAGTTGTGGGAAGGCGAGATTTCGACAAGAAGGAGCTTATTGAGAAGGCACTTGGAAGAAAGTACAAATGTGAAAGTTGCGTGGATGGAACTTGATGTACATTTAAATCTGTTAATCCAGAAAATGGTGCAATCACCCCTATAGCTGGAAGTAAATTGTTCATTTAACTACTCAACGAACTCACCTCCGCGGGCTGAAACGCAAAGAGACATTGCCTTCCTCTAGGTCGTCCCTAATCTTATCCTCTACATCTTTCAACTCCTCGGCCACATAGTTGCGCAGCTCGTCCCTGATGTTGTAAATATGCTCATCGATGCGGACGTCTACGATGTCGGATGTATCATCGGCAACGGCGTCGATCTGCTCCGTCAGCTCTTCGCGAACTCGCTCCGTGCGGTCGTCGATGAGTTGCTCGAGCTCCAGCAGTCGGCTGGCATACTGGGATTGTATCCGCTGCAACTCTTGACGGTTCTCTTCACGGATGCTCTGTATCTGCTCGCTCCACTTTTCGTCGGCACGCTGGAGCTTCTGCCGGAATTCTTGTCTCATTTCCTCCCTGAGTTGATCGCGCATCTCATGAATTGCCCGCATGCACTGGTCATCTGTTGGGGTGCTCGGCGAGGCGCTTCGATGTCGTGGCCTCTTTCTCGGCGGCTCACTCACGCGACACGGCGAGTCTACCCGAGCTTAGTGAAAGCTACGCTTGCATCCACGGTGACAAAACTTACGGGTGCTTCTCGACGACTTCCCCAGGTGCTTTTCCGGCGGAGGGCCCACCAACTCGTCGTAAGAAGGCGGGCTCTCGGGAGGCACGACCTCATCAAAGGGAAACACCAAGTCTAGGCCCTCGATCGCGGCGGCACCGCCTCCGGCATACAGCGTCTCCAGACGCAGTTCCGAGGGATCAGACGTCAGACGGCCACTGTTGGCCATGTCACAGAGGGTCTGCACCGAGTCCTTCAGCATGCCTTTATCGACAGAGAACAGCGTGAATTGTGTGGCTCGAGCAAGAGAGCGGAGCAGCTGGAGCAGCTGCGCCGCGGCAGCGGCCTTGGGCGCCAGGGCGATAGATGTTGGGATGACAACAGCAGCAGACTTGCTGAGCGTGAATCGCAGGCGGCAGAGATCATTGCGCGGAGTCAGCGAGAAGGCAGCTCGCACGGGTTCGGGCGTCTCGTCAGATGCGGCAGGGACCAGGCTCGAGACGCGCTCGGGATGAATGACGAGGAAGACGTTCGTCTTGCGCGCCTGGCCCTTGAGCGCGACGGGGACGCGGAGCTTGAAGAAGGCAGTGCCGGCAGTCTTGTCGAAGCGGAGGCTGAAGGCGACATGGCACGACGGCTCGGGGTATCTGTGGCCCAGGTAGAGGTTGCGGTCGTGCTGGGGGCAGCGCCATTCGACCATGGCGGGCGCGTAGGGCGCAGGCGGCGGGGTCGCAGAAGAGGAAGCCATGACCTAGAGCAGATCAGCAGACACAGACAGGAAAGCTAAGCCCCTGTGCAGCACAGGATCCCGCCCGCCCAGGCTTTGGGTGGAGCAGCCTTGACTCGACCGATGAGGACGGCGCACGGCGGCAGCGCGAGAAGGACCCAGCCGAGACGCCAGAGACGCAGACGGTGGCCGGAGCCCCTGGAAGACCCCAGATCGTTCGCCAAAGGGACCCGGCGGGGCGCGCGGACGTTTGGCGGGTGGATGCTGGACAGCTGGTCTGCTTGCGAGCATCTGAGTCCCGAGGGTTTCCTCCTCCCGCGGCGGCGTGTGCCGGAAGCGCGCTGTGCCGAAGGAGACGGCGTGGAGCGAGCGCGCGATGCGCAAAGAAGAGCGAGATGCGTGGCGCGCTGGAGACGGCGGCGACAACGACGAGAAGGACGACACGGAGGACGACGCGGAGGACGAGGACGAGGAGGAGGCTGGCGTGGCTGGGCGGAGCTGCCGACGCGACGCTGCCGGACGCGCGCGGATCAACGTCGGGCCGGCGGGTCTTGGCGCCGCGTGGCTTGTGCGTCGCTGCTCCTCCAACTCCACCACCCACGCACCGCCCGCACGCACGCCGCTCTGGCCGCAGTCGAAGTTCCCGCGCCAGTCCCTGCGCATCGCGCTCCGCCACGGCTCCAGATGGGGACGGCTGAGCTGACACAGCCGGTGATGGACGACATTGGACTCGCAACCAATGAAATGGCGGGAGCATCTCCTTGCTTGCCGCGCTGACGCTTCCCCGTCCGTGCGCTGCTGCCTTCGCTCATCCACGTCCTGTCTGTTCGATCAGGCTCCTTGCGGCCTTGACCGCATCAACTCATGGCGCCCGCACCGCTTCCGCTACGCGAGCGGCCGGATGCCCCAGACGACCACAGCAAATCAGCCCCCGGAACAGATGCATCGACAGACTGCAGCATCTGCCAAAGCTTCGTTGACTACGAATGCAAAGTCGCCGGACGCTCCAATGCAGAGATCAATGAACTCAGACGGTTCTACTCGCGCATGTTCCACAGCTCGTGCACGAGCTGCTCCTCTGCGGCAGAGTCCACAGCACGACGATGTCGATTCTGCGAACACCTCCGCATTGAGCACATCATAAAGTGCGTCTTCCAAGACCCTGAAGAGTCCGAGCTGCGGAGGCGGTTCACGGTCGACATGGGGCCCGACGGAAAGCCGCGTAAACGCAAGAATTGCACTTTCTGCAGCATGATTGTCTCCAGAGTCGATAGGCAGCCTGGGCCCAACGTCCAACTGATCTTCGAGCCCGCCTCAGACCCCATGCTCTCCGCCCGCATCCTCGGCTGGATCACTCCTCAAACAACCTTCTTTGATGCCAACCGTGCCAGACCGTACGCGCCTATCGCTGTGTGGAGCGAGTCGGTCACCGAGACTGCGGCCTCAACTTTCGAGAACGTTCCCATCGACCTGGAGCCCGTGAAGAAATGGATGGCTCACTGCGTAGATGCCCATGGAGAGTCAGCCAACGACGAGAGCAACCCGCGCAAACCTCATCCCCCAGGATTCAGAGTCATCGATGTGGAGTCGGGCTGCGTCGTGCTGGCCCCACCCCAGTGCCAGTACGCCGCTCTGAGCTACGTCTGGGGGCCGTCGCCAGGCGGCGTCTTTCAGGCCACGACCGAAAACATCGCCGAACTTGAAGCGCCAGGGTCTCTGTTGCAAAAAGACATTCCTTTAACCATCAAGGACGCGATGAAGACATGCTTCCATCTTGGCCAGCGCTATCTCTGGGTCGACAGGTTCTGCATCGTCCAGGATGACGTGGAACACAAGCTGGATCAAATCAACGCCATGGACCTGATTTACGAGAACTCGCGCTTCACCATCGTGGCCCTGGCCGGTGACCATGCTGATCATGGTCTTCCGGGCATCTCCACCAGGCCGCAAAGGACCGGCATGACACCAATGAACGGGTTGGAATTTGCGCCTGAGCCATCCTCATTCAGAGCGGAGCTGGACCGGTCCAAGTGGATCACTCGAGGCTGGACCTTTCAAGAAGCTGCCTTGTCGACTCGTCTGCTGTACTTCACCGACACTCAAGTTGCATTATATTGCAACTTCGGTTGCGTTCGCCAGCAGAACGGCGTCGACGAGTTATCCTTTCGTGGAAGACCGGACGCGAACGGGATTGTCAGTGCCTACTTCCCTCGCTTCAAGGTGAACAACAACTTTCGCGCCGCTGTCCAAGACTTTTCGCAGCGAGAACTGGGAGATGAGGCTGACGTCCTACGCGCATTTGCCGGCCTCATGGAGAATATGTTCGGAGCTGACCACGTCTATGGCCATCCGCTCAGACAATTCGACATGGCGATGTACTGGTCCGTCGTGGGGAACTATGCGCTCAGAGAATCTCGAGGCACCAATGTGTTCCCTACATGGTCCTGGGCATCCGTCAGTCGCAACACTTCTCCCATCGTGATTGGCCAAGCGTACTTGAACGCATCCGTGGTTTCTTGGGCTTTCTGCACAAGATCTGCGGACGACCGGGTGCATTTGCAGGCTATTCGGTCTGACTCGAACTCCATGGTTGTTTCCCATCGTAACAAAGACCTTGCCGTAGGCTTAATCGCATGGGTTGAGGGCTGCATCGACCAGCCTCCGCCAATCTCGTCCATTCAAGATTTCACCTGGACTGAACTGGAGAAGTGGGCTGCAAGCAGATGGGAGACCTATGAAGAGTTTTGGAAAGAGTCGCGGAACATGGGAGGGGAGGAGTCTGCATCTGGCGCTGGAACATCGTACCTGCGCCACTTCTCGCCGCATCATCTCGAGATGGCCGCGATTCCTAGAAGGCTACTAGCGTATACACAGTGCCTAACTCTAGAATTGGAGGAATCCTCGCGCCCGGCTCGACAAAATGAACAGGTTTGTTACCTCTACAACGCTCACGGAACGCCGGTGGGCGCCATGTTCATCGGCCTCAATCAATTGCAAGCATTGCGCGCCTTGCAGAGCCACGGAAGGATCCGCATGGAGTTCCTTGCCCTGTTTCTTGAGGACCATCAGCACCGTAACCCTCGGATCCCCCCTCTTCATGAACTTCTCGGGCCTCAAAACCTCTTGGACGATGAGATAAACTACCGTGACTCGCGGGGATTCTTCTTCAGAAACACCTCGACCGAGCAGACCAATACCAACGCGTTGATGCTAATGCTGAATGTTATGATGATCCAACGGCATGGCGATGTGGCCAGGAGAGTGGGCCTCGGCAAAGTTTTCCTTAAGAAGTGGGTTGCATCAGGGCCCGAGTTCAAGGTAGTGGTGCTGGAGTAATGCCGGCTCCGTCCTTGCGTGCAAGATACTCACCCTAATGTTATGTTTTTGTTTCGTTTCTGGTCTATCCAAAGCATTGACCATTGCAACACTGCCAGCTTCCCGAAGTCAATAAAACACTTCATCCCCCGCCCAGCTCAGCACGTGATCGCCCAGCTGTCATAGTGGCGTTTCCCATCCTCATCCGAGCCCCAATAATTGTGTTGGCAGGATTCGTCGCCCTTCGGCGGGCGAATTGGTGCCTCGCGCTAAGCCATTTACAGCGATGTTGCCTGACTGCGGCCTACGCTAACCGGTTGCAGCACCACCACGCCTGAGCATTGGCCTTCGATCACTTCGTATATGAAGAAAGCTGATGTCGCGACAAGAGCAGACATCCGTTATCTCAACATGACATCTACCGCCACGATTTTTGGCAGTAACAACGTCCGCATTGTCCAAAGCTTTCTCGGCCTGGCCATCGGACCACCCATGGCACCACCGCCTGTTGCTGCGGGTGTAGCGGAGTCAAAGAAACGGAAACCCTCTGCACCCATGGAACGAAGCCATCCGAAACGCCAAAGGCAATCCGTCTCCTACGCAGAAATCGACTCCGACGATGAACTCATCAACGACCCTGACGACGCGTACGATGAGGCTGCATACGCCCAACCGGTACGCACCGCCCCGAAACCGCCAATCCCCGGACTGCCAGCAGCTGACCCCAACCAGAAACCCAGATACATCCGCCCCCTCTCCAAACGCAAAATCTTCCCCTTCCTCTCCCTCCCGCGTGAGCTCCGCGACATGATCTACCAGCACTGCCTCCTCGACTCGGCCGGCGGCGTCTGGCTCGAAGAGCGCATCCGCCAGTTCCGCCGCTGCGCCGTCCGCATCCCTGACGGCCCCGTCAACTCCTCGCACTACCTCAACATCAGCAACCAGAAGCCATGGGACGAGATGCCCTGGACACCCGTCGATCGACACAACCACCACCCCTGGCCAGCCACCAACCCCAACCCCGACTTCCACCCCAGCGCCGGCGCCGAATCCGACTCCGACAAGGACGGCGAGCCGGACGATGAGCCTCACCCGAGCAGCTTGGTGCCGGCCCTCTTGGGCGTGTGTCAGCAGATGCGCGCAGAGGCCGCGCCGGTGCTGTACGGGCAGCGCTTCTTCTTCAACAACACCGCGGCCCTGCACCATTTCCTGGGCGACATGTCGCGCGAGACGAGGGGCTTGCTGCGCGACGTCACGGTCCTGAACGACTACACTTTCCGCAGCAAGAAGAAGAACTTCAGCATTGCGGCTTTCACGTTGCTCGCCGAGGGTGCCACCAATCTGACGCATTTGAACTACCTCGAGTGGGGCGTCAGGTATGATGACAAGCCTGAGCGTGTGGCGAGGAAGGTGTATCGGATGGCGTATAGGTGGATGGAGGCGGTTGGGAGGCAGAAAGGGAGGAGGGACGCGGCCATGGATGTGTTTCGTTGGGTTGGAGATGAGTGGGAGGAGTGGGGGTTGGAGAATTCACGACGCGGCGTCACGTACGAGGAGGCTTTTCTAAAGGAGCTGAGGAGGTTGCTGGTGCGGCATTAAGGTTTGAATACTGGTGGATTGTGTTGCAGAAGCTTGCGGTATATGCACATTCAAGCGCAACACTGGGAGGATATGGCGTTATGAAGGCATTGTGGCGGTGTTTGGACGTTTCGCAACGACTTCGACAGTTGATTAAACTTATCAATAGGTGTTATTCCATTCAGAGTCAGTTTCTAGAACTCCGTGTTCTTTGACCACAGAAGTGTCGTGTAATGGACGGCCAAAAAAAAATAGTGTGGCTAGCGCGGAATTAACAGGGAAAATCTGCATACCTCAAGGATCGATGTCGCCACAGCAGCCATAACAGCATCTATAAGGCAATTGGAACCAGTCAACTGCGCAAAAGAGAACGGCAGCTTGAATGATTGGGCGACCGACCTGGCATTGGAGTTCTCGGGGTTCTCGGGTGGCTGAACTAGTCTGAGTAAGCCAGGAAGGACATAAGACAGTTGCTGGCTGTCAGCGCTAGCGGGGACCAGAAGAGACCCTCTCGTACCCCGCAGTTGTAGACCCGCAGCCCTCCGGCTTGGCATCTCACTGTTGGAACCGGGCTTTTCAGGCGTATTGTCCCTCAGGCGTATTGTCCCTCTTACCTTTCACACCTTTTCATTGACATCGAAGCCGAACCATGGGGTCCAGAAATATTGTTGACGAGCTCGAATCTGCGCTCGATGGTGCCGAGGTCGTGACCCCAGATTGTCCAAACTACACTCAGAGCATTTCGCGTTGGTCCGATACAGCTATCAAGAGGGCTGTGAGTCTCACATGATCTCCTGAGCGGAGCACGAATACTGATTCCCTTTCAGGCCGTCATTACGTATCCCAGAACGGCTAAAGAAGTGTCCAAGACCGTCAAATTGAGCGTGGATCATGGCATGCCCCTCGTGGTTGCTGGAGGGCAGCATTCCACTGGTGGCGATTCATCCATCGAAAATGGCCTCGTCGTCGACCTCGCCAAGATGCGCAAAGTGTCTGTAAATCCTGAAGAAAAGACCATCACAGCGGAAGGAGGTTGCACCTGGAAAGACGTCGACGAGGCTGGTGCTGCTCATGGGTTGGCTACGGTAGGCGGAACGGTCAATCACACTGGCATTGGCGGGCTGACGCTGGGCGGGGGATACGGCTTCCTCTCGGGCCTCCACGGCCTCGTCGTCGACAACTTGGCGTCGGTTGAGATGGTACTTGCTGACGGGTCCATCGTCACCGCATCTGATTCGTCGCATCCAGATCTCTTTTGGGCTGTCCGTGGAGCCGGAGCAGCATTTGGCGTGGTTACTGCTTTCACCTACCGCGCACACGAGCTGAAGCACCCCGTCTTCATGGGCCTCATGATCTGGCCTAAGGAGTTCGCACCAAAGCTGCTTGATTTTGTCAACACCGTCTCAGATTCCAACAACGACGGCAAGACCGTCGTGCACGCCGGTTTACTTGCTCCTCCTGACTTGAAAGGTGAGGTGGCAGTATCAGCAACCGTCTTTCACTGCGGTCCGAAGGCCGAAGCAAGAGAGGTCCTTGCACCGCTGCTCCAGAGCAAACCTCTCGTCGACACGACTGCAGAAATGCCGTACGAGCAAGTCAACGGAGTTCTGGCTGCTATGACCCCGCGTGGCGGACGCAAGTCACTTAAGGGAGCCACATTTGGGAGGCCTCTCCGAATAGACAAGTTCCAGCGCGCTCTTGACGAGCTCCAGGTGCTCATACGTGAGATTCCCTCAGCTGCGGGAAGCCTGGTTGCGTTTGAACACATGAATACTGCAAAGATTTGCGAGCGGAGTACGGAAGAAATGGCAATGCCGCACAGAAGCGGGCGCCTACAATGCGCTATCCTCAATATATGGGAAGGTGAGGAGAACGACCAGGCTGTCAGGCAATCGGGTCGCAGAATGGCGGCCATCGTCAGTGAGCCTGGGGAAGAGGACAAGGGACGGGAAAATTTCGAATACATCAATTATGATGGTAAGTTCGTCCTTGCGCGTAACGAAGAACGTGCCCAATGGCAATACTAATCAGCTCCAGGCGTTGATTCGGGGCCAGAGAAGGTGTATGGTCCGAACTACAGACGATTGGTAGAGCTGAAATCAAAGTACGATCCTACGAATGTGTTTAAAAAGAACATTGGGATAGCTCCGGCAGCTCAGGCGTAAGTTCTTGGTTACTCGGGTTGGAGATCGGTGGACAAGCTTTGAGAGAGCGGTGGGGCAAGCAGAGGAAGAAGCTCCGTTCGGCCCCATGGCGTTTCTTTCCATAGATGACAACGCTGGCCGCGATTCTTACCAGTATTCTTCCTCAAATACATTCATTCCAGAAACTTTGACCCTTGGGCTACTGGGATGTCCTGTAGCTGTGCTGGTAATACTTCCTTTCCTGGTTCGTCCAGACCCACTGCCAATTCCTCCAATTTTGTGCCAGCAACGCTTTGAAACATCTTGTCGCTGAAGCCATGACCCTCTTTTGCAACAGTTGGAGGCACTGTAATCACATCTTCCCTCTCGAATCCCCTCAGCACATACTTCGTCTTGGTCGGGCTCGCGATCAGAAGCTTGACAACCAAGTCCGTCTCGGCCTCACGCACAAGGCGCAAAAGTAGCTGAAAGATAGTTCCTGTGCCGTACATGTGCTCCTCTGACTCGTAGAAGTTAATACCATCTACTACGCAGAACAGCACCACAGGCCTTCGGAGTTGTGCCGTGAGGTTTGCAAACAACCTGCAAAGAGCCGCAATGTCTCCTTCCTGAAGCAAAAGCACTTCCTTGTGTCTGAGGAAAGAGAGGTCATAGGTATCTTGACTGAGCAGTTGAACAGTAAGACTTCGGAGCAGTCCTGTAGGGCCTCCATGCGTGTCGTGCGGTGCGCAGTGCAGACCGCAAAAGAAAAGCGCAGTGCGCACCACGGGGCCAAGACGCCCCAGGCTGCGCGCAAGCATAGCGCAGAACAAGGACACGGGAGAGAGCTTGGTAGAATCCGAGTTGCCATGGATTACGATGGCGTCAGAGCACTGCGCATTCAGCCAACGTTGCAGGCGGGAATTCCGCATTAGCCAGAAAGCACGGCTTTGTTGACTCAGCGGCTGTGTTTTTCCAGATGAGAGGGCGCGGCTAATCTCGTCTTCTATTGACACGGGGAGTCTGTTCATAAGGTTGAACACTTCCGTTTGGCTGATGAAGGCCTCGGTCGGCACTAAAAAGCGGCTCTCGATGATCTTTTGGACTTGTTCAGGAAGGTTCCGTAGCCCTACATGACGTTAGCTGCGAAAAAAGGATTGGCAAAGGCGAACAACACTCTGCATTCTCCTGAACGTCCCTCAGAATGTAAAGCATCCCGTTCTCGAGTCTAGCGCCTGATTCGCTTGATTCTTGCATGTCTGAAAGTGTTCTTGGTTATTATCTGACTTTGGAATGCCTTTCTGTGGGCAGACGCATGGATTACGTACGCCGGTGAAGGGCTTGTTGGGATTTCTTCTCTGCTTGATGAATGAGTTCGCGTGCTTTGATGTCAATTTGCGCGATCTTCCTCTCCATCGAAACGCCATAGTTGTCTCCCTTGAAGAGGATTTTAGAGTGTTCGACTGAAGCAATGACGTCAGGCATTTGATTTTGGATGTATGCCAAAGGTTTGTGGAAACTGCTTACGAGATGACTTCATGTAAAACGACAAAACCTCTTCAAATGCAGCGAATATAGTAACATAGAGGGACATGGTGGCTCTGCCGATACGCTCGTCGGCCGCATACAGCTCCAGATAGTCCATCACATCTTCGAAATGGCTCTGAAGGCTCTCGAGCACTGTCAAGGAGGCGTCTCGCAGTGTGTTCATACGTGCTGCGGCCTAGCAGCTGTCAGCGGTCGGAAATCATGAAGAGGTTCATGCAAGGCAGATCTCACGTTGAATACAAGACCAACGCTGGCCGAAATAATGGAAGTGTAAGTCCCCTGAGGTATCGCGTTGCTAAGGGGCTTCAATCCAACTGCATTGCGACCAAACCATCTCCAGGCCCGGTGGTGGACTCTTTTCGGACCAGCGACGGCAGAGTAGCTCGACTCTGCGTTCTCGACTTCCTTAATCACGGCGTCCCATCCTATCTTGTCGCGGATCTTAAACTGGCATTGCGCAAGGGACTTTGGTAACGGATGAGATTCGCTGAATTCCATCATGGCCTGGTTGAAGTATCTTTCCTGCAGCTCGATGCTGTTCTGGGTTGGTTCCGGCGTAGCTGAAGGGCCTTGAGGAGTAATATACTGTCTGATAGCAGGATCATATTTGGCCTTCGAGTCGGCAAACTCTGTGCCGTACTTATGCAGCCTGTTATCGATGAAATCTGTTGCAGGTTCATGGAGGAGTTTTGTTGGGTTTGGGACGCTTGAGCTAGTCATGCTGGGTAGGTCAGTTGTGCTATGGGTGAGCGACGGACGATCACTCGAGGCCGGCGCCCTTTTCTGCTGATCAAGTCTTCAAACAGATGGCCAAATACACAGGATAAAATGCTTGTTTGCTACCATCAGTCAAGCGCCGAGAGAAAGTGTAGTTGCGAAGATGAGTTGTGGGCTGGCTTTGGAGATCAGAATCTGTCTGTTTTAACAGGGCGTGGCCGCGACTGCAGCCTACGCCACGCTCAGCCGCACCACCCTTTCATACGATTGTGCATAAGCGCTTAGGGCTCACACTGACGCTGTCACATTCTCCCCAGCCGCGGTGGCGCTGTTCAGGGGCAAGACTGGCCACCGATTCGGCCCCCAGGCCCAAGGCGCATTGCGAGTTGGTTCTGATAGGCGCGATAGCGGTTCACGCCCCCAAACCCAACCTTGCGGCCGCGAATAGGGAAAGTCGCATGCATGATGCGTCCCACGAGGCTGCTGCAGTGCGCGTCTCGACCACAGTTACTACCCCGCCCGCGCTCATGAAGGAAAATGCGGCTGAGATCATTGAATTGTTTAATTTGTGGGCGCAGAGCCCTGCACCGGCCTTTAATACTTGCACTCTGCACTTTGTTTTGTGTGCAGAAGATCTGCATCACAACGCCATCAGCGTGTCCGTCTTGTTGCTAGTCTCACACTGCCATAGAACCCATGGACACAGACGGTGGTCTCCCGCAACCAAGCTTGCCTCCCGAATGCGCCAGCAGCGCAGCGCCAGGGACTCTGCCGGAGATAACCGCCATCGAGCCCGGGCCTGAGTCGACAAATTCCTCACAGGAGACAAACACAACTCTAACCCATGAGTCGGTCATCATTCCAGAGGGTTCAACTCCTGGCACTTCAGTTCTCATCGGCACAGAGTCGAAAGAGCCTATCGGTGAAGACACCCATCTCCCAGAGCCACTATGTGACCCAGAAGAACATTCGCTGGATACGCCAGCAACAACACAGAAGGAGCAGACCGACGAGGATGCGGATGCTTGGCTTTCTACCAGTGACGAATCCATGGCAAGCCCAACAGCCAGCGGCAAAGAACTGCCCAACCAAATGAGGCAATATGAGAACTACATCAAGCTCATGGAAAGTCGGATGGCGACCCTGGAGAAACAGGTAGCCGAGCTGCTGGCAGGCTCAAATGAGTCTCGTCCTACTCGTCCGAAGAAGAAAAAGAGAGTTGTGATCTCGTCTGAAACGTCGTCCCGTCGCAGTTCCTTGTCAACGTTGCCCCCGCCACCACCACCTCCAATGCCGACTCTAGACTCGAAGAAGATCCCAATGCTTCCTCAATACAATCTCATGGAATGGCGCCAGTTTCGCGACGCCGTTACGGAGTCGGGACCGTACATGACCACGCCTGAAAACAACTGCGCCATTGACATCCTTGTCGGAGAGCCCGCCTTTAAGCACAATGCTGCTGCTGCCGCAGGTACTAAGGCCATGCCAGTCATGGCACAGCCATCGAACGTTATCAATTCTCCAAAGAAGACAGACCACTACAATGGCCCCCTTCCGGACCGCATTAGACTCAACTCGCCATGTCTGGTCTCCGTGTGCGAAAGGATTTGGGGCGGAAACCACAGATGGGACATCGACAGACCAACAACCGTCTTTCGGCCCTATCAGGCGCTGCTGTATTCCGAGGAAACATTCAAAAAGTGGCTGGGCGTGTTTGAGAATCGATGGCGCCCGCGCATCGAAGCAAACACAACCGAACCTCCGCAAGAGAGAGAACCTCCTTTGCCTGACGGTGGAACCCATCGGACTAATGACGATCAATCTATCGATACCCCAGGCCACCACGTTGACCCCAAAAATATGCCGCGGGAATGCGACAGCATTCGAGCCTTACACGAGCTTCGACTGTTGGTCGACTTTATCGACCTCTGCCTCAAACCCCACGTCGAATACCTTAACAGCGACCAGTGCCAGACCGCCGCCTTCCACGATCTCTGGCATCTGTACAAGCCGGGCGACATAGTCCTCTCTTCACGAAGAGACCAGGCGTACCTGGTCCTCCACATGGTCGCGCCCAAGCACCAGTTTACTTACAACCTGGCGCGATCCCGGCCCTTCATCATCAAATGCATCCACATGGATTACAATGGCAAGGCCCTCGGCCTCGTGACCACCGTATTTGAGATTGAGCGGTACAACGGCGAGCGCAACATCACCTCACTCCCTGTCTATCCAATCCATCGCGACAAAGAGGCTGACAAGATCAAAGAGACTCTCGTGAATCGGGGAAGGAACTTCATGAAAGTCGTCCCAGGAAAGCACATGTACTGCAAGGGCATCACCCTCATCGGCCGGGAACAGATCGACAGCCAGGTCATGATAGACTTCGAGCAGACGCTCCTGCACAATGCCGACTGGACTCCTGAGATAGCCGGTGTAGGGGATAACGAGCTCGACAAGAAGGCAGAGAGGGAGCCAGGCTGCAACTTCGACACCTGCTGCGGAGCGGACGCCTTGTTTGACGAAACCTTCGTGGGCGAGGACTTGACGACCGACTTTCTCCAGAAGAATCTCATCGTCATTCCCTATCTTCATTCGCGCCCTATGACTGACGACGATATGCAACTGAGCGACGAGGAAGTCATGCTTCTCACAAGTCGAGTTTTCGGCTTTGTTCTCAGGACCCGAAAATGGGGTGTGTTGACTTTCCTTTCCGCTGAAGTCCTCGACTACCACTGACGAACTCGCAGCAACCCTCAACATTGACGACATCCGCGAAGTCAAGCGTGTGTCAGATGCTGATGGATTCAATCAGCTTGTACTACCCAAGGGCTACAAGAAAATGCTCCGTTCTCTCGTGAGACACCATTTCCGAAAAATACAGGGAGAGAGCGACGAGGAGGAGCAACTTGACCTCATTAGAGGAAAGGGTGAGTTAGCGACGTGTTATCAATAGAGTACATGCTGACGATTTCCAGGAACGGGCTTGATCATTCTGCTTCACGGAGCACCTGGGGTCGGCAAAACATCCACAGCTGGTACATTTGGGCCCACTTGAGCCAGGAAACTTCTACTGATATTAAATCCAGAATGCATTGCCGATTCTTTTGACAAGCCTCTGTTCCCCATCACTTGCGGTAAGTAACAACCATGATTTGCTCGAAAGCGGAGTTTCCCCCCTGACACGCATGCAAAGGCGACCTTGGAGTTACGCCAACTGAAGTAGAGGAGCGGCTGGAGACCACCTTCACATTGGCGCACAAGTGGGACTGCATACTTTTGCTTGACGAAGCAGACATCTTCCTCTCTGAGCGCACAAAAGAAGATTTCACGCGGAACAGTCTTGTGTCTGGTGAGCACAACTCTCGTGCCTGTTAATGACGTACATGACAAGCTGACGGCCACCAGTCTTCCTTCGTATCCTCGAATATTACGCTGGCGTGCTTTTCCTGACCACCAACCGCGTCGGCGCCTTTGACGAGGCTTTCCGCTCACGCATCCACCTCGGGCTCTACTATCCCCCGCTCGACGACAAGTCCACGATCAATGTATGGAAGGTCGGGATAGTCCAAGCCGAGAAGCGGAAACGTGGCCTGCGCGTCAAGCGGAGTGAGATCCTGGATTTCGCAGAAGAGCACTACGAGACAAGCGGCGACGGGCGCTGGAATGGCCGGCAGATCCGCAACGCATTCCAGATCGCCATCGCGCTGGCCGAGTTCGAGATACACGAGAAAGAACAATCCGGGAAGGCCAAGCCGCAGGATCCGGACCAGGAAGGGGGCGAAAAAGCACCGCAGGCACTCACTCTGCGAAAACGGCATTTCGAAAAGGTCGCCAAAGCGTCGCTCGCGTTCGACAAGTATCTCAAGGATGTATTCGGCATGTCAACGTCTCAGAGGGCGCACGAGGTGAGCATTCGGTACGACGACCACGGCCGTGCCACGCGCGCCAATGCGGCCGCTGACATGTTCGACGTGCCCTCGTCGTCCCGCGCGCACGCTTTCCGAAGCCACCCCGCCGCTGAGGCGCACAAATCCTCCAAGTCGTCGAAGGCATCGAAGTCCCACAGATCGTCCAAATCTAAGAAGTCCAAGAAGTCGAAGAAAGAGGAGGTGGATTCACCCAGTGAGAGTGAGGAGCGAGACGGGTCTAGTTCGAGCCAACACTCCGACACTGATTCAGGGTCGGGATCAGGGACCGAATGATCGCGATGTGGTGGCGTAGCACCTGGACTTTCGTCAGAAGCGTTGTGGCCAAGCATTGGTAATAGCTGAGCAGAATATGTACATTCTTTCCTCGGACTTGGTAGGAATACTGTCAACAACAGCGAGGCCCCTTTGCTAGCAGCATAGCTTCGCACAGAGAGTGTAAGAAGTCGCGTCGGAATCTCTTCCGGCTTCCGTCCCCGCAAGAGTGGGGACTAGTGGCCGTGAGATGAAGAAGGGGGATCCCTCCTCTCTGATCTTGATGTATTCGGACCGGTTGTTCGTCTGCCACACTAGCAGCCTGCCCGAGGTAAGCAGACAGACAGACAAATAACCGCAAATAATCGCGCAGAGGCTCTGTGATAGCTACCGGAACAGCGGCGGGATCCTTTCGTCCGCAGAAAGATTTGACGATCAACGTAAGGTTTGCAGGCCGAAGGGCCGCTAATGTAGAGCGCGAGTGCGATTTCTGGCGTATAGCAGACGATCTTTTAGGTACCAAAGATCCCTTCAGCCGCCTATAAGGTCACTCCTATAGGTAGCGACGCTGTTCCCGTACATGCGATTTCGGAAAGAGGACTAGCAGCACTACGGGTAAACACAGCTGGATTTCAAGCGTCTTCACGGGAAAGCGCGACATCGGCCGCAAAGGCACCCCTTTGAAGTTGCTCAAGTAGAGCTCTTCCAGTCGACTTCCCCAGACGCCTCCATGGTCTGTAGCCTCTCTGCCTATGCCAGCCGTGGGAGTGCAGAGCATGGCAGGAACCAGCGGATCGGCACATGCATCGAGGGTCGGAGCGCTGGCCGCGCAGGGGCGGCGAAAGGCCCGGTAGCGCGGAGACGAGGATCTGAAGGCGCCAGGCGACGCCTCCGTCTAGCCCAGCTCGTGTCCGAACCGTCCGAGTCCCGTCGGTTGGGGAGCGCCCCACAGCGGCTGGGCATTGGGCAGCCAGATCCGCTCCGATCGGCGCCTTTCCCGCGTGCCATGCACGCGACGACCGAACGAGGGCCCTGCGCCGTCGTTCGTCTCTGGCGCCACACGCACACCTGCCCCTGCGCCGGCTAAAGCACACGGCCTGTGTGCCGTCACTGCCGGGTCGGATGTCGCACTACGGGCTGCTTCAGACCCCGCTGTGTCCGTCAGCCCGCGGTTGGAGGCGAAGAGGCAAGGCGGACGATGACTGCGTAGTGCGGGCGTGGCTCTCTGCTCGTGCCTGAGCGTTGCCTGTTCGGGCGACAGGGCGGCGCCATGGCGCATTCGCAAGCCTCCGACTGGAACACTCGCTCGCGCCGCACCGAACTTCGCCGCCGACCAGGTCAGTCCAGACGCCCAGCCAACCGCAAGGCGGCTCCGGCTGCTCCTCGGAGTGTTGCTAGCCGTGGAGGGTTGCATGGCGCTGCCACGCTGCCGTTACGCCCGTCGACGCCGGCGTCTCTGGTTTTTGCTAGCACCGGCACGATCCATTCCTTTGTAACGGGCCTGCCAGGTGCGCGTGCGAGACGGAATGTCCGCCAGCACCCGGTCAAATATACTGGGCCCCCCCAGCTTCTGCATCTGGCGTCATGTTCTGACTTCAGTCTTCTCCACCACTACTCCACGCTCCTTGCTGGACGTCAATGGGTGGCTCTGCAACAAGCCGAGGCCCCCCAACAGCTTCATCTCCCAGTCTCCCGCGACCGAGGAGTTGAGGCCTCCCCGCCTTCATCTTTGGGGGACTCAATCCCCTCGCTGAGCTCCGAACACTGCCCACCGTCAAGATCGTCGCTGGTCCTTCTCCACATTAACGGCCAAGATGGAGCTCAAGGGACGCGCCCCCGAGTACTTTATTATCTTGGTGGTGATGATAATTCTGGCCATCACATCCACCTCTCTGCGCGTCTTTGTGAGGTTACGACTCGTCAAGGCGTTCGGCATTGATGACTATTTCATGGTGGCTGCCTCGGTGAGTACACGCCAGGTACGGAAAGAGCCTGAGCAACGGGTGCTAACGGCGCATCTCGTGTGAAGCTGGCATTCATTATGTTCACTACAACCGCACTGGGCGGCATTCATTACGGTACCGGACAGCACATGGCCGACCTCGAGCCTGAGAACGCCATGAAAGCCCTCCGGGTAAGCATGCCGCGTTCCTCTTCAAGATTTCTTGTATTGACGTCCCTCACCCAGTACTGGTGGCTCTGCTACGTAGCCTACACCACCACCATGCTGCTCGCCAAAATCTCCATCGGCTATTTCCTCCTTCGGGTGACCGTTGACCGCATCCACGTCTGGATTATCTGGACCGCCATGGCCATCACCGCTATCACCGGCGTCATCTTCTTCTTCGTCACCCTGCTCCAATGCGACCCCGTCCCCTACTTCTGGACAAAAATGGTGGGCGGGAAGGGCACTTGCATCGACATCGAGGTCATCATCCGACTCACGTACTTTTACACGGCCATCAGCGCGCTCTGCGACATCACCTTTGGCACCCTTCCCATCTTCATGCTATGGAACCTCAACATGTCGCGAAAGACGAAGATGGCGCTGGCGCCGATCTTAAGCATGGGTTGCATCGCCTCGGCCGGCATCCTGGTCAGGGCGGCTTACATCAAGGACTTCAAGAACCCAGACTTTCTTTGTACATCCATCCCTCCACGCGCCCACAGTTCCGGCCTTGTTACTGACCAGTGCACAGATTCAACCGTCAACATAGCAATCTGGTCCGACATCGAACAGGGGCTCGCCATCACTGCGGGCTCCCTCGCCTGCCTCCGCCCGCTTTTCCGCATCGTCATCGCCAAACACTCGCAGTACGGCCGCCACTCGAAAGATCGCTACGAAAACAACGCTAGCAGGCAGCAGCTGCAAGATCAAATGTGGCCGGACAGCCAAAGGAGCAGAGGAAGGGCGGCAAGCAAAAACACCAGATCATGGAGCCTGCTGCACACCGAGACTCCCAGGGCGGATGAGGGTGACTTTGAAATGGTCACGAAGGAACCAGGGGCGGATGCAAGGAGTTTGGAGACGGCGTCGTCGGATAGGGGGCTGGTAATTGAGAGGGAGACGAGGGTGGACGTGGATGTTGCTGACAGAAGCGAAGTGAAAGAAAAGGATCTAGAGCAGAGCTGGTGGAAGTTCAGGGACAGGGCGAATGGTGGACCGGACGTGATTGAGGCTGCAAAACAGGATACCAGCAGGCTCGTGTGATGCGACTGCACTTCTCATTCTACGATGTCTACGCCATATTCCCCTTGTAATGAACGCTGTAACGTATGTACTGTACAATAGTTTTGAGTTCAACAAACCGCATACAGCGCGATTGAATCACTTCGAAAGCTTAGCTCTTTCGGAAGTGTTGCTTGGTTTTCCGGAATCCTTCTCTCATAAATCCGATGTTTGGCACAGGCCAAAGCGCCACACTACGTCAGAGGCTTGCTAATGAAGACAGTGCTCAACGCGGAAATGACGAGTGAGGGTATTTAGTCCTTGGCCCTCTTTCGAAGCCTTAAAAAATGTGGCTTTGCTTCACTGACCAAGTGTTATCCAGTTTCCACTCCTTCTAAAACCAGAGTAATCTTTTTTTTTTTAAATTGGGGACGTTTTGGGGATAGTACTGCAGGAGAGCGCATACCACAAGGCCCCATTGAATAGCAGGGACGAGCTTATACATCTCCAATACGCTGGTGTTCCTCCCAATGGAGGTCCTGGCACCAGCCCCAAATGCGAAGAGGTGGTTGGTTCATGTCGGCCTTCTGTTCCTCCGACGCCTCGATCCACCTTTCCGGCCGGAAGCTGGAGGCGTCATCTCCGAAAATGGTAAAGTTACGGTGGAGCACCTACGCACTACATTCAAAGATGGTGCCCTTTGGCGTATAGGTCCCGTAGATGGTGAGACCACGGGCCGGAACGACCCTCTCGAGCGGGAAGCTAACCGCCGGGTAGTAGCGGAGCGCTTCGTTCATGGGCGCTCAGGTACGGGAGCTCGCGCACATCGCTCCAACACACGAGTGCGTCACCAGGGGTGAATACGCCATTATGCTCCATATCAATAAGCTTCTTGTTATTGTCTGGGTGCCGACTGAGGTAGTAGAATATTGCTCGAAGAGTGATAGTAGTCTTGTCTATGGTGTGCAGTAAGCTAATAATTGACTGCTTTGACCATTGCTTAATTTTCGCAGAAGTTTCCTCAGCGCTGTTGAACTTGTAATACTTCCTTTACATACTAATCGAGTGTTTTACACTTTTTATTGGGAGCCTGTTGTTCTTCTGTACCAATCAAGCAGGGCCCATGATTTGCTTACTGCACACCATGGTCGTGTCGGAGCCCGCGAACATAATGGCCACAGTGAGAGCCAGAACGCTCTCTTAGCTGATGAACTCTGGACTTTTCTGATGCGCCTCCACAGAACGAGAAAGTAAATCTCGTCTCGGCCGACCATCTGGAACGGAGATACCGGCAACGCCGGCGTATTTGCGGTCTGCCATGCGCTTTTTGCCGAACTCAGCCACTGCTGTATTTGAACTTGCAAAGCCCATACTGCTCTTCCAAAATCTTATGGGGTTCTTTAGGAAGATGCGGTCGAGAATAGGAATCTGGCTGACCTATGTGT
Source organism: Neofusicoccum sp. Z40 (assembly GCA_037356075.1). Taxonomy (NCBI): domain Eukaryota; kingdom Fungi; phylum Ascomycota; class Dothideomycetes; order Botryosphaeriales; family Botryosphaeriaceae; genus Neofusicoccum; species Neofusicoccum sp. Z40. The sequence goes on along the minus strand of JBAWJV010000030.1, from coordinate 141,430 downwards.
CAAGCCAAAAATGTATCAGTTAGTGAGAGATAGCCATGGTGCCGCTCCGAGACTGGGTTCACCCATCTGGGAAGATGTTCATGTTTGGTAGTGCTGCACACACCATGCCACCTTATCTTGGTCAGAGAGCCGCCATGGCAATTGAGAGCGCAGCAGCTCTCGGTCAGGTTCCCTCCGCCTGGGATCTTTCAACGGACTACCGGCGGCGATGAAGTCCTTCCACGAGTCAAGAGATGACAGGATGCACAGCATACGGCTTGGATTGTACACGCCCCGTCTCTTCATCCATATAGGCAAAGGGCTGATGTAGGCTATGCGAAACGAGGGTTTTGCAGCCGGTGACTACCCCGGAAGCCCAAATCTCATGGGCAAAATCCTGTTCCAGGATTGGCTTTGCGAGTATGTGTTGGACTTCGTGAGTATCAGGCTGTCTGAGGCTCGGTGACCGAAAATATGACCGCAGAAGCGCCCTCCTCCGGGACGAGGTCACCCTGACAGGAAGCCAGGGAGGTAATCCACCGACATCATGTATATAACAGGCTTCTGTAGCATCACAGAGTAGTCAGTCAACCCAGCATTTTAACTCCATGATGGTTTTCATGAGATTCCAACAGTATGATTTCGCAGAAGGAACAGGAGCGAGGCTGGATGCACTGCGTACTTCGAATCTACGATCGACTGGTCAATAGAGAGAGGCTGTGGCGGCGCTGATAGAGCTTCAATACTAGAGCGGGAGGGAGACGGAAACCATTCGCATTGTAGAGTTACTTTAGTGTGAGATTGAGTAACAAAATATTCCCTCAACTACAGCAGAATAAGAAGGAGGTGTGGCACTGTCAAAGTAAAGCGGCAGCACCTGTAGTCCACTCTACAGTAAAATGTCCTTGCGGCGCTTTTCCCCCTTGCGTCACAACTTTTCTTCCCCGGAGAGATTCCGCACTGATCACGAATAATGCGACAGTCATCATTTGACCATTCCCCACGCGGGGCCCCACCGCATTGACTCCCTCGAAACCTACTAACCACCACGCCAGCGTGTTGGATTGCGAATTGCTCACCGCAGAAGTCGTGCATGTCCTGAAATCTGTCCATGTTATATGCACGATTGCATCCGTAGGGGGACCGAGTCTGTAATGATGAATGAGGGGAGAGCCTCTGGTTACTTCGAAGAATGGGCTGGCGGCCGGACTTGTCGTGAAGCGCTCATGAGCTTCCAGTAGGTAATGATCCCGGGCAAAACGCGGAATTATGTTCCCTGGCGAAGTCAACCGAGACACTCCACGGAATCACCTCTGCGACCGCTGTCGAATCCATGCTGGCGGAAGCCGGAAAAACTGCTGAATGGCGGCACGAGTGTGGAGGCTTGCTACCGCCAATATGTATGTACCCTCGGGGTGCGGGGCAGTTCCGAAATGCGGGCGCCAGGGCCACTGGACAGTTACGGCGGGACTGTTCCGCGCAGTCCGCAACCGGCTATTGAAATGCACCTTCACGATGAGCAATCCGCCGCTTTTTCGCAACAGAGACTTCAATGGCTGCTTCCAAGATCCAGGTTGGCGATTTCCCGTCAAAGCTCTTCATCAACAATGAGGTGAGAAATATCGTCCCGAAGAACGAGTTGCTGCTGACGCCAAGAATGCGTAGTATGTGGATGCCGTTGCCGGGAAGAGACTGACCCTTGTAAACCCGTTTGACGACTCTGTTCTTGCCACGAACATTCAAACCGCCGGCCGTGAAGATGTTGACGCTGCCGTTGCTTCAGCGCACCGTGCCCGGAGGGAAGGGCCATGGGGAAAGTTCAGCGGAGCCCAAAGACAGGCCTGCTTGCTGAGGTTTGCTGAGCTGGTGGAGAAGAACACAGATCGTCTGGCCCTTCTGGAGTCTCTACCTTCTGGAAAACCCGTGACTGCACTCAAGTTGGTCGATATAGCTCACATGGTCCAAGTATATCGATGTATGCTCCCCACACGTCCAACATGGAATGAATGTAACCGTTGACAACCTTGAGACTATGCGGGCATGGCCGACAAAATAGCAGGCGAATCTTTTCCAGAAGAAAACGGTGTGTACAAGGTTGTGCGATATGAGCCACTCGGCGTTTGCGCGGGTATCGCATCGTGGAACGCCACCTTTCTGTACATTGGCTGGAAGATTGCACCTGCCCTTGCCGCAGGAAACTGTGTACGCTCCCAATTCCGTTGCACACTTGACCAATGGCAGATGGCTGAGAAACGACCATTACTCAGTTCATATTCAAGGCATCCGAAAAGTCTCCCCTGGGTGCACTGGCATTAGGCCCACTTTTCGCAGAAGCCGGCTTCCCTCCGGGCGTTGTCCAGTTCCTTTCAGGAGCTCAGGAAACTGGAGAGCTGATCGCATCTCACATGGACATTGCGAAGATCAGCTTCACGGGTTCCGTTAACGCTGGTAAGGCAATTCAGGCTCTGGCCCTGAAGAGTAACATGAAACGAGTCACCCTGGAGCTGGGCGGCAAGTCCCCAGCCATTGTCTTTGGCGACGCATCCTTCGATGCCACAGTCAGCTGGTAAGCCACCTCAAGCTGGCTCCATTGGCAGTGCTAACGTGACGTTAGCGTTGGTGGAGGTTTCCTTGCGAACTCTGGGCAAATCTGTGCGGGTAGGTATCCCAGATCCCTTTGACAAGGCTTCAATGCGCCGTCTGACCACAACAGCTGCTTCGAGAGTTCTCGTACAGGAAGGCATTGCGGAAGCATTCTGCAGCGCAGTCAAAGACGTGTTCCAGTCCGCAAGCAAGTCTCTCGGATCAAATCCTTTGGATCCCTCTACCGAGTTGGGGCCTGTTGTCGATAAGAGCCAGTTTGACAGGATCATGTCCTATGTCTCAATTGGCAAGAACACCGCCAGGCTTCTCACAGGAGGCTCAAGGAAAGGGAATAAAGGCTGCTTCATCGAGCCGACGATTTTTGTTAATCCAGAGAGCGACAGCCCGATTCTGAGAGACGAAATTTTCGGGCCAGTGTTGGCCATACAGACCTTCCAGACGGAGGATGAAGCTATAGAGAAGGCCAACGACAGCATTTACGGACTTGCAGGTAGGCCTGACTTCATTTTATCTCCTTCGACATGGGACTAAGTTCTCATACTAGCTTGCATCTACACCAATGACTTAAACCGCGCATTGCGCGTGTCTGGAAAGCTCGAGAGTGGAGGAGTTTCCATCAACTCTCCATACTTGCCAGAGCTGAATACGCCATTCGGAGGCACCAAGCAAAGCGGAAGCGGTCGCGAGCTGGGGAAACACGGGCTTTTCGAGTATTTGGAACCGAAGAGTGTGCATATAAAGTCAGTTTTTCCACCGCGCTTGCAATGTCATGGAACGGCACTAATAAATCACAGCATGAACTTCCCATCAAAGCTTTGATGGAGGAATGTAGTAGAAAAGGACGCTAGATGCTATAGAAAAAAAAGATCTGGAGTTTTCTACATTTTCATGTATCCGTATAAAGGGCGGTATTTTTGTTCCCGCGAACGTAGAGAATGTAAGGAAATTCTGACTAATGAGCCAGTGGGCGGTGGTTTGAAGACAAATGATATCCATTAATTGTGATGGAACAAACCGAGGCTACAGCGCGGCAAGCCTTGAAGCGTTGTGATGGTTTGGACTCCCGGAACGCAGAATCATTCCTACGAGGAAGTGGCGGATGCACGACATTCGAACGCACATATGCTCCAGAAACAGTAGCGAAAGTGGTTCTGTATTTTACGTGAGACTTTGGCGCAATGACCGGAATAATAGTGTAGGTATGTCAAGCAAAACACTCTGCGTGCATGTTCCTCCTCCGCATCCTGCCAAGCCAGCTTAAGATACTTTGACCCCTTCACCTAAATAGCTCAATTGCATCAAGAATCTTTTCTAAACGTCAGCGTTAAGCTTTTTGGAAGGATCGATGAAACAAAACTTACGAAGTTTGGCGCGAGATAATCATCGCCGCTACTCCCTGAGACCACCGAGATGGTGATGGTGTTATCCTCTGCCAGGGTGCCGTCTGGGACAGTGAAGTCGTAGATCTCGCCATAGCCGCGATAGGCACCGCGTGTGACGCCACGAGAGTCAATTTTGGTAGGAGCAGCAGGGTAATCAGGTGTATAATCATTGATGGTAACAGAGGGTCTGCCACCGGCAAATGACAGCGTGGTGCCAACACGGAGCGTTGCCTCGCCACTGGTGTCCGCAGAATCCAGAGAAAAGCTGATTGTAAGAGGGTCGTTGACGTTCTTCCACAATGCCATGGGGACCTCGCTGGCAGCAGACGACCCTACTGTGTAAGTGACCGGACCCCAGGATGACATGCGCGAATCGGACGGATGCATCCGTAGTTGGTTGGCGGCATTGAGGAAGCCGGTGGGCTGACCATCCCAGTCGCCGATCAAGAAGAGCGAAGAGTTTGCGGTCCATGTGCTTGCAATGTTGGCGCTGGTCGTAGAACCGGCCGAGACAGTGACTGTAGCGGTGCCTACCTTCAGTTCTGTCTGGTACAGCACCATAGTGTAGTCGCCGGGCTTCATCGCGGGTGAGGTGAAGCTACCGCCAGAGGACGCATATGTCCAGTACTGGGCGTCGTCGTTGTACCAATGCACCACAATTTCGTAGTCACTCGAGACTCCAGAGGCAGTGCCGGAGACGTATCCGCGATCGGAATCAGCAACATAGCCCTCAAGGTCGAGATCAGCAATCCACGAGAAGTCAACCTCCTTGATTTTTGGGACACCTGAGCGGCTCCAGATCATTGCATAAGGGCCATGAAGACCCATGCGGAATGACTCCGTCTGGACGTGCCCGCTGTTCATATACCAGTAAAGAGCCGTCATGTCTCCGCCGTTGTTAGTGTTGATATCCCGGTAGAATGGTCCGCCAGATGAAGTTTCGTACTGCGGCAGCATCATGCATGCATGCACGTCGTCGCCGTAGACGCAGTGAACCTGGTCGTCAATGAAGCGCTGGCTTGAGTAGAACTTGCTCCGGGTCTCTCCATCAACGAGAAAGACATCTGATCCCTCGACAGTCTCTGTGCTGTCCGCAGTCGTAGAGCAGTCGCCAAATGGGTACTCATAAGGGAGCACCGACGAGTCCAGTCGAGCGATGTATCGTAATTCGCCCACATCCGGTTCAGCAGTGGTGTAAGTGGCCATGTACACAGAGCTGTCGCCAGACTTGACGATGTAGTAGTGAGTGAGCGTATCCGTGTCACACGTTACTTTTGCATATGTACCTAATATAATATCAGTGGTGATTAATATGCAATGCGGCTTTGGAGACACCTGCCGCTGACGGTCTCTGCCGTGACTGTTGCTGAACCAAGACCTGACCCGATCTGAGACCCTCCACTGGCATATTGATATTCCTGGCCACGGTACACAATTGACGTGATATCACAGTTGGAACTGTCTACGGTGATGACCAGGGAATTTGTTGACCCGGCATCGATGGTATAGCTATCACCGTTGTCAGTGATGCCAAAAGCGGCCAGAACAGACTGGCTGCAAGCGAAGACGAGAAGAATGAGGATCTTTGCCAACATCTTGAATATTGTACTCTCAGTGGACTTGACCGTAGTAAGTTGGGAAAGAAGATCGCGATCATTTATTTAGGGGTTTCACGGCCCACCAGAGTCCACTTCGGGATGCAAAGCCCACAAAAGGTGTACGCGTCATCTTCTCACAATAGAAATTTAGACGAGAGCAGTTACATTGAGCAGGGTTCAATTTCCCCCGACCTTCCTGATCCAAACGCAAACACATTACTACATACTCTAATAAGAGAAATTGATTGGAGGACTATTGGCACACCGAAGGCTTAACCTACGGCAATCCGGGTACCTTGAAGATCTGCACATCGAATCCCCTCACTGGCACCGTTTCGAGCCGGGTAAAGGTCAAAGAAGCACTTCCCGTCTTCACTCCTCTAACCACGTGGCTTATGGCACAAAAACTAATTTCCCGCCGATCAAGTTGAAGCTATGGGTGGCTGACCGACAGAGACGGCGGGTGCCGCCACTCACCGCCGGGTGTTCGGGTTTTTCTCGAGCGACAAAATTACGAGTCGCACCATTCTTCTACTTTAGGCATACCTATTTGTGAGTTGGGTACCGAATCAACGCTGATTCATGGAGACTCTAAGCGAACGCGGGGAAATGCATGAGGTGGGGATTATTTGACCGCACTAAGTTGGTATTTGCACCAGCATCTATCTTGCTGGAGAGGCGGTATGCTGACAAGCTGGTACGGAGCAGAAAAGTACTTTCAATTGATATGCAATGACATTTGGAAAATGAAAATACTAGACGAGTAATTCCATCTGCCGTTGTCCCTCTTTGATTCAATGATTGTGTTGTGTGCTAGAGGGTGTCAAAACAGGAAAACACGATGGCGATATCCATATATTATCAGCGCAATGTTGGTCGTTTCCAACGCGAAATTGGTACAATGTACACTAGGAGTTTGAGTCTCTAGTCAGAGGCCAAGTAATGCTTTAATGTTTCTGAAGCATGCTTAGAGCCTCCTCTCTCCTCCGGAGCAATTCCCAATTTTTCCTTACTTACAAAGAGCCCCTTCTCCATAAGATGGGCCGTCCAGTCCGCAACTTTCTCGCCATTAGTTGAGCCACAACCCCAATTCCTTTCCACCAACACCAAAGCCTTTCATATCCCTCCATAGACACCTCGATGAACAATACTGGTTTGCCAGCAACTTCACCCCACTCCTTGACAATTTGGCCAATTGACAAAATATCAGTAAACATGAACGCATATTTACCGTGCGATCAGAGCGCATTTGCGAGGATCTGGCGCACCCAGACGCCAAGCGTTACCGTCACGTCACCCGATGTTGGGAGTAAGGCGGAAGGCTTGGTTGGCAGTAGTCAGACATGCCTGCCATCGGAGTCAGGCTATGGCTCGGTCAAAACTTATGAAGACCCGGAAGTACAGCGCTAAGAGCAATCCTCCATCTTGAAGAGCTTCATCGATGGAATGAGACGAACGCGATTTTTAGGGAGGGAGGAATTTGCAGTCATATACTTATCCGTCTAATCTCCCAAACACGTGCGACCATAGATTGCAGAATGCAACGGATCCCGTCCGCTCTCCGATATTTAAGCTGCAAATCGGCCGATTAGTACTCAAGTGGGTGACCATTGGGGAATCCCGGCTGTTGTACGTTTTGTGTTTTTTTTGTGCGTCTGTGTGCGATGTGGGGGCAGAAGAAGCACCGACCTCCTTGTTGCCCAAAGCGCCTCTTCGGCTTTACCGCTTAAGTCAACAGAAGGCATAGCATGCGAAATGCAGATATGCGGTCTTCACGGAAAGATGAGGAAGTTCAGACCAAATCCGCTCGTCGATTTTGTCCCTCTGCTCAAAATATGGGACGGGTTGGTTTCCTCCATTAAGATCACTGGCTGGCAGCAGAGTGCTCCAAATGTAGTGTTGCATGGTTTTGGTGCGGGCTGCAGCCTTTACTCCGAGCCTTCAGAAAATGTACACTTGCTGCTTCTTCAGGCGATAGTGATAGAGAGACGGGCTTCCTTTCCACCGCGTGGTATTCACTTTGTATTCCACCCCCTCTCGGACTTGTTTGCCGCTCATTTGATATGTACTCGCAAATGGCGGTGCGTAGGCTTCTGCTGTCTGCACGACCGCCGCGTCTTCCGGCCGCGTAATAAGAATTGAACGGTCCTCGTAGCATCGGTGCATGGTGAGGCGTTGCAGCTTCGCTATGTGTTCGCCCAACAAGTTGAACACACCGCTCCACTTGCCTTCGTCGAGCGTGATCTCATGCAGCTCCAGCTCTTGAAGCTCATTACACTTTCGAAGAAGGCACAAAAGGTCAGGCGCGCGGACCTGAAATCCACGGAGCTTGAGTGAACGGAGTTTCTCTCCCTCAATCGACAAGGTCATCCTCTTGAAGAAGGCCCAGTAATCGTCGGTCGTCCCGTACGAATCGTAATGGAGCACATCCAGCTTTTCGAGACCTTTGGCCAACTCCAGAAACTGCGCAAACCCACTCGCAAATCCCTCTCCATCCGTCCACATTCCCTCTCGTTGATTCTCACCGTGTTTGCCAAGCAATTCAAGATTTCCAAGTGAGATGTTGATACTGAGCACCTTCAATGCAGGTAGGACTGCTTCGAGGGCTGGCTTGGGGATCGTTCTGATGATTTTCCCAACCTCTGCCGAGCAAACACTGCAGCCGTACTGCCCTCCGTAGACGCGCATCTCCTCCACCGACATCTCCGCTCGAGCCATGGCAGACAAGACGACAGAAAAGTCATGCGATGCCTGCGCCCAAAGCCGTCTCTTATCGTCTTCCTCACGGAACGGTGCTCTCTTCGCCACAAACGCAGGCAATCGTTCCTCATTCCCGCGGTAGACGCCCGCCTCCAAGGACAGTGTTTTCAGGCTCCCCAGGGCCCCGAAAATGGACGTAAGCAGCTCCAAATCGCTCCCGTCCGCCCTCAACCTCGCCCTCCCCGCTTTCCGATCTTCAAACTGGCCGTACAGACGCTGCGCCGCGGCCATCTCCTCCTCGTCACATTCCACTTCTCTCTGTATCAAGATGACTCCGCGGTACCTGCTGACGGTCTTCGTCCCCGTATCCAGCGTGCGCTTCAGGTCCGACACGTCGAAAAGCGACGTCACGACGGTGATGTTCCGGACGAGGGGCCCGAGGCCGCCGTGCTTGGTGATGGCGGCTAGAACCTCGAGAGACTTGGCTGACATGTCGGTCGTGCGCGTAGCGAAGCATGACTGGAAACGCTGGATGGAGGTTGCCTTTGCGCAGACCACTTCACAGACCAGCCTCAGTGCGAGGAGATCTTTGAGGGGCAGGAAAGATGCGATATGCTCCACCAGCTCGACGGGAATGGCGAGAAGGCTGGCGGCCATTTTGCAGCAATTCTGGAGTTATGAGGATGTTTTTTTGTCTGGAGCGCCGTAGAAGGGATATGGATGAGGAAGGATGTGAGGAACACAACCGTCTTATCCGAGAGATATATTTCCTGCCCGCACATTTGGGTGTGCCGCGACAAGCTCCAGGCACCAGTTGGAATGTTGGGAGGCTGTGCGTGCGTCATGTAAGAGCCTTACCGGATTGGGTTAATAGCTGCCCGGTGAATGACGTACTGATACTTCTCCTATGTCCTTCTAGATATTGACGTTCTGCCTAGTGAGTACCTTGTGGCTTTGGAAATGAACAATCTCCTGAAGAGGCGGGTGAAGCTCAATGATTCACCGACCGTTCGCAGAGATCTATTCACAGCAAACCCCTACGTTCTCTGTAAAAGAGCTTCTCCATATTCTACACTGACCATCTGGGCACTTGATAGCATGCTCCAAGTCCTCTCGGGTGCGTCCTAATCTTACAAAAGAATACAAATTCCCATCCCACTCTGTCGCTTCTCAACACGGACAGGAACCGCATAACAGGCAAAACGCACGGGAAGTGAGAGATGAAACAATCGAAACAGATGCTACAAAAAAACGAAGAAAGCAACAAAATCTCAAATGTCCGCCAGCTCAAAAATACAGACAATTCCGACCCAGGAAATTCCCTTTGAAAGTTGCATGGGGTATCTTCCAAAACTTTACCCGCTTGGCCCGTACTCCAAAACAAGATTGACAAAAAAAGAAAACACCAACAACCCAAAAAGAACCAATATTTTTCAACAACAAGAACGACGACGACGACAACAACAACGACAACAACAACAACAACAACAACAACAACAACAACAACAACAACAACAACGCTACGTTTTTCGTTGAAATTCGTCTCGAAACGTATACCGGAACAATGTGTTAAAGTTTAAAAGCCCCACTCAAGCAGGCGCCACAGATCCGGCAGTAGAAGGTCTCGCACGGCGGGGAGTGAAGTCGTTTTCGGAAAGGCAAAAGTCGTCGGTGCAAGGACCCAAGTGGGCGCAACTGTGCTGGTGGTCAAGGAGGTCGCATCCGAGGCCGCTGCAAAACGTAAGTAGGCGAAGATGAGAGGAGGGGGAAGGGGTACTCACGACTCGGTTCTCACGAGCCAATTCTCGCCTCTATCGACGAGCTTGGATGACCTGCCGATGACATCCCACTCGGTGACGGCGGAGGGCACAGCGTCCCTCTCGTCGTCCAGGCGCTGTAGGAAGGCGGCCTTGACTCTGTTCGGGACGCAGCCTTCGATGGTCACGACGGGGATGTCCTTGACGAAATCCTTGGCGGTCCAGAGAATCAAGCCGGCGAGGACCCTGTGGCAGCACGACTCCAGCAACGTGTCCAAGCGGTATCCGGAGAAGTCCTCACGATGGCCCAGGCGCAGCTCCAGCTCGTTCAGCTTCAGGCCCTTCAGGACCTCGGCGTCAGGCTGGCCCCAGGGGCGCGCGGACTGCTGGACCCAGACGCCGAAGAACTTGACGAAATTCCAGGTGGTCATCTGCAGGGTGACCTTGGCCAGGGTGCGGAAGTCGGGCTTGCACTCCAGGAAGCGGCGGAGGGGCCAGGAGCCCTGGAAACGAAAGTCCATGTTTCGCCACAGGCGAGCCTTGAATTCGGCGTGCACGCGCTTGGAGGTGAGGAGGAGGCCGAGGACCGGGCCGGCGCCGTTGAGGACGCGGCCGCGGCCGAAGAGCTCGGCTTGCAGGTGGGAGCCGGAGCGGCCGTAGTCGCGGTAGAGGAGGCCGTCGGTGCCGGCGGCGGCCATGTAGTTGAAGCCGTGCTCGAATTCGTAGGGGTAGCAGAAGGAGGCGGCGTAGTCGTAAATCATGTTGCGGAGCTCTCCGGGGAGATCCATGAGCGGGAAGGCCTGGCCGTTGGTGTCCCAGTCGAGGACTTGGCGCCAATGCGACGATCCGGGGCCGGCCCAGTACTCCTTCACCGGAGGCAGACAGGAAAGATAATCGGCGAGGGGAAGCCAGGAGTCGCCGTCGCGCACTTCGACGGCTCGCGCGGAGAGCCGGATGCGGACAACGGTGTCCCACATGCCATCGTAGTTGGAGTACTCGGGATAGTTGCCAAGCAGAGAGGCGCGCGAGATGCGGTAGTAGCGGCCGTGGTTCGGGTCGACGGAAGTGTAGGGGAGGGCCTCCAGGGACAGCGGTAGCGAGACATGGCAGAGGATCTTGTTCTTTGCATTTAGGACGGACAATACCCTCTGGGCGGCGTCCGAGACGGGGTCGGCCTGGGATTTGGCGGGCATGGTGGAGCAGAAAAGCGGGTTGGCCGGGGCGGCAGATGTGGGGGCCGGCATGGTGGGTGGCAGTCGAGCAGGGAAAGTTGAACTGGCGCAGGGCCGGACGAAGCGAAGGAGACCAGGATATAGCAGACGGCGACGGCGATCGGGGAAGGGGAAGTGTTCCAATAAAAGGGGCGCTGCGGCAGTGACAGGGACGCTCGGGCCCGCCGAGGAGAGCAACCCGGCAAAGGCAAAACGAGAGGCATGCCGGGCGGTTTAATAACATGGAGAGGAGGACAAAGGGCGTTGATGGCAGCGATACCACACCACGGCCAGCGCTGCGGGTGCATGAGGCCCGCCACAAATTGCCGAGACGGATCGGTCGTGGGCGGCGGCGGATCAGCGAATAAGAGGGATCATATCAAAATGACCGTCCGCACGGCCTGGGGCTGGGAGCTGCGGGCGGCCAGGCCACGGGCGATCATACGCGACGACGCAGAGATACGCGTCGGGGCGGCAGAGGGCGACTCGGCTGCTGCTGGAGGCGGCCGCGGAGGCAGGCTGCTGCTGCTGGCGGCGGCGCGGCGGAGCAGCGCACACGGCTGGGGCTGCGGCGGGCGGGCGGGCGGCTGGGCCGGCAGCGAAGGGCGGCGGAGCGCAGGCGGCGGAGCGAGCAGCGCATGATGGCGTCTGGCTGCGCGTCCGTTTCACGGGCGGCGGCGCGTCTCGTATTCGGCCGGGCGGTGGCGATGCCGTCGACGGCGGAGTGAGGGCGGCGCGATCGGGCGCAGGAGGGCGCGCGGCGGCAGCAGAGACGGGGAACGACAGCGCGTGAGGTTCGCGATGGTCAGGGGCGCGCGGGTCAGCAACTCACGACCGAGCGGCGCGGGATCCGCCGCTCCCGCCGCCGTTCGATTCATTTCCCCGACATCGCCCTCATGCCCCGTCTCCCGCACGCCCTCCTGCGCCGCGCCCGCCGCGAGCACGCCCTGCTGCCGCGCCTGCTGCTCGCCTGCCGCGACCTCGCCTCCGCCCGCAACGAGCTGCGCTGGCTCGCCGAGCACGCCGCCGCCCCCGTCCGCCTGCGCGCCCTCGCCCGCCGCCGCGCCGCCGGCCACCCGCTGCAGTACCTCCTCGGCTCCGACTTCTTTGGCGACCTGGAAATTGCCTGCGCGCCCGGCGTGCTCATCCCGCGGTGGGCGTGACCCGGCCTCAATCTCCTGCGGCGCTCTGCTGATTCGCGCTCCACGCTCCAGCCAAGACACCGCCGCCGCCGTCGCCCACCTCGTCGCCCGCCTGCACGCCTCGAGCGCCCTGCCCGCCCGCCTGCGCGTGCTCGACCTCTGCACCGGCTCCGGCTGCATTCCGCTCCTCTTCGAACACCTGTTCCGCCCCCTCCGCCCGGCACCGCACCTGCAGTTGCTGGGCGTCGACGTGTCGCCGCGATGCGTCCGCCTGGCCGCGCTCAACAAGCGCCGCTGTGCGTCGACCCAGACCGACTTCGCCCGCGCCGACGTGCTCGCTGAGGACGCAGGCACGTCGGCCGCGGGCGTGCCTCCGCTGCTGCAATTTCTGCGCCAGGAGGACGCGCTCTGCTGGGATATCCTAATATCCAACCCGCCGTACATCTCCCCACGCGCCTTTGTCCACTCCACCGCCCGCTCCGTGCGCAACTTCGAGCCCAAGCTGGCTTTGGTGCCTCCTTGCGCGTCCAGCTCCCCCGCCGACGACGCCGGCGACCTGTTCTACCCCAGGCTGCTGGACATTGCCGACCAAGTCCAGGCCAAGGTGGTCCTGTTCGAAGTCGCCGATCTGGATCAGGCCGTGAGGGTCGCGGACATGGCGAGGAAGAGCGGGGCATGGCGCGGCATCGAGATTTGGAGGGACGAGCCCGCCGCAAAGGACGACAGCGCGAAACAAATTGGCGAAAATTTCGGAGGCTTTCTCACGCTCGGTCGCGGCAATGGCCGGAGCGTGGTCTGTTGGAGGGCCGAAGCTTCGTGCTGGCTCGACCGTAGGATATGTCGCGGTCATAACTAGGATCGCCGCAGCCCTATGTCTTGTCCGCCGCATCAGCTCGAGCTTTTGCAGCTCGCCAAGTCCCAGCACTCTTGCTTGCCGCCCAAACACCTGCGCCGTTGGTCTGCAAACTTCCTGACGAGCGACAAGCAGCACCGCTGCGGTCGGCCGGGATTGAAAATGCTGGTGCGTCTTCGTGTTCAAATGCTGAGGAATCATCCGGATCGACGCTGCCCCTATTATGCCGTCTCTCTGTCCAAGCGATTACTCCAACTTCACACGTCCCGATGTTTCATGGAGCGACTATGCGGACTCATGCTGCGATCGCTAAAGGGGTGTGTCGCGTGTCGCAGGTTGAGGCTGTGTTCTGCTTGTCCGACCCTGATTCACTGACAAACGCAGCTCCAACGGTGCCGTGACCACGATGACCGTTTCGCGGCAGGGCCCCTCCGGCCCGCCCCTGACCCGGACCGCAGCCTAGCCCCACCGCCGCCGGACCGGATCTCCTGCCGCCGTCTGCCGGCTATCTCGGCACCTCTTGAATTGCGGCCTGGCCCATGTGAGTGTATATGTGCACTCCTAACCTGTCAAAGTCCCACAGGCCGCATTCTGTTGCTTCCCCCTTCCCAAAGCTGCTCCAGAAAGAATAAATAGACCTTGTCGTCCGTCTTACCAACAATGAGCGGCAGCTAGGCCTCCGGTTCTCATTCGGACGTCATTACTGCGTGAGAGGTCACATGACCGGACCGGAGGTGGGGCAAGAAAAAATCTCAACACCACAGGCCAAAAAGTCAACCACGAACCCAAGGAACCTCTTTTGATCCCAGGAACGCCGGACGAAACGCAAAAAAAGACATGTTATGGCATCTTGCGACCAGCACGGGACTCTGAATGGAATGTTAGAACTAAGGATCTGACTTGGAGTTGAACTGTTGAACTTACCGAACCCGCAACCTTGCCCTTAGGAGGGGCACGCGCTACCATTGCGCCAACCAGCCAATTGATGAGGGCCTCGCCGGCTGGTTGTGTTTATGTACGTAGTGAAAATTGTGAGATTGTGGCTTGTTCCCGCAGCCCCATGTCCCTGCCTCCGCAATGCAGTGCAGGCCATTGCGACTAGGGAAGTTGTCCAGATGTAGATGCTCACATCGACGCGCCTCGTGGCTCAGAAAGTGTTCGGGAAATTCTTGCGGCTCCTGATGATCGGACCAGTTTCCCGTGCTGGTGGAAACGGGCAAGTGGATCGGTGTGACGTCGGTGGTTTGGCGGCGGGAACTTATCGGTTCCCCTGGATCTGAGATAAAGAGGAATGATGTGCATGCAGCCATTTGTAAGCCGGGAGGGGGGAGGGAAATCCTTCGTCGATGAACGTGGATGCATGATTGGACGAGACGGGATCCTTGCGAGGCAACACGGACGGAGAACTGCTACTACTCCGTCCGACCTGAGAGTATGCAGACAACGCGGAAGGATCGAAGGGACAATAATGGCAAACCATCTGCCCGCAAGGAGAAACGTGCCGGGTAAGGAGACTGTGGCAGATAAAATGGCGCAAACGCATCATCATCCGCCACACCGCACCGGCGAGCGACGGGTTGGACGCCTTTTTGTTTCAGGGCCATCTCCAAAACCCCGCCGAACGAACCAGGACGAGAACATATGCAGCGCAAAACACTCCTAAGTGCTTGCTTCCCCACAGAAGATCGCTGTGCGGTACCGCGGAAGCGAGGGTGGGTGGGATTTCCAGCGCGAGTGACGCTCGCGCTTGCGCTCTTCGTATTCCGCAGATCCCGGACTCTTACTTTGACGCAATGCACGTGTACATACACGTCCATCCACGAACGACATCTTGGTAGTTTGCTTGTCTGTTTGACGCGCCGGAAGAAGAGCCAGCCAGCCGGTTAGCAGCTACCAATCTTCCAGCTCTCTGTCTTTCTCTCTCCCTCTCACACACACTTCTCCTTAAAACGCCAAGAAGAACCCACCCAGGACGCCGCACGCACGCGGCTCCCCTGAGACCAAGCCGGCTCGACTGATTGACTGACTGACTGACTGACTGACTGGGCCTAGCCGGGACCTCCCGCGCACGTCTCAGCAGATCGCGGCGAGAAAGGGAGAAAGGACCACGAATGAGGGGTCCATGCGCAAAGACTGGCGGCGGCGGCGGGACGATCGGGGGACCTTGTGCTTGGCTGACGCTTAGCGTACGTAGTGGTTCGAGAAGGTATAGCGGTGCGCTGATCAGGTGTCGAGGCGGCTGCGGAGGAAAGGGTGGGAAGCAATGCGTATGTAGTTGCTGTGAATGAGTGTGGTGGCGCGGCGGCGACGACGGCACTAAAAAAAGTAGCATTTCATTTGATGAGTGGAAGGGGTGAATCGTCAGCGGTTGGTCGGTGTGCGGTGCTGTCGCGGCGGCGTCGTCATCATCAGGAAGAAGCGTCTGGGGGTGTTGGTGTTGGATGGGGCGGATGGCCGCCGCGAGTAGAGTGAGTTGGTGCCGGCCGGCCGTTGCGACTCATGCGATGCGCTGCGCTATCAATGGCAACGTGTTGCGGTGACGAGGATGAGAGTCGTCTGGGCTCTGCTCAGGAGACAGCGGCGCGCGAGTCGCTCACGAACGATGCAAGGCCGGCGCTCGGCGTGGGGAGGAGCGCGTGCAGCAGCTGGCGGACAGTAGCGCGGTGCCTCGGCGCTGATTGCAATTAGATGTATGTGTCTACACTGCTGGCATCTGGTGAGAAGGGCCGCGTCGTTAAGCGGGCGACATGTTTATTGCCTTCCGCTTCCTCGTCTCAGCTTGATAGGCTTGGGGCACCGCAAATCCTCCGACCCGCCGCCGTTCTCCATGCCCACGGCGCGGAAACGTCACCTCGCGGCAGGTGTGAGTGAGTTATTGACCAGAGCGTCACTTACTACGCCAACATGCAGCCCCATCCGGCGCATCCGGCACTTGCGCCGTGGTCTGGACTGCGCGACTGCGTCCTCGCTCGGCGGATGCCCAAATTGGCAGCACTGGCAGCCGTTGGAACGAAACGCACGGCCAAGCATTGTGGCGCGGCTGATTCCGGACAGGCGAGAGGGTTGGCAGCGTCCAAGGCCGCGCAGGACTGGGAAAGAAGCTTCGCGGGAGCGGAAGCACACAGGACACACAGGCAAACGATTGGCGGGCGGCGGTGAAGACAGCACGAGCAGCAGCAGCAAGACAGGCACGCAGGACGCAAGAGGCAGCTCGGGGGCGCCCACGCCGAGACAGACAGCCACCGTGGGCCCGCTCGCTTGACGCGGCTCTCCCGCGCCCACGGACAAGGAGGCAGTGAAGGTACTCAAAGTGCCGGCGCGGCAGACAGGGAGGTGGTATTTAGGCAGGCAGATGGCCGTCTCCCGCCGGCGTGCGGTGCGATCAGCAGGGCGGGTCATGCCAGCCCGCCGGCGCGCCAATCGCCTCACCGCACAAGAGGGGGGGCACTGGGGGGCCCAGGGCGGCCTCACTCACGCGCCCTTATCGCGCTGCTGGGGGGGCGGCTGGCTGCGCTGCAGAGGGCGCGACGCGGGCACCGGTCACGCACAACGGGCAGCGATCTCGAGCACGAGTCGCGCCGTGGGCAGGCCAGTCTGCCCAGTCTGCGTCCGTGGCCCCAGGCGGCTTACGCACCTGCGCGGGTGGGCCTCCTCCTCCGCGCCGTACCCGCCCCAATGCGGCCGCGCCCACGCCCTCCTCAAGTACGCCTGCCCGGCCGTCTGCCTCAGGACTCACCCTGCCCATAAGACGGCCTCCCTCCCGCCCGCGCGCCAGACTCCACCACCCCGTCAGCGCCAAACTGCACCGCCCTGTCCGCGCCGGCCGCTGGCTTCCCGCTCCTCCGCCCTGTCGCCTCCTCCCGCTAGGGCCGCCCGCCCGTCATTAATCCCCTCCCGCCAGCCCTGGCCCCCCCTCGCCATGGCCTCCTCCTCGTCCTCGCGCCAGCGCTCCATCGACTCGCTGTCCAGCTCCGCCTCCATGCAGTCCGACTCGTCCGCCAAGCGCATCCGCCTCGAGCCCGCCCACTTCGACGACGATGAGGCTCACGGTACGTACCTCCTCCCGCCGCCGCCCTGCGCGTCGCTGCGCCAACACCATCCGCCGCGCGTCCTGGCGGCCATTAACCCTCACTCCTCCCACCATCCTGCACCTGCAATCCCCTCCCCCCGCCCGAGCGGCTGCTGACCGGCCCAGTCCTGACGTGCCACACGCTGGAGCACAGCATGCGGCTGGCGCAGCAGCACGACGAAGCGCGCCTGCAGGAGCTCGAGCAGGAGGAAGAGGAGGAGCTACAGGCGAGCAGCGTGCGCTACGTCATCGACAGCAGCAGCAGCAGCAGCGCAGAGGCGCGCCCGCAGGAGCCGCTCCAGGTCGAGCGCATCCAGCCACGTGACCGGTCGCGCGAGGAGTACGTCAACGCGCTCAAGCAGGGCTACAACCAGCTGATCGACGTGCTGCTGCGCGACATGCTGCGCGCGTGCGACACGCTGGTCGGCAGCAAGCACGCGTCGGTCGGCAAGATCTGCTACGACGTGCTGGCGTCGACGGAGAACTGCGTGCTGCACGCGCTGCTGGACGGCAACCTGGCCTGGGACGCCGAGCACGACGAGGCCACGGGCGCCGCGCTGGACCGCCTGCGCGCCCAGGCCGCCCGCCAGCCGTGCATCTACCAGCGTGTGCTGGTCGACGAGCTGAACCAGTCGCCCACGCCCGCCGAGCTGTTCGACGTCATCGAGGCCCTGCGCCGCTACGCGCGGACGGGCGAGTGGAGCCTGGCCGTGCAGGTCGACCGCTGGCGCAGGCCCGACGACTGGAGCGAGAGCCTGGCCAGGGCCGGCCGCCGCAAGTACCTGGCGCCCTACGCGGCGCCCCAAGGCCCGCCCAGCGACGCGCGCGTGGCCGAGCTGGAGCTGTTCTGCCAGAAGCTGCACGCCCGCCTCGACAAGATCCCCTCCGCCGACTGGCACACGCCGCTGCGCTTCCCGCTCGTCGACGTCGCCTACACGGTCAACTACCCGGCGCGCGAACGGGCCAACGACGCCCACACGGCCGCGCGCTTCCTGCCCAACCTGGTCGAGGCCGTGTGCGGCGTGCTGTTCCCGGGCCGCTACCGCGCCAGGCAGTTCCCCGTGTACCTGATCTTCGAGGCCCAGCAGGCCGTCATGGCCGACCTGGTGCTGGGCGCGCTGTCGCAGGCGCTGCTGGCGACGGGCGGCGGCTTCGCCTACTGGCCGACGGACCTGCTGCACGGCTCGTCCATGGCCGTCGACGAGAAGAACTGGATGCGCTACGAGAAGTGGGCCGTCGACCACTCGCCCTACCTGGCCAACTGCCGCGCCGACGCCCCGCGCCAGACCGACGAGCTCGACCGCATCAAGCGCGTCATCGAGGCCAAGAAGCGCGAGATGCTCGAGCTGAAGAAGGAGTACAACGAGGGTCAGCTGCAGATGCGCCTCGCCGCTCGCGACATCACCCGCCGCGTCGCGAGGTGCAACCGGTATAACTTCTGAGCCACGGCCGTTTTTGTGCCACCACTACCACCACCACCACCACTACCCCCTTTTCGCAATATATGATTGTGTGACGTTGTTGATGTTGTTGTTGTTGTTCGCTCCCGTTAGAGATCTTAGAGACAACGGCGGCGTGGATACGGGTTTTTGCTCATGGGAATTGCGTTTCGTAATGGCTGCGTCGGGCTTTTTCGTCGGCGGCGGCGGAGCGAGATGGACGAAGGGCGTCAAACGGGTACGCCGAGTATACGCGAGCAGAGCAGGAGGGTGGAGACGTCGACGAGAGCGAGATGAGAGCAGGAGCAGCAGCAGCGACGACGATGATGGGAACGGCGTTTCGGTATTTGTTTTGTTTTATTATTTCCCTCGGGTCGCGTTGGGGCCAGCCAGCCAGCCAGCCAGCAGACAGACAGACAGGGCTCGAAAGCGGTGATGATGGGAAAAGGGCGGGGTCGATCGATGATGGGCGTGGGCGGAGATGATGGAAAGCCGAAATGGGGAAAGAGAGAGAGCGAGAGAGAGCGAGAGAGCGAGAGAGAAGGCGGACACGCACGACGGGAGCCGCGGAGGGATGGGGGGGAGGGACGACATAAAGCTGTCGAATGGGGCGGATGATCTTGTCTTGGGGTCAGATTGCGACATACGACCATTTTCTTGGGCCATCCATCATCGAGCAACGAACGAAGCGCGTTTTTGGGAACAACGCAGCAGCCGGCCTCGGCCTTGGCCTCTCCTTTTCCCTAAGTACCAAGGTACACTTGCTTTCCTCGTTGGCTCCGCTGGCGTCGAATGCGAGCCCGATTGCGTGCTTGCTCCTGCTAGCCTAGGTACCTAGCGAAGCTCTGACGCGAGCGAGCCGCACGCCAACCTACTCGCGCGTTTCGTCTCGTCGTCTTTTCCCCGGGTCGGCGCGTCTCACTTCTCACCCACGGTTCCTTCCTCTGCGGGCCGTCGCCGCCGCTGCTGCGTGCGCCACCCGTTGTTGCTAGCTAGCTGCCTAGGCGTATTACTACCTACTGTTGATACTACTTATCGGGGCGTTTTCGGATCATCGGGCTTGGATGGGATGGGAGGGCACGGGGGAACACGGATCAGGCAGGGCTTTCTTAGTTAGTTACCTACGGGACCGCAGATAACAACTGTACTTATGCTGCCATCTTCCGTGCACCGGGGGTTTTTTTTAAAGGTTAAATTCTCGCTCATACCGCTTCTGGGCATGTGTGTTCGTGCATCTGGTGCGGCGGCGGCTTCTCGTTAGGTAGGTAGCTGCTGGGTTGGGTGGGTGGGGGAACCGGTCGACGGGTAGGGCGGAGGTGCCGGGCGCGTGCCTGGGTGCCTGGTTTGCGGGCCTACCTAGGCCTAACACGCGTGCTAGGTATCTACCGCAGGACTGGCTGGTTATGTATCGTACGGTACACTAAGTAGCGGCTTCGTCTAGGCATCGCTGCTTTGTCCTACACGTGGCGGGCTCATCCGCTTGCGACTCTGCCAGGTGTCCTGGCTGCCTGGCTGGGGTTTCAAACGCTTGGCAGTGTGCATTTTCTGTTTTGAGTTTCGGTCTTCTTCGCGGTGAGGAAGATGGTCGGAGATGCGGTCGTCGACGCTCTTGTCGAGATGGGCATGCGTTTGGGGCGTGCCTTTTCCCATTTGCGCAATAACGCGGAAGCCCGCTTGTGCTTGCTCAGAGGAGGCGTAAAGAAGGCGGAGCTTGTTCAGGTGCGTACCAAGGGATGGATTTATCCAGGTAATGGCCCTTCATCGTGGACTGGGTTCAGGCAAACCTCACAGGCTCCGGCAAATGCGCCCCGGAGCAAGCCTCAAGAGGACGGTCTAAAAACGCAACTTTTCATTAGAGCAACGCATTGCGGCCTACAGGATGTATCTAAAGCCCTTGTTGTCGAGCTCCGTCATGTCGCGCATTCCCGCCTCGATGGCCTCTCTCTCCTGCTCCTCCGTCAGCTGCGCCGAGTTGGCGGCCTCGCGGTCGCGCTTCTTGTTCACGCTCCACATGTAGATGTACAGGACGACGACCATTGCCAGCTTGACGATGTAGCCGACGAGCATGCTACAGAAGGGAACAACACTGTCAGCAAAACATGTCGGCACACCAAGCAGGGAAAACCTACGCAACATAGGCCGAATGATATCCCGGCGCCTCGCTGTCCTTGAACGTCTGCGGCCCGATGATATTGCCCACACAGTACCCCGTAAACACCATCGCGCCGGTCAGCTGCTTCTTCGTGTACCCGGACACATTGCTGCTGATCATGGTCAAGCTCATCGAGAAGCCCAAGCCCTGGAAGTAGCACAGCCAGAGCGCCACCAGCCGCCCCCACTTGTTCGACTCCGGCAGCCCGACCAGCAGCGCCGCGCCGAGGATGCAGATCGAGTTGGCCACGATCATGGTGATGCAGCGCGAGTTGGGCCAGTACGTGCAGATGAAGCCGCCGGCGAGGAGGGCGGCGAACTGCACGAAGCCGCCGGGGATCTGGAGGTACTGCGTTCCGAGCGTGTCGACGCCGAAGGACTTGATGATGAGGGAGGTGAACTATCACGCACGCCGACATGGTTAGCTAACTCCGTGCACGTTGTTGTAGTGTGGTACCTGCTGGACGCATTGCATTCACTCACGCTAGTCAAAGCCGAGTTGGGCACCTGCGCCCCGACGGCCATCACGAACAAGATCCACGTCTTCGGGTCCCGCAGGAACTGGATCGCCTGGTCCTTCTTGAAATGCTGGTTCTTGACGCCCTGTCTGTTGCTAGCCACGCGCTCGACGGCCACCGCGCGCTCGCGCTCCGTCAGGAACTTGGCTGTCGACGGCAGGTCCGGCAGCACGAGCAGCGACACCACGCCCCAGGCCACGCTGCAGGCGCCGAAGATGATGAAGACGTACTGCCACCGCGCCAGGCTGCCGGTGGTGATGTGCCCGACGGCATAGCCGATGAGTCTGCATGCACCCGAGTAGTCACCATTAGCGCCGGAACGACTCCACTGAGGGAAAAACCACGCGAGAATCGCTTACCCGCCGAACATAGTGGCAATACCGTTCGTGCCTAGTCACCACGGGACTTGTTAGCGCGGGGACCCATAGGGACCGGGGGGGAAGAGGGCGAGGAGAGCTTACAGTAGTACGCCTCCAGCCGCAGGGGCTGCTCCGCGGCGGTATACCACATCCCCATCATCAGCACGAAACCTTTCCAATCGTCAGCCTGTGTGCTTGTCGCTGCGCATGTGTGTCTCGGACGCGTCAACTTTTTGGGGACGGGGGGGCTCCACACTGCTGCTGCTACCTACCGGGATTCACGGCGGCCTCAAGGGCACCAAGGAGGAAACGGTTCGCCGCGATGCCGGCGAAGTTGTGGCATGCTGGGGTCGTTATCAGGACGATTCCCCAACCTGGTCGAGCGGGTTTGGTCAGTGGGCATGCCCGTGAAGAGCGGGGCTGGGTGGTTCTTACCGATGGTGGTCAAGCTGAGGAATTTTCCAATCGGGAGGCTGATACAGTGCTAGTCAGTACATGCATATTGGAGTTGAGGGAGGTGCAATGCATACCGCTGCATAAGGTACCCGGACGGGTATTGAGTGGCAAGGTAGCCGAAGTAAAAAATGGAGCCTGAAGGGAGGTTGTTAACCGTGACGAAGCATGCTGGACGGACGGAGGTGTCGCTTACCGAGCCATGAGTACTGGCTGCCATTGATATGCGTGCCAGCTTTCAGACCGTAGACACTGGCATAGTTGATGCCGTTCTAGCGAGTGAAGGCAGTCAGCCCGGTGCGTTCTGCATGCATACGCCAACCTGCGGGGAAGGCGAGAGGAACATGGAACTAGTGGGAACTGCTACTGACCTTGTCGAGGTACTGCAGCATGTACGTGACGAACAGGACGGGCACGATGCGCAAGTCAATCTTGCGGAGAACGCGCTTGGCCTCGGCCTCGTCGTACTGCAGGCCCTGGTTGCGCTTGTAGACGTCGTAGCTGTCGTCCAGCGCCGAGTCGGTCGTCGAGGTGGCACCCGACGCGGGCTCGATGTCATCGTACACCACATGCTTGTCGTCGGCGGCCGCCATGGCTGCTGCTGCTGCTGCTGCTGCTGCGAAGGGCTTCTCCTGGGGCTGCAGCAGTATTGCAGGTCGAGAGGGGAGAAGCGGGCGTGGGAAGACGAATCGCTTCTCTCAAGGAGAGGACCCAGCAGGAAAAATCGTCAGCAACACGGCGGTGCTGCTCCCATTTCGTCAACAGCAAGATGGCGTGCTTGCGTCTGCGCTCGGTGGTGGAGGCTCGTCCCGCCGCAAGAGGTCACTGCCCGTAGCTCACAACTGCCGGGCGGGCACTACTGCGCACACGTGGTGGGTACGAATACCGGTCCACGGCACGCCCGTCGGCCGATACTGCACCGCTACAGCGAGAGGGGAAAAGCGAGGGGACCATGACGACGGAGGCTCGGTGGCCGGGCAAGGAAAACCGAAGCTTTCTGATTGGTGTTGGCGGAGGCTTGATGGTGTTGAACGGGCGTCGCGCCCCTGCCGTGCCGCGATCACGACATTCGCGTCCCGATCACGACATGCGCCTCTAGCGCCTACCGCTGGCTGCCCTGCCTGCCCGCCGCCAAGATTGCGGCCAGAGTGAGCGAATGAAAAGGCAGCGGGTCCCCGAGCGGAACTCGCGCCTGTGTGTCCGCAATGTTCAGTTGCTGGTGTCCGGCTTGGCTGGAGGCTTGGAGGCGCTGTTGCCGCTGCCTGCTCGTCGTCGGCAACTACTTGCTTCGGGAGGCTCTGTCGTGGTTGTCCTGGGCGTTGTGCGCCCCCTGCCCTGATGTCGGCCGATTCAGTAGGCAAGATCTCTGTGCAGTGTTTCCCATCCAGCGGAAGCCCTGCGCGGAGCGATCGAACCGGCGATGCGACGAAACTGTCCCTTGCTCTTCCAATGAACTGTTCCGACGAGGCCTGGGCGTCTACATATCGGAAGTGTCTTCATTGACAATGGGGCTGGCCTGGGCATTGATCCCACTCGCATGTGAGTGACCGCGGTTGATGGCAGAGGTGAAGGTTGGTTTACGAGCAGAGCCAGCTTGGAGGACCGGGAGATGTGCCGAATGACTCGCATCTCCCGCTGCTGTTTCCTCCAAGAGCCCAATCATGACTCAACATCTCCGTCGGCCTCTCCGTCACACGTGATGGTTCCAAGGTAGCCCGAAAAGGTCGAGATCGGAGCGCAGGGAGCTTTGATGGCGGCTTACGTATCAGTTTGAGCCGCATGGCGCCACTCTGCGACAGAGCCTCAAGCGTTCAACCACGCAGATGTTCAGGGCACGAGGAGGGACGCTTTGGTGATATGTAAGCACGCTTAGTTTCGGCACAGCAGAGGATGCCGAGGCCCACTTTGTGGAGCGCGTCGTTATTTCAGTCCGTGCAAAAGCGCGACGTTCATGCACGCGAGGGCCCCAAGAAACATCGCAACGCACATTCGAGCCTCTTGTCAAGATTCCAGACTGTAGAGGATATCGGACAACAAATGTAGCACCGACCGGAGGTGGGAATGCAGAAACAGACGCGTCTATCTCGTGGTCACCAGTTGCTTAAAGTCCAGCACACTCATGGCAGCGTAGCATCGACACTTCAGCCGCGTAGCGCATGAAACATCAACCGGTCATTTCTGGCAGGACTAAAGCCCAGATAGTCGGCTTGCCCGGCTTCGGGCTCAGATCTAGAGCCGTTTCTTGGGTTCCGGGTAGAACGTGCCGGGCCTCAAATCCTTCCGCTAGCCCGAAATGGAAATCCGGGGTAGATTCGAGACCCTCGTCACGCCCTTCTCATCTCGTGGGCGCCAGCCTGACCTCATCCACAGGCCATTCTTCAGGAACGCGGCCCCCGCTCATTGGTGCGGTCTTTCTAGATGTGGAAGTTGAGTTCTGACGCACAGCCAGGGAAGAGCGGCGCATCACCCGACAGCCATCAGCCCCTGTTTCAAGACCTGTGGCTTTCTTCAGATGTTTGCTGCGGACACCAATAGATCCCCTGTCCTGCCCACCCACTAATGTTGGTCATTTTCTTCAACGCCCCGCATTGGACAGCAGCTCACTCCCCGGGCCAAAAGCTTCTCTTGAGGCAAAATTACGTAACCCTGTTCCTTGCATTTCGATTTATGAACATGTTTCGAACTGGGACCTTTCTACGGCCAGTCTCTGGCTAGAAGACATTTCTCTACGCCTTTACTCTTCTGTCCCTCAGGAACAAGTTGCATTTGAGTATAACAATTTGTTTCCAGGAAGAAGACAACAAAGCCAACGTCTGTTAGGTTCTTTGCAGATCCGGGGCGCATCGAGATCGACATAAACTTGAACTTTGGCGCCGTTATGTCCCTCATCTGTCCATTTCCCCGGTTTCTGCACGCTAGAGCATGAGCACGCGCCGCCGCATGGGTAACCACTTCAGGCCTAGAGCTGACGTCCGGACCGCCGTTCTCCGAGAGCTGGGTCTTTCTCACGTTCGGTTTCAAGCGTAAAACTTAAGTAAACAGGAAGGGGAATACAAATTGATGGTCACTGTGTTCGGGAAACTGCTGATTTTTGTCGCGTTACTGCTGAATCTTGTCGCCTTAGGGCGCTAATCTTGATTAAAACCTGCATTTTCCACGTCTTTGACCCCTGTTGAGACACAAGTAAAGTTTTCACAGGCTTTAGAATTATCTGACTTCCAATCAGTGATAATTTTCATTGATTCTGGTCAAACTGAGCAAGCAAGGCCCTTCAATACAACGAAGCCACTCAATACTGCTAATGTGCGTCAGCACCGGCTGACAACCTTCTTCACGGCCCCTGAAGGCAAGGGCCCGTGCCGCTGCAGGACCACTTGATCCTTCAGCCATCCCCTCATTTGACTTTCTAGAAGCGCCCGCCCGCAGTATGCCGCCAGCCGCTTCCTCAGCCACGTCCTCATTATCCAAAGGACTGCTTCATCTCACTCCCGTCGGCCACGCTAGCTATCTTCGCGGATAGGCAGCATGCTCTCGATGATCATTGCCAGTTTTCAGCCAACAATTGCAGAGCTTGGCAAGCATCTACCTGCTTGAAGGGGAAGTTCGTGAGAGCAATGAGCGGATGCAACGGTGAGACTGGGTAGTCCCGGTCTAGCTCCGTTGCAACACTCCCATGAAGCCTGGAATAGACCGGTCGATATAAGAAGGAAGTTCCCTACCTTCCAAATGAGCAGAAGAGCATCCGATCCCTCTGCGAATACCCTTTCTCATTCCTTGTAAATATGGTTTCCAAGCTCCTAGCTCTCGTGAGCTCAGCAACCCTCGCCCAAGCATGGCTTCCCACCAGTCCCCCGTCCGGAGTCTCCCTCAAAGCCTTCAGCGGAACCACCAAGATCCGCGGCGTCAATGCCGGATCGCAGTACATCGTCGAGCCGTGGATGGCCAGCAATGAGTGGAACAACAACATGAAGTGCAACAACGCGCAGGCCGAGAGGCAGTGCGTGGAGCAGGCATACGGCGGAGACATGAACGCCGCCAGCGTGGCATGGCAGGCGCACTGGGACCGCTGGATCACGCAGGCCGACATCAACACGATGGTGTCGTACGGGCTGAACACCATCAGGATCCCGGTCGGCTTCTGGATGAAGGAGGACTTGCTCAACCAGTACGAGCATTTCCCGAAAGGTATGCGTGTGCTCTGCTGCACCCCGGTACCTGGCTTCGGCCGCTAATGTTCGGGCAAAATCGCAGGAGGCATCGCGCACTTGCAGAAGTTCTGCGGCTGGGCCTCGGACGCCGGCATGTACATCATCATCGACCTGCACGGCGCGCCGGGAAGGCAGAAGCCCAACGACGCCTTCACCGGAGACGTAAGCACAAGCCAATCCCCCAATCCCAAGCTCTTCCACTTGCTCACACTCTCTCTCCGCCACAGTACGAAAGCACCACCGGCTTCTACCAGAGCGACTACGAGTCCGGGCGCGCGTACGAATTCCTGACCTGGATGACCGAGTTCATCCACACCAACAGCACGATGCGCAACGTCGGCGCAATCGAGATCCTCAACGAGCCTCTGCGCGAGAACTCGGCCAACACGCAGTGGATGGTGAGTTCAGCTCCCCCGTACTACCACTATCCTTCAAATCTACTACCATATTTCAAATCATCTTCGATACGCTCCAAAACACACAAATACACATATACACCCAGCCCACTAACACACACCCCAAAAAACCAGACCCAACACTACTACCCCTCCGCCATCGACGCCATCCGCAACCAAGAAGCCTCCATGGGCATAACCGGCAACTCCCGCCTCCACATAACCACAATGGACGACCTCTGGGCCAGCGGACCCGACCCACAATCCTCGCTCTCCGCCTCACAAAAAGAGATGCTCCTCTTCGACGACCACAACTACCAGGGCGCTCCCATCGACAACTGCGGCGGCGCGCAGGCATGCGCGATCTCTTACACGTGTTCGGGGACCGTGGGGCAGGGGAATAGGGTGACTGCTGAGACGCCCAAGGTGGTGGGGGAGTGGTCGATGAAGCTGAATGAGTTGGGGGGACAGGAGGTGGCGAATAAGGGGTTCTTTCAGCAGTATTTTGCGGCGCAGCAGAAGCAGTATGAGAAGACGGCTGGGTGGATCTACTGGAGCTGGAAGACGGAGCAGTTTAGCGATTACTTGCAGTGGTCGTACAAGGGTGAGTGGTTTTTTTTTTTCCTTTCCATTCCCCATTGATATGAGGAATTGGTTCGCTGACGGATTTGCAGATGCGGTCGAACAGGGGATCATCAACAAGGATCTCAATGCCATGTTGGCTAGCAGCCCTTGCTGAGCGGATGGCGAGGAACGGAGGAGGCGCATTACAGACTGCGGGTTGCCAGATTGGCATCTTATAGCAGTGACGGTCCCGTTGTTGTAACGGTCCTCATGTAGTAATGTTCTTGCACATATATCTACAAATACTTTATCAGTGTTCATGTTCTTGCACATATCCCTACAAATACTTTATCAGAGCATGCTTGGAACAGACAGAAAACGCGTCAACATTGATTTTATTCATCATTAAATAAAGATTATTTACTTCATATTACATCCAGGCACATTAAGCCGTAGGGCGCAGGATTATACGTCTATAGGACGTGAGGTTCATGGGCCGAGCATCGTCAACGGTAAGGATGATGTGCATCGTCTGCAAGAATCAGTACAGTGCGTCGACATAAACAGTTACAGGGTAAAACTTACAAGGTTGTCGTTGGGAGTGACATTAACAACGCTTCCGCTGTCGTCCAGCGGGGTGAAGGTCACATTGGGAGAGACCCTCGGGATTTCGCCCTCCAAGCGCTGAACAACCTCGCGGTAGTGGAACCAGTCAAAGGTCAGGTCATCTCCATCGGGATCCCAGGACTCGGAAGCATCAAGGACAACGGACTCGCCGAAGCGGTACGAGACCTCCAGCGGACCCGGGCCGCAAGAACTGTTGACGACGGCGACGGGGTGGTGGTTGACGAGGGAGGAGTTGGCCTCGACGGTCCACTGCATGCGGCCGGCGAAGTCGTACTGGTAAGCCTGCCTCCAGCGCCAAATGGAGGCGTACTTGCTGAAGAAGGTCTCGT
Source organism: Neofusicoccum sp. Z40 (assembly GCA_037356075.1). NCBI lineage: Eukaryota > Fungi > Ascomycota > Dothideomycetes > Botryosphaeriales > Botryosphaeriaceae > Neofusicoccum > Neofusicoccum sp. Z40. Next base: position 113,092 of record JBAWJV010000030.1, on the reverse strand, counting down.
TGTTCTGGCCGATGACGAAATCGGCGGCGTCGCTGAAGGTGCCAGTCTCTCCCGAGGAGTCGGCGAGGATGTAGCGGCCACCCCAACCGCCCCACTCGGGATGCTCGGGGTCATTGAGGCCGTTGGGGAGGAGACCGAGGAAGGAGGGGGTGTCGCCCTCCATGATATAGGACCAGTTGAGGTAGTGGGAGCCAAGATCTCCAATGCGGATGTGCTCCTGGAGCCAATCGTTGGTGATCAAGGAGCTGTCGGGACCGCCCTTGTCGAAGGGCCTGAGGCCTTCTCCCGAGATGCCCTGTCACTGTCAGCAGTCATGTCTTCGGGGTCGAGAGAGGTGCACTTACATTCCAGGTAGCAAGGGCATACTCGCTGAAGCCGTGGATGGAGACAATGTAGAACAGAGTGGGGAAGTTCCAGCGGATCCACGGGCCAGCGTTGTCCTGGTCGGAAATGGAGTAGACACGGAGTTTGCGAACGAAGTCGGCGACGTCGTCGTCGCTGCGGGTCTTCTTGACCTCGTTGAGGGCCTCGGCCAGAACGTTGGCACCGCCCCAGGCCGTGACCCAGAGGGGCTCGTCGGAGGCGTCGGTGGCGTTGATCAAGGCGATGGACGCATTGCTCAGGCTCGGCTCGTCGAAGGCGGCCAGGCCGTAGACGGGATGGCCAGTGAAGACTTTGGCGAGGAGGTCTTCTGCGGAAGGATAGACACCGGCGTCGGGCACATTGGCGTTGAGTTTGTCGGTGACGTTGCCGTAGGCGTTGATGACGGCGTGGACGGAGGCGGTGTCGATGGAGTCGTTCTTCCAGGTGGACGTGACGCCGGCGATGGCCTGGACGTCCAGCTCGTTGGCGTGGGTCAGGAAGCGCACCAGGCTCATCTGGTCGTCGGGCTCGTTGGAGATGTCGGTCAGGACGAAGACGCGCGTCTTGTTCTCGTAGCGGGCGGTCTCGCAGATGCCCGTCGCGGCGGCAGCACTCGCGACGGAGGCGCCGAGGGCGAGGAGGGCGGACACGGCCAGCGGGCCGCGGCGACGAAGCTTTGCGCCGATCATCGTTGAAGCGTTGAGGAGCACGATGCGGCGCGGACTGGCGGGCGTCGAGCGGGTATTTGTACGCTGGAGCTCGCCATGGCGCTGGGCAGCGATCCGGGCATCTCGGGGGGCACGGAGGACGGAGCAGGCGGTAGCGGCAGTTGCCTGGGCGCGCTGGAAGTGCCGACGGCGGACATGGCGGACATGGCGATGGGCGATGGGCGGCGGGCTCACCGTGCGGAGGATCGCCGCCGTGAGTGAATGTGGAGTGCGTGGAGGGCGTCGCTGCCGCCCGAACAGGCAGCCGCAGCCACGCGCGTCCCGAACAGGCAACTTACGCGCCCGCAGCCGCGACGTGCGGCTCAACTGCCCGCCAGTGCAGACAGCCCTCAGCAGTGCTCCTCTGCGCCCGCGAGGACTCGCAGAGCGTGATTGTCGGCGAGCATCGCGTGACGGCGGTCTTTGCAGTGGGCCACCTCCAGCCTGGAGCACGGAGCCGCCCGCTTTCGGAGAGGCTGGCGGCCCGGGCGGGCGGCGACACGACTCGAGCAGCGCAAAACTCGCCGAAGGGCCGGCCGGGTCCCGCGCGGGCGCTGGATATAAGAGCAGCAGCGACGTCGCGGCGCTGGGCAGGCCGCGCGGGACCGATCCAGGCATCCGGGAGGCGCAGAGCCGCCGCTGCGCCGCATCGCCAGCCGCAGAACGCGGGGTGCAGCAGCAGCCGGCGGCCGCACTTTAGCCGGGCTGGGGCCGAAGATGCGCCGTCTCCGCTCCGCCCCCTCCGGGGCTCCAGCTTCGCCCGCAGCCCCAGCGGTGAACAGCCCACAAGCCCTCCGCTCTTCCGTCTTTCGGCACCTTCCAGAACGCCTCCTCGCCCCAGTCTCTCGCGCCATTGTGTGACCGCCGTGGCCTGTGCCGACAACCCAGGGCTCGTTTCCCTCTCAGCCTCCGAATACGGCATCCGTCTCCGCAACCACCCGCTGCGAAAAACCTGATCTCGGCGCTCATGAGTCGTCCGCTGCCCGTGTCCTGGAGATATCTGTCCGGTCCAAATACCTCACCGGGCTCCGCCTTACGGCCCATCACGACGAGACAGCACTCCACCCTCCGTGCCTTCCAGCCTCCCAACTCTTTCTGGAAGTGTTTCCGTAAAGGCCTCCCTTCCCGAAGGATAATCCATGACGTCAAATCAATTTTGTGTGGAAATGGTAAGACCTCTGCGTGACGTCTCCATGCGCTAAAGAGCACAGTCGGAATCGGAGCCCGCATTTCACCAGACGACATGCGCACATACATCATCCGACCCTATGTACCGCCCGGCTTCGCTTCCGATCGCACTGCCGATGTGGATCCTCACTCTATGAGTAGCCGAGTTGGAGTCCCTTTCCGGCCCCAGGTTCTTGCCTGCACCGCTTTGGTCGGAGCCTAACAGAAGCGGGCAATCGCGCCGAAGCCGGTCGGATTCTCCCAGCACTCTCCCACGAGCACCTTTGTTTGCACCACACGGTCCAGCTCGCTAGCGATGTGCTTGGACTCTCCTCTGCAATCCCGTCGCTCCTGTCGAACACTTCTCCTTTCACAGCGCTTCCGCTTTTCAGAAGGACAGCTGGTTCACTTTGAAGACTAAGTGAAAACACTTGCTGAAAAGTCACATCTGAATTTCAACTCCTTGTTTCGAAAGAACTATATGTCGCGGAAGATCTGTCTAGATCTCCTATGCAGCCGCTGCACCGGATGACGATTCGCCTTCGAACAATGCGGCCACTCCCTGCCCGGGCTTGATGTGGCTAATGAATTATCAGTCACGACATCTGACTCCTTTCGTAAATATTTTACCATTCGCCTAGCTCGTAGAACCCTAAAGGCGGACCAGGATTCATAGCCGAGGAAGATTATACGTCTTTTCATCCGGAGAAATATTCGTTCACCATCGCCAGGCCGGTTGTAGAGGCCCTGAATCAAATTAGCGACATGACTTGAACACTGCTCGTTACAATTGTGAAGCTCAGCAGTAGAAGCTTCAAACTTGCTGTTGTGCCTGTATTGGTTCTCTCACCCAGAAGTTCACCGAGCGTAGTATCTTATTGCAAGTCTAGTTCTCCCATTCAAATCCGTCCACATTTTCGACTCCACCTACTTTAGTAAAGGCGTTGGTCGCTTGGGACTGCTTTATGCGGCCTCGACTGGCGGTTAGATCCGTCATCTTTCTATGACGGACCGCTCGCTACACCGATCGCCAGGAACTCCGACAGCTGGGATCCGGCTTATCTTGATCGACAGGGCTGCTTCCAGTATCGTCAGGTGCCTGGACCGGTCTCCCGGTATCGTTCTTTCTGATCTTCGTGAACAGTTGGCTGCGAGTGTGGAGGCAACCCGTTGATGATTTCCAATTCCAGCGTCCTCCCAACTACCGTTCCGTTCTACAATAGCAAGTAAATTACTCTTGATGATGCGTCTCTGCGCTCGCTACCATCTCTTCATTCTGTCCTGCCAGCCAAGAGCACGAGTCATCTGCCTGTATAAGTGCCGTAGTTTCCACGAGTCAAATGCCCTACTTCTGATCATCGCCTCATCGACCAGGATGCTGTTAAACATGTCTGCCACTTTTGTTGACGTACAAAGACCATCCTGTTTAACCTTGAACGTGTACACTCCTCCTTGGACTTAGCAAAGAGAAATTAGCAGGAACTGAAGAGTGAGCTGAGCTGAGAGTGGGGAAGGGAAACCGAGTAGCAGCCTCTGATGAATGCTGAAACCCAAAATGAATCCATTACCATCCTGTAGAGTGCCAGTTTCACTCGAACAACCCTTATCGCTATCCTGACCGCCATCTGCATGATAGCCATCAGCGCCCTCACGCTCCCCCTCCCCGCCACCGCCGCCGTCATCGATAAGCCCAACATCGGAATCGAGAAGCGCTAGCCCACTCCCGACGCTACATCGATACCTCTCCCTTAGCCACTTTCTTGTGTCACGTTTGAAGATACCTCTCTCTTGTGATATCATCCCGCCCACTTGACCTCTTCAGGGATTAGGAACCTACTTTCCCGTCAAACGATATGGCCATATCGCTACAAGGAATAAAGAAGCGGAAGCATAGCAACAGGTATGCAGCTCATAACAGGCAAACTGTAAAGCGCTCCTAAGTTCTCGTAAATGGTAGACCGGCCACATTCATTCCTCCGGCAGCCAAGTATCCTACAAAGCTCACGAGCGTCAACGCCAATGCCGAGTACATATCGTAAGAGTCAATGCTGTCCATGCATGCACTAATGAACACGCTGACAATTACGTATTCAAAGAGAGTCGAGGCCAGGATTGGGGACCCCATACCAGTGCTCCCGACAAGCAAGCGTGCTTGGCTTATAAGAGGACGAGAATAGCCGCTTGGTTAACCAAGTAGACCATAAGCCATGGTAAAAGAGTGATGAAATGGTAATCGAAGATCAATTCTGATAGCCGCTTAGTTCATTCTTTCGGGGATGAATATCTGTTATATTCTTAGTGGAAATGTAGTAGAAACGTAGCTAAGTCATAAGAGGGGCGCTTGCGCAAGGAGTTAGCTGAATGAGGTACGTGCGAAGTTATCAAGTCGAGCATAATAATCCTACTAACTGGAAAGTAGCTCCTACGCGCTTCGCCATGCTCCAGTCCCTGAGATTGAGAGGATCATCGTCTCCGTCCTAGCTAACGACAAATTACAGTACTGTAGGAGGAAGTTTTTGTATGGGACTAAAAACTAGTTGGGTCTAGAATTCAACAGTGATGTTGGGGGGGATAACGCGAAGGAAGTAGTGTAGTAGAGGGAAGGTCCACCTTGCGAGACTTGCAAAGACAACCGTTGGTCTGAGATCATTGTTGGGTGTTGTATGATGCATTTGGCATTGACAACTGACCAATAGAAGACCTGCATCCTCAATTGCAATTCCATATGACACAAAAGTAGTAGAAATGGCCAAGAGACTCCGTGCCTCCCCAATCTCCCCCTCTCTACACCGTATTGAATGGAACTGGGACTGTCTCAAGCACAATCCGCATACTTGCGGCAGTGCTGAGGTGGAGCGTTACAATCTCGCAAGTGGTATTGCGAGCTTGGTTCACATGCCAGTGCACTACATGTCGAACTATACTCGAGTGCTAGAGAGGTGGCAGCCCCAGATGAGAGGGAAGTTTGCGTAAATTCGAGTAAACTATTAATGCTCCAGAACACCTTTACGCACGTATGAGAACGGCTCTTCACGGCCATCCAGTCCGGCAAAGTTGGTTGCAGAGAAAACTTTCTGCTCGCTCTTGTCTGCAGGAAATCCATTCACGCCCCTGAGCTCATGACATGATCCGGAAATACAAACACTGCATCCGACCCAGAAATGGACCCGCAAAGCCCCAAATTGGGAGAAATGGTGGATCGTGTAAAACCTAATCCCTGCACGGATCGTGCTCCCTATTCGCTCGGTTCGCTTCCTCGACATTTCTCTCCTCCCCCCCTACCCCCCTTAAACACCCGTCTTTCCGTCTGGGAATAATTGATAGAGCCAACGTTCTATACCTCTCAAGATCACGACAACTCACCATGGCCGAAATGTGGAAAAGACTCGGGGACAAGCTCTGCGTGCCGTGCCGATCGCGGCATGACGCTTCGACCAACGAGACACCCCGCGTTGCTCGGCAGCAGGATTCGCGGCGCACATCCCGTCTTCCTGGCCCCTTCCCTACGACAGTGCCTGGCGAATCCGAGGATTCCTTCAAGTCTGCTGCAGAAACGCTATCCGCCGGCACGGAGGAAAGCACAACGCAAGCTCCCTCCTCATACGCGACATTGCCGGCCCTGTCCGTTGTTCCTGCGCCGGATCTTGCTCCTCCCTGCTCGGAAATCCCGGGGAAATGGCCCAACTACCTGGACTCAACTCAGCCACCGCGTTCTTCCGCTGGACAACAATTTTTTTCCTCCTTCGCGCACCTCGCACCCACTATTCGGGTCGTTTCAGAATCTCGTCCAACAACGCCGACATCGCCTACTGTCAACGAGAGTTTGGCTTGCAGCCCTGTTTAGTCAGTTTCTCAAACAAGAATGCGGACGGTAATCTCAACTTTGGCCTGTCTCTATGAAGTTCATCGAGATTACTGGATCGGAGATCCTCTCGCCAAGGGCTGATGGAACGAAGGCCCAGCGCCGCAGTTTCGTCCAACAGTGAAGGCGGGGAAGACTTTGTTCCATGAAATTCAATCAGCGTGGATGTTGAAGAGGGTGACATGTATAGCTGCATAGGCTGTAGCGCATGTAACAATCACGTATGGTGATTTTGCTGCAGGGAAGAGGCTTGGAAGAGAGAGCACTAGATGATGTCATGAGGGGCATCCTTTTTGGGTTTCAAACGCGATTCGGATACCACATCCGCTATTCTCATCAACGGTTGGCTTTGACAGGAAGCCACAAAAAAGGGGCAACTTTTGAGGGGGGAATTTCTACCGCTTCTCCGCAAAAAGATCTCAGGATCCGCGCCAATTCCGGCCCCTTTAGTCGAGTTTATGGTGGAGAGAGTTGGCGCAGCAGACAGAAGAGTTGTTGATCCATCATCCTGGAATCGAACTCAAAAATGTTGATGGGTAAGAGAGACCCATGAAAGAAAATGCTGGTTGTTGCCATCAGGAACCCATCTGGAGCTACCCGTTAGTCCAGATATTGTTGGGGAAAACGTCGCCGGGTCAAAGCATTGCAGAATGTACATACCATCGTGTCTATTAATGAAACTAATAGGAAGTGAATGGAAAAAGCGTATTTCAACTCGTTTTTGGTTTTCAGACGTTCATAGAGAGAATGTTAACTTGTTCAGTGATTTCAGAAGGAATTTTCCTTTATCAAAACAGGTGTTTCTGTCAGACAATTCGATCTTGAGCAATGTGTTTTTCATTATTAACAGACGTCCATATATTGTGATTAGCTGTATTATTACCATGCTTATTACTTTCTATTCAAAGACTTTCACAGACGCCAGTTCCATCTTTCTATGATAATTCTTTCGCGTTCCAGCTTTCCCACGACAAGACCTGTGAAACCCTTCCAGAGTCACATCATAACACATTGACCAAGCCAAAAAGGAAGCCACATAGCGTGGCCAAGCGCCTCGATACTCCCCTCACCCTCGACCCCTCTCCCACCGTCGATGTTATCCCAGCCGCGGCCCCCGTCGCCGAAGCCCACGTCACCCCCGGCACCTCCGTCACTGAAGCCGCAGCGCTCGAACCAACCACCGACGAAAACGACACCGTCGTCCCACTTACAGCGATTCCAGAGCTCACAGCACTAACCGCCACCCCACCCACCGTTGCCCCCGCACCCCCAACCGTCAAACTACGCCCACCCACCACCACCACCCCCGCCCCCTCCTGATACGCCGTCACCACTTCCACCCCAACCGTCACAACCGCCCCCAGCGTCCCGGCAGCAGCAGCAGCAGCCAGCGGAATCGTCGACCCACCCACCACAACCGCACCCGTAGCCACAACAACAGGCGTCGTATCAATGACGGTGATCTGGCCCGGCAGGAACACCTCACTACCGATGACAACGTTATCCGGATTACTTGGATCCGCACGCGCCGTCGCCGTCGCAATCGTGGCAGCCGTCACGGCCGACGTCCTGGGCGCCACCACCCCTCCTCCTCCTCCCGCACCTCCTCCCGCACCTCCTCCCGTCATGCTCGCCGTTGTAGCGGGCAGCAGCAACCCCCCCGCCGTTCCCACCGCAGTCAGCGCAATCGGCGGATCGAACACATACTTCCGCCAAAACACGCGCGAGCAGTTCGCAAACCTAGGATCCAGCCCCGCAAACAACGCGGGCTCAGTCGGCAGCGCCAGCCAGGGCAGATAATCGTCGTCGTAGACGGTCTTGCAGCCGTCGCCCGTGGGCGCTGCGCGCGCGCCGCCCCAGTTGGGTTGGCAGAGCATTTGGCCCTGGTAGGCGCGGAGGGGGACGGGGGGAACCAGGTCGGCCCAGGTGAGGGGGAGGGTTTGGTAGATGGGGGCGGTGGAGTGGAAGAGGATGGTGGAGAGGGAAGAGGGGGTGGGGAGGGGGATGAGGGCTTCGGTCCAGGTTTTGTAGCAGGGGAGGCCCATGAGGCTGGAGAAGGAGAGGTAGATGGTGGGGGAGGTGAAGGTGTGGGTGCCGGAGATGATGGTGGAGGGGGAGGTGGGGGTGGGGAGGGTGTTTGTGGGGTTGGTGGGGGTGGTGCAGAGGGCTGAGGGGGGCTTGGAGGTGGCCCAGTAGATTAGTTGGACGGAGCCGGCGTCGAGGCGGCAGCCGTATTCGCCGGCGGGGGTGATGCATTGGTCTGGGTCGTTCCAGCAGGTGGGGTAGTCGAGCGATTGGAGGACGGCGGTTTGCTGGGCTGCTGAGGCGGATGTGTATGCGGAGCGGTAGGAGGATATTAGAAGTTCGCAGCCGCGGTAGTTGTATGTGCATGTTGGCTTGGGTTCCGGGTAGGGAGGAGCGCGTGTTTGTACGATGGTGTACGACGGCGTTGTGATCAGAGGCGCTGAACCGGTTGCTCGCGGAACTCCATCACAGAGTGTTGAGATCGGTCCAGCATAATTACCAAGCCATCTCGTCCCGTAGGCGGTGTAGGTTGAATAGGAATACGATGAATGAGAGGCCGAGGCCCAGCTCGAGGAAGAAGTGGACCAGGCCTCGTGGAGCGATTGGCACGACAAGACAGAGGTGACATAGCTACGATCGGCCCCGGTCCAGGTTAGAGAAGCATCGTCCGGGGCGGGAGTCGTCCTGGATCCAGAAGAGACCGAAGACAAATCGCTGCCCATTCCCGTCCTGGAAGCGTTGGGAGAGTCAAGCGAAGGTGAGGGTGCCACCGCGGCGTCCACCCGGAGCATCGTCGCGGCCAGCAGCACCACGGCCACAGTGGCCCACGTGCCGCACTGTGTCTGTTGCATAGCCGTCGGGCAGCATTGGGGATGCGAGGTTCGAGCGGAGGGGAATGCGGGAAGAAGGAGAGAGAAACCGGATCGTCGGCGCCACGCGTTCTGAATTTCTCGAGTCAGTCACGCCGTCCGTTCGTATCGCTGAGGCCCCCACCGGCCACCCTAGTGCCGGATGCGCCGGATCAGGAAGGCCAGGCGAGTGCTCGGCCAATCAGAAACGTACAGCTTGACAAGCCTTGGTCACGATCCGCGCTACCCTTGCTCATGATCTTGGTCGCTTGACTTTTGGTCTACACGTATCAGGTCATGTGTTATCTATAAAGACATGCGTTTTGCTTCGCCGGACATTCATCTCGGATCCCTCCTATTTACTAAATGTTTGAGAAAACAGACAGGGCAAAACCTGTTGCACACCAAAGCTCATGCAAGAAAATCCAAATTAACGCCATTTATCCTACTGCCCCATCAGAGCACTCCATCTTACATCACCAAGGGCCGTGCCTCTATCAATTCTTCAATGAAAAAGCCAAGAAAAGGAAAGACCAACCATTTTACAGACAGCACACATACCCAGCGCCCCAGGCACACCTTCACAGAAGCACGTACGAGCCCACGTAAGGGTAATACTCCGCCCGAGAAACGCAGCACTCATCACCGCAGTGCCATTCTGCCAGATAATATACGTGTGAGAACCGTCACAGCACAACAGCGGAAAATATTCACAGCGGGCGGTTCAGCAGTTTGGTCAAAATAGCATTACCATTTACCCAATGACTCCCAGGGTTGCTGAGACTTCTATGACGCAGTGGCGGCTGCACGAGAGTCACTCACTTGTCGGTGGATATCTGATTGTTCACGGTGGTGGTCTTGTCCGCCAGCAGCTCTTCCGCGGTGGGGCATATATGTGGCGGGCGGCGCGTGGGTCTCTTCGATTAAAAAGACCGGGAATATACGGACGTGAGTTGCGATGTGGTACAGCGAGAAACGGTGTAGAGAAAGAAGAAAATATACATGAGCGTGTGTGGCCGGGGTAAAGAGTTGGTGATATTAAACGGGCGTTCAATCCGTTAGCGTGGTCAGGAGGATGTGAGTCATTTCTTGTTCTACCATCGTCTTCCGTAGGCTACAAAATACGATGAACAACCAAAGAAAATTGTTCAAGTAATTGAAAATCTGGCTTACATCTTTGACTTCTACGGCTTTGAAGCTACGGATCAATGATACCCTTTCCGTAGACAGCCTCAACTATGAGTATGGCGGCATCAAGGATTCTCGTCCCCACCTATCCGACGTATCTATTCTTTGAACATCTGATGGTGTCTTAAACGAAATGCAAAACTCTTCAACACAGTAGTCTCAAAAGAAATAGTATTTAAACATGTCCAATATACAAACCAATAGTCCATATATTTATGCGAGATTCAGGCGGTAGAGGAAAGTATGCAATTGACTTTCCGAGACCAGTACTCCTCGCTACCTTCCTATAATGCTCCGAATAGCCTTACCTACAGCTCGATGCGTACTATCTGCTGTCACAGCCTCTGAACACCTACAAGTTTATCCAGGGATGCGAAAGCAGTTTTCAGATGTACATACATGTCTCATTTGTTCACACATACACGAACAATAGTAACATTGACGTGTCTCCTGTGAGAGCATGGATCAAAGATAGCTAATACAGCTGCTTAGCCATTCATGCCCAGTTCTTAACCTATAAAAGGCGCCTTGCTTGTGAGTTTGGTTGACCCAGCTCTAACCATTTTGCACCAGATATGCGGGTGACGAATGACCATTCATACGCAATTCCTGCCTCTACTCCGTTTCTTCATCTTTCAAGAGCCACTTGTAGTCAGTCTTCGGTTTCGGACTACCGCAATCGGATATAGTAAGGGCAAGAATGCGAGCGATGTATCACATGTCGTACAGAAGAGGAATCCGACGAGAATCTTGTGGCATGCGTGAAACAAGAACAAGCGGTGATCTCGAAAAGGGTAAATAGTCCGGTCACTGATGTGGAGTGTAGAATAGATTAAGTAGAGCCCTGCAGGAGCTTGACCAGCCACCCTTAGGCCAAACTTTAGCGGTTGACTTAACTGGGACCCAAATTCGAAAGCCGGCTCCAGAGTTGTTCGTTCAATGCAGAGCCGCAAGAGGGTTTGCTTGATGCTGGTCTGTGTATCAATGCTCACATACTGGAAGCAACTCCATCCTTATTCACATGCGGCTGCCTAAACTCTTGCTTATCTGCTTATTCGTAATTAGGAACCTCATTGAGGAGGCGGCTCCGTTGAGCGTTCGACCTCGACCAAGCATCGCGGCCTTGACGTGCGCGCCCCTGCTATCGTATCCTGAATCAGCTTCTTCTCTCTGCCGGTGGAGACCCAGTCGGAAGCAGGGGCTTCTTGTATTGGAGCATGTGCACGTATAGCGGGGACAAGTTGGCATCAATATCTTGCTCACGGGGGACATGGAAGAGTCATGTAGCTGAGACATGCAGCGGATTACACCTGTGCTAGTTCTAGATGCTTACCGCCGTCATGAGCGTCGACTGAAAGAGTCGTGGTAGCCAATCCAGACCTTTTGGACCAGGATGCGTGTGTAAACTCTTATCTGAAAAGGTAGTCCCAGCGCAGCAAGCGTACAGTCCAGAACCTCAATTCGCTGCCCTCCAATGCCAAGACAAGCCGAAAACCAGTTCTGATTAGGAATACATGTGGCGGAGTGACATGTACATGTGCCGGAAGGGCGTGCATCATAGCGCGTGGGGCCGGAGACGCAAGCTCACCCCGCCGTTGACGCTTGGTTCCGCATCCGGCAGTCCGATCCGACGTGGCGGGGCAGGACGCAGTGTGACTGGACGCAGCATGACTCCCACCTGCCTCCAACATCTCCGCGGTTGACGAATCCCACCGGCGCCATTAGTCTTATATACAGATGACCCCAAGAAGAACACCGTGCAAAGCTAAGTAGACGATTTCAAGCAGCCGGATCGCTCTCCTCCCGTTCTATCCCCAAACCGTCTGCCTTGCGCACCCGCCACTCCACAGACAGCTACAGCAGCTGCACGAAAGCCAACATGTACCTCCGCGCCATCCACGCCGAACACCACATCCCCGCCCTCCGCGCATTCATCCGCGCAAACCCACTGGGCATCTTCACCACCGCCATCGACACCCCCACTTTCCCCTTCCTCCAATCCAGCCACATCCCCTTCCTCCTCGACATCCAAGACGAAGACAGCGAAACCGAGCTCGGAGTCCTACGCGGCCACATGGCGCGCGCCAACCCGCAAGCCAAAGCCCTGATGGAGCACCTGAAATCCAGTACCGACGCAGCAGCAGCAGCAGGGCACCCGCAAAAGCTCTCCCGCGACGTCATGGTTCTCTTCAACGACCCCGCACACCACTACGTCACGCCCAAGTTCTACCGCGAAACCAAGCCGACGACGGGCAAGGTGGTGCCGACGTGGAACTACGCGGCGGTGCAGGTGTACGGGCGGGCGACCGTGTATTTCGACAGCAAGGCCGCGGCGACAGACACCTTCCTCGCCGGGCAGATAGCCGATCTGTCGCGGTTCTCCGAGACGCGGATTATGGGGTATGAGGAGAGGCCGTGGAGCGTGGAGGATGCGCCGGCGGCGTATCTGGAGGCGATGAAGAAGGCGATTATTGGGATTGAGATTGAGATTACGGATATGGGTGGGAAGTGGAAGATGAGTCAGGAGATGTCGGGGGGGGATCGCGAGGGGGTGATTGAGGGGTTTGAGGCGCTGGGGTCGGAGGAGGGGGGGAAGATTGCTGAGATGGTGAGGGAGAGGGCGGAGTTGGCGGAGAGGAAGAAGGCTTTGGCTAAAGTGGGCGCGTAGAGGAGCGTGTACTGGCGCATGTATACGGGAGTGACCAATGTCGGCGGTGTTTGGCGAATCCAACAAAGACGTCTATTCCAACCACAAGAAGAGACGCAGGCCTAGAAGGTAGTTTTGGAAATAAAGGTCCTTGATGCTGCAAAACTCAAACGAAAGTGAAAGCACGTACCGTCTACCTCCTGTGCACGGGCGCGCACTCCTCGTCAAACCTGTTGTGCTCTTCGAGATACGGGGTGGTGTTCCTCGGAGCTGTCATGAGTGGTGAAATGTTCGTTGTGGCTCCAGAATCAATTCACCTCTCAGCGGACACCAGGGAGCTATCCGGTTCTCCCGAGTACCTTTAGAAGAAGAAGCCGACGAGCTCATTCTCCACTTTTCACCGTTTCCTGGGGTACCTCTTTAAGAATGTCGGCGGCTTCGGGCCCGAATGTCCGACTCCGCCGCCCCGACCGGATGTCCGATGATGGGGGCCACTGGCTGCTGGCGTGATATAAATTAAACGTCATATCAACCCCGCACCCGCATCCTGGCATTGAACTTCACACTGTTGATTCATCTCAAACAAGCCACCACCCGCATTGCCTTTGATCGCTATCATGTCGGGCTTGCCAATTTACTTTCGAGTGGCTCAAGCTTTAGGAATCGGAGGATCGTTATGGCTTTCCGGTAGGTCCAATGTCTTTTTGGGTAATGTTGTTGCCTGCGGGCGGATGGCATGGATACGAGCCGAACATCCACATGACTGGAACTTCTCTGACGCTGCACTGCACAGGAAACATCGCGGGATATTCCTTAGCCTTCGTCCCCGCCCTCGCCCAATCGAACAAGGATGACTCCGTCCCGAGCGGGACTTTGACCAGGCAATGGAAATATGTATACGAACGCGGCAAATCCCAGAACCCGCCTATAGCCGCGGCCACGGCCGCTTCCTTCTTCTACCTGGCTTGGTGCGTGCGACCGGGCGCATTTTTCAGCCGTATCGTGCCGCCGAGCAGCGCGCTGCTATACAACACGGCGGCGTTCTTGACCCTGGGAATCGTGCCTTTTACCATCGTGGTGATGAGCGGCACGAATAACAAGCTTATGGCCAAGGCCGAATCGATCGGCAGGGAGGAGTGGACCGTAAAAGAGGGGGCTGAGGAGGAAAAGGAAGTTACTGAGCTTTTGAATAAGTGGGTGTGGTTTAACAGCATTCGAAGCGCCTTTCCCCTGCTCGGCGGAGTTGTGGCCTTTGTCGCAGCTTTTGCTTAGATGGCTGCCTTCGCCGCTGGATAGAACATGGATGGCCTACTAAAGCACTCATCTTTGCAGTCGTTATGTGCAGCTTATATCTATGTACATCAAAATCACGCATCAACTCCTCTCGCACAGCTACTCCATGCCATCTATTCCGTTGTTTTCCGCCTTATTCCCGCCATCTTCGCCCGGTACAGCTCCGCCACTTCGTCGCACACCTCCCAAATATGGCGTCGATTCGCATCACCCATCAAAGATTCCTCAGTCCCGTCCTCTGGCAGCGTCATTCTCTCTAGACAAAAGAACACACCTTCCAAGTTCATTCCGCGGGCGAATATATTTTCCAGCCCTACTCGCAGGTTAACGTAGACATCTCATCTTTAGCTCCAAAATAGAAATCCGAAACGCTGCCATCTTCCCCCCTTTCCACCAGCCTCTCCACCTCCGGCGGCAACTCAACAAACTTCGCCTCAGGCTCCACCTGCCTCAAATGATACTGCTTAAGCTTCCTCCACGGCAACAAGCAATCAACCACAGCACCCACAACGACCCACTGTCCCTGAGTCAACGTCATGCGATCAAAATCTACAACCGCAATCCTCCGATGCGCCATCAGAAACGCCACCAACTCGTCTTCCCGCACGTCAAAGGAGCCAAGGAACAGGTACCGCAAGTCCGGCCACGCGTTCTTGCCGCCGCCGCCGCCGCCGCCTATGTAGCTCGAAAGCGGCACGTTGAAGCGCCACGGATCACCGCCCCCGCGCCGACGACCGTCAACGGCCAAGTTGAGCTTGAGGCGGTGCAGGGCCTTCGCGGAGCCGATGAGGCGGCCTAGCGCGCCGGATTGTAGGATCGTCTTGTACAGTTCGGTTGACAAGTCATCATCGCCTTGTGGGGAATTGGGTTGGGGAGGGACGAGGGCGGTGTTGAGGGTGATCTTCAGATCTTGGATGGGAGCGAAGGAGGCGCAAAGCGCGGTGAAGCGCGAGGGAGTTTTGGTTGCGTCTTCGAGCAGACAGAGATGGAATTCTAGGTCCAGGATGCGGATGTTGTTGGGGGTGCTTGCGATGGCGGTGAAGAGGTTGTATAAGGGACGGGGATCGACTTGGTAGTCATCGATCAGCGGAGGGAATGCTCGGCGGTCGATGGACACATGATAGATGCCTGTCAAGTCGCCCGGCTTGCACACGACTTTGTTCACGGCTGTGAGCTTGGCGAGGGCTGCTTTCAGGCACTCGGTATCCAAAGCACCCAGGAGAATCTCTTCTTGTTGCTTGTAGAGGCGCTTCCAGGCTCTCAGATACCCCTCAGGCTCCGGATCTCCGGCGTCTGATAGGCGGGAAGACCACTCGTGTACACGGGCTGCCCATGCAGGTGAAAGGGACGCGTCCTTGAGGAATCCGTCGTACGTGAGTTTGTGCTTAAAGCTTTCAAGCACATCGATGTCGTCCCAAGAGTTCGAGTAGGTGGAGGAATCATAGACAAGGGTGCGCACTCCTTTGGCCAAGTGTGGATGTTGGGCAATGTGGGTTACGTGACGGAGTTGGTCGTAGTTGGCAGCCACGCACAGCTGCTTGATGAGGAACGGGGCGGCTAACTCGCTGAAGGCTCTGCAGACAAGACGTGCATTCTCGATGTAAGCTCGTGGATGAACGAAGTTCCTCGGCTCTTTGAACTCGAACTTTCGAGCTAGGGCGGCAGGGGTAGGGGGCTCGGCGACAAAAAAAAGAATGCGCTGTGTAAGCTCCGGTGGCAGCGGAAGAGAGCAACGCATCTGCCGCTCTGGAGGACATGTTTCCGTGGGAGTAACGGGCAGTGCATTGCTCTGGCAGTGGGGTTCGCCCGGCATTTGGGCCATGACTGCGAAGGTGCAATGGTGCTTTTGGGAAGAGAGCCAAGTGTATATATATAATTATGAGGCCCTTGCGTTGCACTACCCCAAAACGGATTGTTGCCTGGCGCCACAACATCCTATCGGGGCATGGTCGCAACACTGCGAAAGACAGCCAGCCTGCCTTATCGCTGGGCTGACGGAAACGAGGAGGGCGCGATCTGAGTGAGCGTTCGATTAGTCATTCCCCCATTGTAAGATCATTACCCCTCACTGCCGGATATATAGCGCAGCCCCTCTCGGTATGCCAACAACTCGACAACACAGACGAGAAGACTCTCTGCGTCTAACATCAAGCACAATCATTCTCAATCTCTAGTGCAAGGATGGCCGGCAAGCCCTTACCGATACAAACCAATGACAACCAGATACTGTGTGTACATGACGTGGAGAAAGAAGCGGAGAAACGTTTGCCGGCAGCTGCCAGAGGTAAGTGCTTCTCTTATGCGAAACCTGCGTCGGCGGGAGATGCGAACCTGTGCGAACAGAATTCTACAACTCCGGTTCGACGCAAGAAATCACAGTGAAGGACAATTCCGCCGCATATGCCAAGTATCGCCTCCTTCCCCGCGTGCTCGTTGACGTCTCCAATGTCGACACCGGTGCCACGCTCTTCGGCCAAAAGATCGACTTCCCCCTGGGCACATCTCCCGCCGGGCTGCAGGCCATGGCTCATCCCTCCGGAGAACTCGCCACGAGCCGCGCCTGCGCCCGACGGAAAATCCTCATGGGCGTCTCCAGCTTCGCGAACTACACCGTCGAGGAGATCCGGGAGGCCGGGCTCGCCGTCGGTCCAATCGGCCACGTCATGCAGCTGTACACGATGAAGGATCGCGCAAAGCAGGAGCACATCATCCGGCGCGCCGAAGACACCGGCTGCTCCGCCATTTTCCTGACCGCCGACAGCCCTGTCCTCGGCGTGCGGTATAGCGAGCACCGCAACAATTTCCGCACTCCGCAGGGCCTGGGCTTTCCGATGGCGGGGCTCAGTTCGGACATTATCCGCTCAAAGAGCCACGAGAGCATGGCCACTTTGTTCCACTCGGACGCTCACTCGTGGGCGCGCGAGATACCGTGGCTGCGGAAGGTGTCCAAGATGCAGATCTGGATCAAGGGAGTCCTGGCTCCTGAAGACGTCATGATGGCCAGGGAGTACGGCTGTGATGGCGTGATCATCAGCAACCATGGCGGCAGACAGCTGGATGGAACTCCAGCGACGATTGATGCGCTGCCGGATTGTGTCAAGGCTGCCGATGGGAAGATCAGAATTCACATCGATGGTGGCATTCGAACTGGCGCTGATATTTTCAAGGCTTTGGCCCTTGGAGCTGAATGCTGCTGGATTGGGAGGCCCATCATATGGGGCTTGGCGGTATGTTTCGTCCCTGTGGAATATCCGGACGGATTATATACTAACTAACTCCCTGCTGCAGTACAACGGAGAGGCTGGCGTTGAGAAGGTGCTGAACATGCTCTACGAAGAATTTAAGCATTGCATGCAGTTGACAGGGTGCCGAACTGTTGCAGATATTTCGAAGGCCTCGTTGGCCATTGTTAGGGCAGATGGACCTTTAGCGCGTCTATAGCTGAGTCGTTCAAAGCATTTTTGTGTCCTGAAGAAAGCCTTATGCTGCAACAGTGACCATACCTTCACTCAACTCGCGACGTAGCGGAGTGATTCAGACAGCAGGTTTGAAGCAACCTGCTGAAGAGCGTGCGGCGGAATTCTGAACATAATTACTTTGAGTAGATTGCTGAAGATGCGTCAGGAAAAGCTTGACAATGGACAGCATATGCTCCGCCATCAACGGTGCCCTGTACGTGGGCTCTTCTATGCTGGTCAGCTTGGTAAGATCAAAATCGGTCTCCTGAAGGAGAGCAAAACGAGCCTGTACTGAGCAGAAAATCTTCAATCAGCCTCCAAGCGATCGGGAGAGAAGCGAGCGGCATAGGTAGCGCACTCTCTATGTGGGATCCTGTTTGACGGCTCGTCAGTCTTGCATACACTTGCTCCGCCTCGATGTCTGCGTTGTATCGCATGAGGTAATCCCTCCTGGTTAGTTTTCGTAGCGAACCAGGTCCCAGTGATAAACCTTGCAACTCCTGCAAGTAAGCGCAGCGGACACACCTCTGACATTCCAGCCTTGCCTCGAGTTGATTGCAATTTCGAGCTTCTGCATAGACTAGCCGGACAAAGCAATCCCGGGGAAGAAATCTAGAGGACAAGTTTCAGCCGCACCATCTGGCGTTACGCATTGCTGCACACCATTAGTCTTATCCTAATCTACATGTTTTTTTTCGCCGTCGCTATTAGCCAGGCAAAAGACCTTCGACGGACCCTATCCATTGATTCAGCTACGCAGTGGCCAAAAGACGACGCGAGCACTCACAAGGAAGCGCCAAACTCCACCGATTCCGTGATCAAAGCAGCAGCAGCAGCCATCCCGACCCATTTGCCCAAACGAACGGAGAGCACCCGCGACGCAATGACCGACTTTTACAACCCACAACCCATTCACCCCCCCGATCTACCTCCTCTTCTTCCCACCACCATCAGCCCCCACCGCCACCACCTCCCCAACCTCCCTCCTCACCCTCCTCGCCTCCCACCTCGCCCACCCCGCATCCACCAAATCCTCCTCAACCACCAAATCCCTCAGTCTCACACTCCTCGCCACCCCCGTCTGCAGCACCCAACCCAGCACCCCACTCCTCCTCACCCACGCCGTGACCCCAAACCAAAAGACCGCGAAGCCCGCGCCCGCAGCACAGCCGACCAGGACCTGTTTGTTCGTGTGGTAGGAGAGGTAGATGCGGGACGCGGCGACGGCGGCGGCGGAGGCGAGGGCGAGGAGGGAGAGGAGGAGGCGTTGGGGGTAGGGGGTTGGGGTGTGGGTTTGGGTTGGGTGGGGGGAGTGGCGGAGGAGGAGGAAGAGGGCGAGGTAGAGGGAGAAGAAGGAGACGAATTGGGCGTGGGAGGAGGGCATGCCGTAGCCTTTGCCGTACATTTCTGTTTGCACAAAAGCGAGAGAGTGTTAGCGAGGGAGAGGGAGGGGGGAGGGGGAGGGGGAGACGACGCACGCCGTGGCCGCTCTTCCTTGATGAGGCGCTTCAATCCCCAGTTTAGGGCCTCGCAGGCCATTTGCCCGGCGAACATGAGGGCGACTTCGGCTTCGCGGGTGGACCAGATGAGCGTGGCGTAGACGATGCAGAGGCCCTGGGGCACGAGTGCCAGCCAGGCACACAGGTACGAGAAGCGGTCATGCGGGTTCTGTCATCGGCGGTGTCGGTCAGCGACGCGCGCGGCGGAGGCGGAGGAGGAGGCAGGAGCGGCGGCTCACGTAGTGGACGTGGGTGATGGAGAGCGAGGCGAGGACGGGCTCGTCGTCCATGGTGCTGGCTGGGGCGTGGGGTGTGGCAGGAGGAGCGGCGGCAGAAGCAGCAGAGAGCGCGCGCGACGATGCGATGCGGGAGGTGTTGCGTCGGCGCGCCGCGTGTCGGGGTTGGTGCGAGAGATTGCCGAGATCTTATCGGCGAGATGATCGCGTCGATCCCGCCTGCCTGCCCTGTCCCTGCCGCTGTTGAACGCGAGAAACAAGCTTCCTATCCAGATCCCAGTCCCCCAGCACCGCCGCTCCGCCAACACCTCGCATGCATAGTAACGGGGAGCCAGCAAGCCCCCCATTCCCACAACCGGCCCCATTCCTTACGCACACAGCCCAACTCTCCCCTCAAACTCTATGTACTGTACATACATACCACCACCCACCCACCCCATGCTCAGCCCAGCTCAGCCCAGCCCAGCCCATCCCATCCCAGCGCACCACCTCCGCGCCAGCACCGTTGCCAGCCATCCGTCACCGTCGCGCACTCCCAAGCCTTTAGTTTCGGCCGCCGTCTCGGCAGTGGCGCACCGCCGCGAGCGAGCGAGCGACGGGCCGCGCCTAAGTATCGCAGGCCCCGAAAAAAAAAAGAAAAAAAAAGAGACGCCACGTTCAGAGCACAGAGCTTGCGCCATGATGGTGTGCTGTGCTGCCTTACGGCGGCGGCGGCGGCGCCCGCGCCCGCGCCGTTGCTTTGTGGTTGGTGGTATGTAACCGCAGACGTCGTGGTGCGGACGCGGGTTTTGCTGCCTGAGTGCTAGTCGAGCCGTGAAGGCGGGTGGCCCACGCGACGAAAGGAGGAGCGATGTCAACGATGATGTTGGCTGGTGGACTATATTATGTGCACGAAGAGTCTGTGTGTGTAACCTCGGTGGGTGGTGGGGAGGGGGCCAAGACGGGATAGTGGTACGTACTTTTTTTCTACCTTTTGTCTTCTTTACGGCCGGTGCTTGTGGCTCGAGCGTTCGCTGTTGTCGTCATCGGCGATTGGTGGTGGGGACGCTGGGAATCGATGGGTCGGAACGGGCGGCGGGTCTCTGAGGGATTGAACAAAAAAGGCTGACTGTGTTCTGTGCTGACGATCCGAACATGCGGCTGAGGGATGCTCCATGGTCTTAGCGTCGCGGTGGATACAGCCTTCGGAGCTGATCAGTATTTCAGTGGATCCAGCACGGCTTTGAGTAAGCGTAGGTTCTTCGTCCGAAGTGATGGCACACAAAAGTAGGCAAGTGACACTGGCGACAGGATTGCTCGCAACAAAACATAAATTTATGGCAGCATAATCAAGAATAAATGGAAAAAAATCACTCGAGTATCTAGAGAATTTTTCGGTGTGCCAAAATGCACGTGTGTGGTGTGTATAACGAATGTCATCAACCTCAAGAACAAAACCCGACCGTCCAGAACCATAATCATCAATCCCCCGCCAATCTCAGCGAAGGGAAAGAGGGGGAGAATCAATCAGAGAGCCGCCCCCCGTTACAAGACCAAGAAACAGGAGAAAAAGAAAAATGCCTGACCCGGCGAGGTATCCTAGAAAAACATGACAAAAGAGGAAACAAGATTTTCTCCCCAACGACCGAACGACCGACCGACCGACCGGTCCCCTAAGTCCCTGGAGGCGCCTATACAACAATCTGAACAAGAAAGAGTATCGTAAGAGAATAAAGATAATAGGGGTAAAACGAGTGCGTGATGAGAGAATTTAATCAAGTGCGTGGGACTTCGCACCCACAGACGGACAGTCTCTTTCCACTTTTACAGCCATCTAGTACAGGTTGGCCTTAGGCATGGCCACGAACACCACCGTTGCAAGGGTGGTCAAGATGAGGCTCCACAGCTGCGCGCCCTGAACAATCTTGTCCTGAATGATGCGCACGCTCTCCTCCTGAACCCAAGTCTCCTCGTCGAAAATCTTCTTGATGGTCGGCTTGCGGCGGTAATCGGCGATCCAAGTCTCGCCCTCGTAGGTGTTGCTGTTGCCAAACGCATCCATGCTGTACGGGCGACGGATCGAAGGCGTGCCGGTGCTGCCGCCGTTGAGGGTGGCCTCCTCGTCGTAGTCGAACGTGGAGGTGGAGGGCTGCTTCTTCGGGGCGCGGGGAGCCAGGCCGCTGATGGCCGAGGCGGCGTCGTCGTTGTTGTGGGTGATGGCGGCGTTCTCCTTGCTTTCAGAAATGGTCTCCCAGCTCTCCCACGGCTTGAGCGAGCGCTTGTGGCCGCGGTGCAGGATGACGCAGAGACCCTTGTACGCAGCGATCATGGTGGTGGTGCCGAGCCAGAGGACCGGGAACATGAAGATGCGGTACCAGCGAGGCGCGTTGGACAGGATGAGGAGCAGGCCGATGATGAGACCGGCGGCGATGTGCGTGACGCCCATGGTCCGGACGAAGAAGACGCGAGGTTTGTTGCCGTTGCAGATGGACCAGCGCACGAAGTTGGGGTGGGCCTGGCCGCGAAGGGTCGCCTCGACCATTTCGGAGACGGTCTTGAAGGCGGAGGGGTGGGTTGTGTGCTGGAGGGCGTGGAGGACGGCGGCCCTATCACGAGCGGAGAGGTTGAGCTCACGGGGGGCGCCTTGAGCGATGTAGTGGGCGATGACACGGTCGATCTCCTGACGAAGGGGCTGGACAGAGACTGACGGCAGTTGTTAGTATGCAACGGATCCACCCACGTGAATGATGACTTACAGCCCTGCCACTTGAGGCCAGCCTGAGCGTTGGCCTCTTCCGCCATCTCCTTGACCGACTCTTCCGACAGCACAGGCTGAGTGCTCAGGTGCTTCTCTGTCGTGGGGAAAGACGCGAAGCTGCTGCGGTCTCCGAATGTGCTGGTCCTGGTGAGAGGCGAGGGAGACACGGGGTTGTAGGCCCTGGAAGGAGAGGGAATGGCCGGGGACACCACGATCTCGGTGAGACCAATGGCAGCGGCTTCGGCAGGCTTGTCGAAATCGACCTTGGGCATCAGGGGACCAGGCTTCTTCTTCTTCCTTCCACGGCCGGGGGTCGTGGCTACGATCTGACCGGGCTTCTCTTCGGCAGGC
Organism: Neofusicoccum sp. Z40; assembly: GCA_037356075.1. Taxonomy (NCBI): domain Eukaryota; kingdom Fungi; phylum Ascomycota; class Dothideomycetes; order Botryosphaeriales; family Botryosphaeriaceae; genus Neofusicoccum; species Neofusicoccum sp. Z40. Next base: position 90,711 of record JBAWJV010000030.1, on the reverse strand, counting down.
TCATCCTTCTCCTCCCATTCCGGGGAAAGAGCCTTTTGGGCTGCAGACAAGGCATCGAAGCGCTTCTTGTAGTCTTCAAACCAGAGGTAAAACTGCAGGTTCTCGGCATCGTGGGTGATGTAGACTAGATAGTCCATGAAGTCGCTGAGGGAGCATGGCTGCGGAGATCAGTATGAGGAAGCCTCAGTGCAAATCGAAGACTTACCGGCAACGCCTTGTTCGAAAGGATGTTCTCGAAAGAGAGGTCCTCGGGAATGCCCCTCTTGCCGCCGGCTGTGCGCTCGACATACCTCTGACACTCAGTCTTGTTCAGAGGGCCGTCCGAGCCTTGGACGTAGTCAGGGCGACGATAGAAAAGGATAGACATGATGAGATGTGATGGAAAGATTTGTCAATTGAAGGAGGGAGTAATGAGGGCAGAGCGCTGAAATAACGGTAGCGACAGAGACCAACGGCGAGTCAAGGAGCTAACGGCGAGGGAGCCACGCTGGTGGGAGCGGATGCAGCACGGGGAGCCGAAGCAACGGTTCAGGGCCACTCCTGATATACTTTGGAGTCTAAGGAGTGACGTGGAGGAGGGCGAGGAGAAAAAGGTTCGTCGAACGGCTGGCCAGCCACTAGTTATGCCACGCGACAGGCAGGCTAAGCTTGCGGCACAGCCAATGGGCGCGGAGAAAAATTCTACCCATGGCTAGATGGAGCAGTTCGTCTCGTTCAGCTTGCCCGCCGCACGTGCAGCTCTCGATTTCCCCTGCGTCTGGCGTGGGGTCACAGGGCAGGGACGATCTGGTGCGGACGAGGACGCTTGCTGGGATAGTCAAATGGGAACGGCAATCCAGAGCTAGCGGAGGTCGCCAGTCTATCGACGCAGAACATTGACGGGTTATTGGCAGGCAGCTAGCACGGGTAGAGTGTGGCGTCCCGCTAGCTCGGGAGACCGGTTGCCGGAAAGGGCTTGACGGCAGGTCAGAGGCTGGCTGTCATTAATCCGCGCGCGAGACCCGTCGCTGAGGTTGACCAAGCTCGTGCAGTGTCAGGGCTGGGCGGAGAGTAGTCATGGCGGCAAGGATCCGCGGCGCCGAGATCTAGCGATCCGGGTGGCAGGCGGCACAGATTGGCGCATCGCGCGCCACCAGATGCGGGCAAGCGCTCGGGGGGTCCGTCGGTCCCGCTGCTCAAGGGTTTCGTGAAGGTGCGCGCAACGTTCCTGCGGCAGGCGGGCGCGCGTGGAGGCGGGTCCCGACGCCGCATATCGACGGCTTGTTCTCTCTGAAGCGCGGAGGGCGGCGGACGGCGAGGCGCGAGTCGGTCCAGCTGGCGTTGGGAGATTTGCACTCGCCAATGACGCGAGATCGACGCGGGCAGAGCGCGTGGAGGCCGCTGAGGGCAGACTGCACAGCCGTGCTGCATGGCCAGGCGTGGGCTCCAGCGCGATGCGTTCTTTGCATGTGCCAGAGGCTCGCGTGCCGCCACACGGCAGGCTTGCTCTCTTGGGCGGCAGAGGTGGAGCTGGGAGGAAGCGTGGAAACGTCATCGGCCACTCGGGCAGCGTGGTGAGTATTGCTTGCTGATCGTCATCTCAGGGTCGTGCAGCCGCGCCGCAGCCGTGGGATGCGTCCTGGTCGGGTTCGACGCGGCCGCCCGGCTCGTGGAAGTCGCGCTCTTCGGCAGACAGGCGGATGCCCGCGGAGCTGTGCGGAAATGGGGCCAAGGAGCGACAGAGGAGGTGGAGAGGAGGGCGTCGGACGCGGTGCGCAGCTGACAGGCGGCCCCACAAGGGCGACGGGCAGAGTATGTGAGCCGCGTCGCTTGGGCGTGCAGCGACTAAGGATGCAGGTACGGCCCAGGCGGCTCCCAGCGGCGCGTTCTGCTGTGCCGGAGGAGCAGCTCGTTCCAGCAAGCGCGTGGGATCGCCGCGGGCAGCAAATCTTATAGACGGGGGGCCAGATCCTAAGGCTCAGGAGGCGGCCAGTCCGTCGGCCGGCAGGACGGGCGAGCGTTTCGCGCAGAGCGTTGAAGCGCAAGCGACGCGGTGGCATGTGGAGCAACGGTCGGCGGGCGCAGCTGAGGACGGCACTGACGGGCAGCGGCGTGGAGTCGTGGCGGGCGCTGGTGTTTCGCCATGCGCGGAGGATTCGGTGCGCAGCCGCGTCGCGGGTGCCGGGCTGCTGCTGTGCCGCGCGCTGCGATCGGTAATCGGAGGCATCCTGGTGTCGGTCGGCGCGATCCACGATCTCATTCCGCGCAGCCGGGAAGAGGCCTGTCGCAGGGAGTGCAGGGCCGGCAGCGCTGAGTGGCGCGGTGGACGCGGGCGGGAGAGGGCGCGATTGCCGATTGTCGGGCGCCCGCTGGCCGAGCCGATCTGGGCCCGCCCGCCCGGCTGCTGGTTTTGGCCTCCCGTGCCTCCATCGCCCGCTGCTTCTCGAAGACATATCGCCATTCGATAGTCGGCGATCGCACTCTCGCTGCCACCTCCGATGCCTCCGCCCGCGCCGCACGCGGCCAATCACGCCGTCCGCCGCCGTCGCCGCTGGCTCGACGCTGCGCACGGCGCCGCTCCCGGAGCCTCATCTCCGCATCCTCATCGTCGCCGCCGCTGCTAATGCCTCGTGCCTGTCCCGACTGCTCGTCGCGCCCCGTCCAGCCGGGAAAAATCCCCGCTCTCTGGGTGCCTCGCCCTACCACGCCGTTGCCGTCGCCGCGAGCCCTGCGTCTTCTTCATTTCCCACGGCCCGTCTCCTCCGCAAAAGGAGTCAATTCGATAGACCCAGGCCGCTGGCACCCGTTGCAATCGTGATCCAGCCGCCGTTGCACACCGCCCTAGGCCGTCTAATCGGCGCGACTGCCTCCACTGCTCACACAAAACCAATATCTCTTCTGGACAAGACCAATCCCGACTTCCAATCGCCTCAGGGGCTGCTGCAATCCGGCATCCTGGCACACCAAAGCCAAGACCATCGATCGTTGCCCTCCAGCATTCTCTTTACTACATCATATCGGCCCACGACCTTTCTTTTGATCCTGCGAGACGGCGTGCTGAGCTAAATTCCTCCCAATCTTCCCTCCGAAATATCCCTCCAGAATGATATCACCTGCCGCTCAAGCCCAGATAATCCTTTGCAAACACTGCTCATTCCTCCGAACTTAAGACTCCACAAAGTCCACTAGGGGGCTGATTTCGACGCGATGAGCTGTGTGTGCCACGCTGGTAAGGAGAACACCATTGCCGAGAGACAACCCGTCACTTCCCTTGCAAGCTAGCTAGGGTGAAAGAACTTTTCACCCCAATCAAAACCGCAATCTTCAAGGCAGCGTGGATCTGCATCCCTATGTAGCTAGGCACGAGTGGTGCAGAAACAATGCCGAAATCGAGCACAAGATTCCTCCACGCACGACATCTAACTTTGAGCTACCCGGTGTGATCTGGTACAATGTGAGTCAAGAAGCATTACCCCCTCCTCATTCTGTGCACCAGTCCCTGCTCGCTGGACTCACTACCCCTGAAAAATTCTCTTTTTCTACTCCCTATCCTTGTGACATCAGCTGCACCCTACAAAGCCACAATATTACGACTAAACGCCAATTCAGCTCCGGACAGCTCTGTTTGGAACATCGCCGTCATAGACGTTGGAGTCGAGAAATCTTGCTGCTACAAAGACGACGTTCCCTGAGCGAATGACACTTGCAGTCAAACTGATCGTCTCTTCACTTACCGACACAGCTGCATTGGCGAGCCTGTCGGCAATAATGACTGCCATAACATGGACAGTAGCACTCAACGCGAACCCGGACCATCCTATCGGTAGCCGAATTGATGCTGAATTGAGGTGTTCGGAAATCAGATCTCGCGACGAAAGCATTTGGTTGCAGCTTTCCGCCCCTATCAACAACTCCGCTTACTACATCACGGACGCATTAAACTGTTAGCCCGGCACGAACAGCCCCTTTACACACGAAGTTCGCGTCTCCTAGCACCCTCACGGACGTCCAGCGCAACACTACTGGTCAATATTGACTCTTCTCTCGGTGAAAAGGAGACAAGCTCTGAGGATCTATTTGGGAGCTTCCTTGCTGAATCCCCTGCCGGAGTAGCAATGGCCGAGAGGAAATATAAAGGAAAGCGGAGGTCCAGAGAACTGGTAGTGGGGAATAGTATCCCCGGCCTCGTCGTTGAAAATGATGTGACAAAGTCGATGAAGGCTCAGGTGCCATCCGATACGAGCATCGCTCTCACGGTCGAGCTCCATGGGAATGGACGAGCAATAATCCTGGGGCAAACACAGTGTCTAGTGCAACAGTGACGTATTAAGGACGCGGTTCGCTTACATTCGTGGGAAGCTTAGACATGTCAACCGGCTATGATACTACTCAGATTCTTGGATATATCTCGGACTCTTTATGATCAGATGCGCTCCACGACTCATACCCCATAAATATGCTCTGGTCTCAAATTTAATACTCGTTCTTGCAATAATGACAGCGCTCATGCCCACAATAGACGCAGGTCGGTTGGACAGACACGAGTTTAGGTCCGTCCCCGCATGTGCACTTTACCCGGTTAGTTCTGCTCCAAGTTTGACTAGGTGAAGGCTTATGTACGCAATACCAAGAGGCCTCGCCGTCTTGCGGTTGTTCGGAAAATGAAATCGATAATTCAACCTCTGTCATGTTGGTCCTGCAATAACAACACCTGGTGTGTCCGCACATGGGGCAATCAGAACTAGTTGGAGTGTTCATACTGTTGCAACCGTCCTTGCACTATTCAGGGTTAACTTCAATGAATGTCAGATTCGCGGACCGTGACTTACGCAGAACCAAGGCACATCGCGGAGCCAAAAGGGCCAGGATGATGATACAGCCTTGCGGATATTGAGTGGCCTCATTATAGTTTCGAGTTAGCCCAGTGTTGTCTCGTTGCCCGTGTCTGTATCAGATAACTTTTTCCGAGAACCCGCCAGCTTGAGTCCTTGAGACATGCTCATGAGGACAGGCTCAGGCTGAACTCAAAGAGCGGAGAGTAAAATACTGCTGTCTTGTGACCGGGTTATCGCATGTGTCACGTTGAACAGGTCCAACCAGGGATCGGCGCTGCCTATCGCCCTACAGGCGAGCGAGTAAGAATGTTGATCAAAGACGCCCGCCACCAGGCACTTCTCAGCCTCGTGAGACTAACAACCGTCTTGAAAACATTACGCCACGTCTCGCACTCAGAGAGGCTTTCGGGATCTGTTTTCTATTTCACGACAGATCATTGCATGAGGTCTGCTTCCTTTCGTTAGGTTTCACTCGACTTGGAATAGCGGATTGTCGCGATTATCTCACAAGGCTGACAATGCGATAGAGTTTTATTGGGATGGATCCGACACTCACCTGGGACAGACTGTATGCAAGACGACGAGAGAAGCTGTATGCTTCCGAAGTTGCTCGGCTCAGGAATATCGATGCACGATGGTTCGACCTTGGGAATCTTGGGCCTGCACCCAGCGAGAGACAAACCCTGGTCAGCAAGTTCCTCAGTCTCTACAGGAGAAGTTTGGATCCTCCAACAGAACTGATGTACTCAAAAATGAGTGCTTTTTTCGAAACAGTTCAATCAGGCCCTCAGCGGACCAGTGCCCTGCTGTACGATGAGAGGCGCGATGATACTGGAGGGACAACGTCGACGAGGCTGTGGGATTCGGAAGTAGAGCGTCCGGGTCCCGGTCAGTGTGGATACATGGACTATCCACCAACTGGGACTGCGATTTTCACTGCTGTCCTGAGCGCTTCAGAATTTAGGGAGCGAATGAGATTGCAATATCATCAGACCGTCGAAAACCCGGGAGAGTTTCCTGCAACCAGACAAAGTCAAGAGGAGGCATCGAAAAGAAGAGTAATGTCCGTGTCTGCTACAAGGAGCTCAAAATCCTCGACTGACATCCGTGCCCAGATTTGCTGTGAATATCACATCCGAGATCGTCCTCGCCATTGTCGATTCTATTGCCAGCCGCACAATTCCGGTCTTCCGCGGTTTTTGTGATAGCCACATCCTTTACAAATCCTTTTTCAGGATACATTTTGCAATCGTCAGGCAATGCCGCGAAAAGCTCACCCATCTTCTTATACGCACTGACATCCTGTAGGCCCAAATTTTCAATTTTGAGTTCCACATATCGTTCTACTGCTTGCGAAAGCCTAGACCCGATGGAGACCACAAGGATTCTCGCATACTTCAAGGCCAACCAATGCGACGGTCACGCGAGTTGCCTTTGTGGTGCGGCCCTCATGAAGACAAACTTTTGTACCACGAGACCCAAATTTCGTTCCTGGTAACAGGAGTAGATGAATGGCTGTGGACAGCGTATTGCTTTGTCGACACATACTTTGGTAACGAGTCGAAGTGGGAACAGTATCTGACAGAGGGGCTGGATCCCTCAACAGCAGGGACGTACCGTCTCAAATCCCCAATCTGGAATCCCCGCGAATACTTTTTAGCCACGTTAGAGCAACGCATGGCCCAAGCAACGCGAGAATGGGTCACTCTCGTCAACAAACTTGAAGAGCGCATGACCGCATATGTACGCTCCTACCCTTTGTATTCTCATGATATCTCTTTTTAGTCTAACCATTACTTCCAACAGGAAGAAGAACGACTGGAACAGAGACATTTGGGATTCACAGATGACCCTGACCTCACTCACACCGAGAAACTGACATTTACTGTGAAATCTCTCCGGCGCTTTCGCGACTCTATCTCCAGCACCATCGACGCCTGGGGCATATTTGAGCAGGATTACGTCCAGTATCTCCAGACAACAGGAAGCGAAGCTTTACGCCTGCGTTGGGACCGCTACCTCGGTGCTGTTCGGAGAGATATCTCTGAACTGAAATCCGTGAGAGCTCTGCTTGCTCAAAAGCTTGAGCTTTTTGACAGCATGTTGGATGGTGTGAGTTGAATGCAGGATTCAGCACTGGATAAGCTTTGCTGATATGCTCAGCTTGTGAACGCTTCCGCATTGAAGGAAAGCGCTGCATCGACACGACAAGGAGAGAATATCGGAATTCTGACCAAGATGACCGTCGTATGTATACAATTCCAGACCCAATAATTCAATTACCAAACGTATGGAAGATTGAGACGAATACTAAGAAGCGTACAGATTTATCTACCTCTTTCCTTGGTTACGGTAAGTAACCTGGATCCTTCGGGGAGTGTCTACTGATGCCATGATAGGCGGTCTTCAGCACATCGATGATACCAGAAAGTGGCTGGCTATGGACGGGATATTTCCTGACGCTTTTCCTGTTATTCGGTCTCACTGTGTATGCTGCTCAGGAACCTGACGCCTTTCTCAACTATGTTTTTAGAGAGGATCAGCAGCCTACACTATTGCTCACGCTTCGTGGATGTGTTGATCGGCTCAAAAGGTTTTTGAAACAGCATTAAGAAAGGCTCTTTACCGGAGATCGTCATGGAATGGATGAGAACCTTAGGAAACGATGTCGGCTTCAATGGCTATATCTGGAGAACACTGAGAGCCAACGGGCGGAATGGGGGCTCAGATCTGCAGGAAAGATCGATTAACTATCAGCTCGTTCCACCGAACAAAATTGTATTGACAAAGACCAGTCTACAGCATGTACCGTTCGAACAAAGCTCTCAAACAATCCTCCGGCTGCTATGCCGCTGTTCTACTGTTCATAGATAGCGCGAGCGCCCTTCTTTCATGCGCCCTTCTTTCATGCGCCCAGCCTTCAGCTTCACACGTCCGAAACGCAAACCCAAACCAGCCGCCGCACACATGCCCAGGCGTCATACTCTAACATGGTCCCCCACACTTACCTACACAGTTCCACACAGCGCCTGAATCCACCACCGCGCGCCCTCAAAATAACAGGCACCTACCTCCGCCGCAAAACAGGCACAGCTCGTACCTACCTCCACCAGGCCCGCCTCGCCAGTCCAGCCTCACCGACAAACCAACATATGTACGCGTATTACATATACACGCGTACCCGTCTCACTCAAGGCGCACCACCACCACCAGCACGACCCGGGCTCCGCGTTTCCGGTTCCTCGCGTGGCGCGGTGCAGGCCCTGCTGCTTCAAGGCCCCCCGGCGAGGCGCGCGGCCATCCGCCGCCGCGTCGGTACCAGCGGGTTGGGGGGACTACTAAAACGGGGTGTTTTCAGTCTTTCTTGAATTTCCTCGTTCGAGGGGAAACGTGGTGAGAGAGAGAAAAGGGGCGCGAATGAATATTGTTTTCTCGAAGCGGTGGGAGAATGGGGGCGTTTGAGAGGAGAGGAGGGAAGTGGATATGTAGGCGTGTTCTCCGACAGAACGGAAACAAGCTGGAAGCAGAAAAGCGGGACTGCCGCAGTGGTTTTGCGTGGGGTCCGGAGTCGAAACAGCGGACTCCGGTCTGAGCTGCTGCTGGGCAAGGAGATGGCGCAACTGCAAAACTCCCATACGGCCGGCCACTCTACCTACCAGTGAAGACCTGTTAGCTTCGCTCCGGACCAGCGAGGATGCCGAGCGAGCATGCTGGCCGACCAACAACTTGACTGGACTGGGCAAGACAAGGCATCACTAACCCCAGTACAGCACATTTACCCGCGCCAGGCGATGACCAGCTTATCCCCATCGAAGCACCACCCTCACCACCAAGACCCAAACCGTACAAACACGCACACAGAGAGAGCAGCGTGCGCAAAAACGCCACCCCGCCATAAGCCCAAAAATTCCGCCCCAACAACACCCAGCACGTGTACTCGCCCGGATAATCGTCCAATCATCGACACGCCATCCATTCAGCCGCCACGCCACCCGCACCATCGGCCCGGCGTCACGACAACCCCGGCCGGACTGACCATGCATGCATGCATGCATGCACTCCACATATTTACGTACCAAGCCGCTGGTGCAGGGAAAAAAAACAGAAACCGACGTAAAGAGAGATGGTGAAACAGGAACGAACGGCCGAATCAGCACGCGCCTTCTTGGCATCAGCGGTCCAAAACACCCCGTTCCCAAAACGGTGAATCCGAGAAACGAGAGAGATAGAGAGAACGGTCTCGAATCTCTGCTGTGCAGTGCGACCGTGTCGCCAATGCACCATCATGATGTACATACATACATAAATACAACCGGCATCGGGTAGCCGTGCCGGATCGACGATGGTGCAGTTGCAGTGCCGTTGGGTGGGGCTGGAAACGTCGATTCGATTCTATTCTTAAGATCTTCTCGACGGACTCAAGGCGGAGTAGTAAGTAGTAGCAGCACGGTGTTTAGCAGACGTTGACGTTGACGGCCCGATGGCAGACAGACAGAGGCAGCGAAAACGAAAACGAAACGCCTGCCATTGGCGCGGCGCGGATGGGGTCGATCCGTGCTCAACCGAGTCGACCCAAACCCAGGGGATGCGAGGAAAGAAGGGGTCAGGATAGGTAAGGCGGCCAGCCAACCGGGAAGCCTATGTTTGGGCCAAGCGGGTAGAAACCTTAACTCAAAACACTCGTCATCATTAGCGGCAGTGGACGACCTGTGCGGGTGGGTGATATGCTCTGCTCCCCTGGTGCTAGGTATAGCGGAACGCACATATACATATGCAGGAAGGAACTTGAGTGTGTGTGTGTGTGTGGCTCCAAAGAAGAAGCACCGATCGCATTGCTCAGCAGCGAAAAGTAGGTACAAGAAGGTTGGTAAGAGGGCAGCTCCCCCCCCCCTCTCCGCAAATGGCTCCCTCTTCTGGAAAACTTCTCTCCTCTCTGACTTCCCCTCCTCTGAATGACTCGAATGAACCACTTGAAACTCCCCTCCTATTTACACCACCCTCCCTCCTTCAGTTAAAAGACCGCTAGTTCATAAAACTGCTGAAATCCCTCCGCAAAGAAAGCAATAGAACCTTAGTAAAGGCTCCAGTCACGGACGTGACGGCGCAGCTTAGCAGCCGCGCCGGACCAGAGCGCGGGGCCGGGCATGGGGTAGCTGGAGAAAGTGGTGTACAAGTTAAACAAGATGCCGCTATCGGTCGGGGTGTAGAACTTTGTTGCAGACTCGCCGCCGGAGATGGCGGTGGAGCCAGAGCCGGTGACCTTGATGTTGATGCACTGCGGGTAAGCCTGGGCGCCGTTGGCCTGGCCGGCCGAGTGGAGGGCGATGATCTCGTGGCGGAGGACGTAGTTGCCGGGCTTGAGGGATGCGGGGATGGTGGTGGTGTGGGTGAAGTTGTTGGCGATGAGGTCGTCGGTGGACCAGGTGCCGGGGTTGCTGCCGGAGTCGAGGCCCTTGGCTTGGGTCTTGACGAAGGAGAGGGTGGTCTTGTCGACGGTGGTGCATTCGCCGTTGCAGGAGGCCATGTAGTCGATGACGGGGCCGTGGTGCGAGTCCGGCCAGGTGTTCCACTGGATTTGGACCTGCGAGCCGGCGGCGGCCGTGACGTAGGCCTGGCCGGGGGTGGCAGACTTGTGGCAGATGATGTCGCCGCTGGTGAAGGCGTCGGGGGCGACGAAGCCGTTGTCGAGGTTCTGGGCAGTCCAGCCGGGAACGCTGGGAGCCGGCGTCTGGTAGGCGAAGGACGGGTCGTAGCCGGTGTAGGTCTGGCCGCCGGCAGTGATGCTGGCAACGTGGCCGTGGGCGGAGACGGAGGCGACGAGAGCGCCGAGGGCGAGGAGGGAGTACATTTTGCTTGTGGTTTTGTTGTGGACTTGAAAGCGGCTAGCGCTGGAGAGAAGTACAAGAGAGAGAGAGAGAGAGAGAGAGAGAGAGATGCGGTGGAAGACAGTGCGTGAAGTGGATTGGACCAGCCTGGAGAGCAGGACTACATGGTATGGAGCGGCATCTTATATAGCTCCCGGCGGTTGAGAGGCTCCAGGAGCAATGTACCAAAGCGGCAGTGCGCCGCGGGCCCGTGTTAGATTGCACTTGATGGGAGTTGCAGCCTCGATGCCACGTCTAGGCGCCCAGCGGCCGCAGTTTCCTGGTTGCAGCACGCGCTCACGGCTGACAAGCTTTGCTACGACATTTTCCCGCCCAATCAGCCGGCTGCACGCGCGGCGGCAGTTGTCGGCGGCCAGGGACGTCGTGGCACGAGTCGACGCAGGCACACGAAGACGGCAGGGAGCGGCTGCATGACGGATGGGACGATGGGATTGCGATGGGAGCTCGGCCGGGGCGGGCGTGGTCCTGGGCGCAGGAACGAAACAGGACGCGAATGAGAAGGGATGAGACTGACAGGAGAGAAACACCAAGACACGCGAGAACAGCAAACAGGAGAGACAAACACAGCGATCGGCCGCCGATACTTGCCTGCGGAGGCGGCTTGTCGCTCGCGTATCTAGAGGTCCATGCTGGAAGTCATGCGTGTGCCTGGCGTCGCCGTTTTGGGCCTTGTCTCATATCGCGCTAACCGAGGCTTGACCTGTTTCGCGCGCAGCAATGAGGCAGAGACGACGGCCGATCGGTGGGGACGGTGGAGAGGTCGGCCGGGGGAGTCGCAATCAATCGAAGGCAGAGGGGCGTTTCCGCCCAGGCCAGCGTCGGCCCGGCGGCATCGAGGCCAGCCCTCCCGGCCTCCGCCAAGCGCTGCGCCCTGTCCGGCCCGCCGCCCATTGGCGGACGGACGCGCACTTCAGCCGCAAGAGGAACATGTTGCGCATTGCCCGTCTGCACACGCCCGAAGCAGCCGTCTCGAAGGAGTTTCGGGACGCTCCTGTGCGGCCGGGCCCCAGCGCAGTCCTCAAGCCTCTTGGCCCCTCGTATCCACAGGAAACCACCACCGCCTGATTTTGTGCTCGACGTCGTGACAAACACGCCGCCAATCGCTGTCCGCCCTCAGTCCAGCTGACCGCCGTCGGAGTCGCGAAAGCTCCTCGCATAGCCGTCCAGCCCGTCGAAAAGCGACAAGTCCGGATCGGGGCATCCGAGCGGCTCGATGAACGGCGCAGGCAGCATGAGCCCGTCCAAGACGGGCTTGGTATCTCCGTACATCATATTCAGGTATCTCGCGTTCATCAGCGGGCCGGCGCAGATGGCGAAGCACACCGCGTGGCTGCGCTCGTGGACGATGGAGAGCTTCGTGTAGTTACCGCCAGACATCTCCTCCACATCGATCCCTCGCCGGTTGTCGCGCTTGCTGTCCTGGTTGCTGCCGACGAAGAAGTCGTTCAAGAGTATGGGGTGCTTGTTGACGACATATGTACACGACATCCGCGTTCAGGTCCCGGAAGTGGTACGGCTAATTCGACGGACGCTGGTACTAATTATTGGGGATCCGCTCACCTCCGCTGATCTATCACACTCTCAGCACAAAATGAGGCTTGGATCTTCCCCGGTATACGTACGTAGTCAAGTCCGGTCTCCTCCCCCCGGGTGATGGCGAAGAAAAATTTCAGCGTCTCCCATTTCAGGCGTCCCTCCGGGTGCTCGCGGCTCCGGTTGGCGAAGAGGTTTGAAATGAATAGATGGGCTGCCATTGACCCAATCGCGGCATTGACCGGGCTGGTAAAGAAGTTCGGATTGTTCTCGACGCTGTCTGAGGTCCGCGCAAACTTCGTCATCCGGGACGCCGGCCTGCCAATTGTACAGGTCCATAAACTTCTTCATGCTGATGTGAACGTCATCCTGAAACGCGCCATTGCGGACGTCATAGAGGTCCAGGCGAGTAGGAGAGGCGTCGCCCTCGAAGGTGATGTTCTTGTCCACGCGCGGGTAGTGACCACCGATCGAGAAAGTCCACATGTCGCCGCCACCGCTGGAGGCCAATCCGACGACAGTCAGGAGCCCTCGCAAGACCCTCGCCGAAGCCCAAGACTAGGAGCATGTTAGTTGTTTGCATGCACCTTATTCAATGGACGGGAGACAACATACCGTCCTGCATAGCCGCGATGAGCTCGTCGCGGTTGGTGACACCATCACGGGAGATGTAGCCGCTTGAGTGTGGAGGTCATCATGTCCTACGAAGTTATTCGCGGGTTGACTTACTGGTTGGCAAGGGCTTCAGGCCGGGGCAAGGACCGCGAGCATCGCCGGGACCGGGACCGGGACCGACGAAGGCATGCGCACCAGTAACATCAACGAGTTGGTCGTGAGCATCGAAGGGAGTTTTGAGCTCGCCAACAGGGGGAAGACGGTCCGGCCGGAGTAGAGGGAGGAGTCGAAGAAGGCCCAGCCATGACCACGCTGGTGATGGCCATGAGCAGCGCGAGGAAAACAGCTCCCTGCATGGTTGGCAGGGCCGTTCTTGGTTAAGGCTAGTGAGCATGACAGCCGGTGCAATTGTCGGGTTTGCGAAGCGGAGGCGAAGTTGGCTTGCGGACCCGAAGTTGCAAGGGCGAGGGTGTTGAGTGCAAAGTCGATGGAGGACGGAGGCAGGGAGATGAGATTTATGGGCTGCCGCAGCTTAAGGCGGTTCTTGTGATGAATGTGCAGGAGGGTGACAACTGTGAAGCCCAGTGTGATTACCTACTTGAGCAAATTTGCGCAGGATTATGATTTCGGCTTTATATGAAAATTAACATGCTCAGGAAACTGAAACCGAGAGCATCGCCTCTTGAAACAAAACATTCAACCATACACCGTAGAGAGGAAAGAACGGCTCTATGCTATAGGCATATTACCGGGCCGGTCCGCGCTGGTTGCGGGTGGAGAGCCCCGCGGAGGAATACGGACCGGGCGATCTTAGCAGAAATCATATATCCTCCCCTGACGTCAAAATCAACTGCAATGATATTCGCAGTCGATTCCGGTAGTGCAATAACAGCGCATGCTTCAACTCCCTGCATGAGCCCGTGCAACAGACCAAACTCATCCAAGCTCCGGCAAAATGAGATGGAACGAACTCACTGAACAGGCGGAATTCACCCCTGGGCTATATCCATAGCATCCTCGCCCTTGCCAATGTCGACTGCGCCGCTTACTTCGTTGAAATCTTCCAACTCTTCGCTTACCGTCTTCAGCTTCTCCTTGACACTGGCGACACCCTCGAATCCTACGATATGCCGGGCTGGCGGGTTATCGTGACCACCAATGGCGGTCAAGGCATGTACTGTCTCGGCGATCAACGACGATCGCACGCCGGGGTCCAACATGGGGTACAAAGAAGTGATGGAAGGGGAAGATAGAAGGTCGCCCGTGGAATGCACATTTGTGGTACTGGCGGGCGAGAGACCTTCACCGTCGGCTGATGGGGAAGGGTGGCTCGCGAGACCGGTGGATCGGGTGTCCAGCTTGTCCAGCAAGCCGCTGAAAATCTCCCGGCACAGAGGAGCCGGGTTCACGTCCGGGGCGTATTCGTCCATTGGCGGGGCTGAGGTTATCCGATTGGTCAAGACGTTGACTTCCATGTTCGGCTGCACAATGGACATCTTGATGTTGAAGGGGGCTATCTCGTAGGCGAGACTCTGCAATAGCTCGGTAAGCAAGAGAGCACAAGCAGGGCTTTTTACCAGACACGTACATCACAGTAGCCTTCAATGGCCCATTGCGAAGCACAGTACATGCTGAGTCCTGGGGTGCCCAGATGGCCAGTGGTCCCTGTCAGCATGATAACATGGCCGTTCTTGGCGGCGCGCATGGCGGGCAAGACGGCCTTGATGATGTTGACATTGGAGAAGAAATTGGTCTCAAACTGGTCGCGGACGAGGTTCATGGTGCGCGTCGACTGGGACAGCTCCTCGACGGTGCCGACGACGGTCTCGCTGGAGCAGCCCAGCAACACATCGACCCTGCCAAAGGCATCGACGGCCTCCGCGACAGCGGACTGACATTGCCCGATGACTCTGAGGGACAGCAGAGGTCAGCATCGGAGAACAGAATCACATGAGTGGAGCAATTGATAAGCACGTGGGCAGCGCGCACCTTACCTCGCATCCAAGCCGACGACCCTCAGCCTCTCCTTCCAGCGCTCCTTGTCGCCCTCGGCGCGGCCGACGGCGTCGAGGAAGTCGCGGAACTCGTCGCTGCGGCCGGACTCGCGCTCGAACTCGGCGGGCAGCACGCCGGCGACGACGTAGTCGCCGTGCTCGAGGACCTGGGCGGCCAGGGCGATGCTGACGGGCGAGGTGCCATTCGTCAGGAACCACACGCGCGGGGCGTTGTGCGGCGGGAAGCGCGGCGACCGAGGCCGAGCTGGGCGGCCAGCAGCAGCAGCTCCGGGGGCGGACGACGACGACGCGGCGGGCGGCGAAGCCATGGATGGGCGCGGTGGTCACGAGGGCGGTGCGGCAAGGGTGGCAGTGGTGCTGCGGACCTCACGCATGGCGGTGCGCGCGGAGCGTGAAGAAGCGTGCGGAAGCGTTGAGATGCGACGCGGCGCGCGGAGATGCGGGAGAGCGAGAGCCGATGCCGAGTGTGCCGTACACAGTAAGTGCGAGCCCGAGCTGGAGTGCGCCGTCCGTAAGTGCGAGCCCGAGCCGGAGCGCGAGCGATGACGCAGCGCGCGTGTCCGTCCCGAGCGCGTCCGCCGCCGTTCAAAACCACGCCGCCCGCCGTTTCTCTGCGCCGCTGCACCATGTCGTTCTGGCGGTGCGCCCGCCGCTCGTTGTTCACCACCTCCCACCCGCGCGGCAATGCCCCCCGTTACAGGATCCCCATTCCCTCCTTCGACACTGCGCCGTTTCCCGTGGTAGACGCGTGTCCGTCGCCAACATGCGCCTGCCGCCCCGCGCCGACCTTCCCTGACGGCCTCGACATCGACCGCGCGCAGAATCTCAATGGCACCATGGGCTCCTACGCCGAGCAGATCCTCATCGCCACGGGCAAGGACGACTGGCACAGCCGGATAGAAGAAGACGACGACGCTCACTTGCAGCGCCAGCTGAAGGACGTCCTGGGGAGGAAGGGAGAACTCAGTGACGTTCGTCTCCACTGCGGGTGAGCACGGCGCGCGACGAAGGTGCCGAGTGCGCTTCTCAGGCCTGCGAGGTGCGGTGGACGTGGGCCTGACTGAGCCTATGCCTGTATATGCTCCTCTCGTCCTGCGCGCCGGATGCTCCAGCCGGGACTCTGTGCTGACGTTCGTGCTACAGCCCTACCACAACATCCTCATTACCAACGTCTCCTTTCCCGCTGCATCCTCGTCCCCAGACACGGCCTCGGCATACCTGTTCCCCAGCTTCAAGTACGTTCCCTCCATACCGCTGGCCGGAGACTCGGTCAAGGATTTTGTACGAGGGTTCGCCAAGCCAAAAGCGCTCCACCGGATGCACAAGGACGCCCTCACACAAGAAGAACAGGCGAAGCTGGTCCGGGACGAGAAGCTGCAGGGGCGGTTCGACGGCGTGCGAGAGGTGGATGAGATTCTCGTGCTGATATGCGGGCACGGCGGGAGAGATGCGCGCTGCGGCATCATCGGTCCGCTCCTGCGCGAAGAGTTTGAGGAGAAGCTGCAGGCGAAGGGAATAGACATCCGTCCGCAGCCCGATCTGGCTGCGCATCCGAAGCTTTCGGCCAGCGTGGGTTTGATCAGCCACATTGGGGGGCACAAGTACGCTGGCAACGTCATCATCTACATTCCCAGGACGCTGAAAGAGGCCGGGCATCCACTGGCCGGTAAGGGCATATGGTATGGGCGGGTGGGGCCGGAACAGGTCGAAGGCGTTGTAGAACAGACAATTGTGCAGGGCAAAGTGGTGAAAGACCTGTTTCGAGGGGGCATTGAGGACGACGAAGCCCGCACAATACTTAGACTGTGATCGGACATAGAAAAGTTTTAGACGTGTAAGACAAACATATTCCAGGGTGGTCGGCGGCAATGCCGATAGGGCTGAAACATACTCCGGCCAACGCTCGGCCGTTTGAAGCTTCTCTGCACCCACCACTCCACTCCCACCACCTCTCCTCCACCGCCCTCGCTCCAGCACCACCGTGAATGCCGCGCAGACTCGCCGCCTCATTCCGGCCCCATGCAGGCGTCCTCCTGGTACTAGGCGGCAGCGCAGTAGGCGGCTTCAGCTACCGCCACTGGGCCGCGAAAGACGACGACGCCGCCGAGTCCGCGACGCTGCACCCGCTCCGCTTCTCGCACTACACCATCGCCGACAGGCAACCCGTCTCCTCGACCAGCAGCCTATTCACGCTTCGCGCGCGCGACGCCGACGCCGCCGCCCAGCAGAGCCTGCTCGACGCGTGGTGGCAGCGCGCCGTGTGGAGCGTCGAGGCCAAGCAGCCGCAGCTACAGATTGCGCGCGCGTACACGCCCCTGCCGCCCACGCCCACGTCCCCTCCTCCTGCATCATCCGCCGACGATGCGGATGCGCAGCAGAGTGCCGCGGAACTGCGCTTCTTGATCCGCCGCGAGAGGGGCGGCGAGGTGTCCAACTACCTGCATCGCCTGCCTGGAGGCGCAACCGTCGAGCTGCGCGGCCCGCATGTCGAGTTTGAGATTCCGGAGGATGTGGGCGAGGTGCTGTTTATAGCGGGGGGGACGGGGATTGCGCCGGCGCTGCAGGTTGCGTATGCATTGCAGCGGAGGGGGCGGGACTCGAGGATGCGGATTCTGTGGGCGAATAGGCGGAGGGAAGATTGCGCGGGTGGGCGGAGCGACATGGAGGGCACGGAGGGCACGGGTTCTGGATGGAGGCGGTGGTTGGGGCTGGGACGGGCGGAGCAGAAGCACGATGGTGGCGCGGGCGAAGGAGAGAAGGGGGTCATTGTGCGGGAGTTGGAGGCGCTGAAGCAACGCGCGGCGCCGGGCCAGCAGCTGGCCGTGGACTACTTCGTGGACGAGGAGAAGAGCTTCATCCAGCCCGCTCATGTCGTGCGGTACTTGCAGAGCGCGAATCAGCCCGAGGCGAAGCGGGCAGGAGGATCGCGGCTCATCCTCGTCTCGGGCCCGGACGGCTTTCTGGAGAACTGGGCTGGCCGCAAGGTTTGGGCCGAAGAGGGCGAGATCCAGGGACCTCTGAGAGGAGCATTGTCCAAGATGGACCTCAAGGACTGGAGGGTGTGGAAGCTGTAGAGCTCGTCGGCGCAGCTTTTTCTCGCTCGACGACGATCAAGTGCTGATCGCGTCCCTGCCAGTGGCCGACGAGTGTCTCCATTCACCAAGAGAGCCTTAGAATATAAAGACCGCAGTATTTCTCGCGTCCTTCTTATCCCCGAGCCCGTCGTTGATGACCAGCTTTCTATCTCGGAATTCCCGAGTCATGGCCCCGGCTTGTCCTTCCACTTCCAGGCATCCGCGAGTCTGCAGCCCATAGATGCACATGAGCCGCTTGCGTGGCTGGCCGGCGGAATCATACCGCTCCACTTCTAATCACCCACCGCCCCCGACTTCGCAAAAGTACGGATACATGTCGGCGCATTCCCCAACGCTCGCCATGCCTTGCGCCAATGTCTTGAGCCCGACTGCCTTCAGCCATGGCCCTGAACGAGGACATCGAACGACCGGACGAGAGCGCGGCCGCCGAGAAGGCCAATGGCGTGACGAGCTCAGCGCCCATGCCTCCCCCGGCCGACGATGAAGCCAGGCCCGCCGTCTTTTCCTCCACCTTCCAGGAGGTTTTGTTTGTCGCGGTGGCGACTATGGCCATTGCCATGTCTTCGCTGACCAACGGCGTCGTCACCGTCCTCACGTCGCAGGTCCAGAACGACTTGGGCATGACCACCGCCGAGCTCACCTGGTTGGCCGGTTCCTCTTCGTACGTGCTCCGATGCTCTCACTTCACATGGTTCTGACGCACTGACGTCTCACCTACAGCCTATCTTCTGGCTCTTTCCTGCTCTTCTTCGGCAGGCTGGCCGATTTGTTCGGCCGCAAGACGCTCTTCATCGGCAGCATGGCCCTCTTCGCCGTTTTCTCCCTGGCCGCCGGCTTCTCGAAGACGCCGCTTCAGCTCGACATCCTCAACGGCGTCATGGGCCTCATGTCCGCCGCCGCCGTCCCACCGGCCCAGGGCATGCTGGGCAACATCTACCAGCGACCCTCCAAGCGCAAGAACAAGGTCTTTGCCTGCTTCAGCGCCGGCAATCCCATGGGCTTCGTGTTCGGAAGCATTTTCTCCGGCATTGCGGTGCAGCTCTTTAATTGGAGGGCCAGCTTCTTCCTGTTGGCCATCATTTACGTCGTCATTGTAGGCATTGCCATGTTCTCCGTCCCGGTTGATCACACGCAGAAGGAGAAGATTTCCGTGCAGGCGTTGAAAAAGTTCGACGTCCTCGGCACGATATTGACCGTTGCAGGCATCGGCATGTTCTCGTCGGCGCTGAGGTCGGTATGCCCCCTGCTCTGAAAAGGATGCACGCTTACATGAAGCAGTCTCGGCTCGGACGCAGCAGATGGCTGGAAGACACCCTACGTCCTGGTTCTTCTCATCCTCGGCGCTCTTCTCATCGTCGGTTTCGTATTCTGGGAGAAGTGGTGTCAATATCCGCTCGTCCCAATGAACATCTGGAAGGACAGGGACTTCTCACTGGTCATCACAATCCTGCTTCTCGGGTTCTTGGCTTTCCCCATCATGGCTTTCTGGATTTCGCTTTACATGCAGAAGATCAGGGACTACTCCGCCTTGATGGTCGCTGTGCACATGCTGCCAATGGCCATTGGTGGCATCATCGTCAACGTCAGTATTCCTAATGTTGCAGCACGTCTACACAAACCCAAGCTGACAAGCTCCAGATCATCGCCGGCCTCATCATGCACAAAGTCTCCAACACCCTCCTAATGCTCACCGGCGCCATCGCCTACACCGCCTCCTTCCTCCTAATGGGCCTCCAAAAAAGCACCAGTTCCTACTGGGCCTTCACCTTCCCCGGCCTCCTCCTCGCCGTCATCGGCGCCGACTTCGAGTTCTGCGTCGCCAACGTAAGCTCATCCCCGAATCACATCCACCACCGCTAACAACCCTCCCAGATGTACGTCATGTCCACCCTCCCCCCCACCCAACAATCCATCGCCGGCAGCATCTTCCAAACCGTAACGAAACTCTGCGTCACCATCGGCATGGGCATCAGCACCGCCATCTTCGACGCCGTCGAGGCCACTCCCTCCTCATCCGGCTACTACGCCGACGATCCTATCGAGCCCTACGCTGCCGCTTTTCTGTATTGTGCGGGTGTTGCGGCGCTGGGGATTCCGCTGTGCTTTTGGTTGAGGATTGGGACGCAGGGGCATGGGGCGAAGGGTGGGGATGTGGGGGTGGTGGTGGAGGAGGGGGGGAGTATGGATGGGGAGAGGAGGAGTGCGAGTGTTGTTGGGGAGGGGGAGGGGGAGGTGGAGGCGGAGGCGGAGGGGAGGGGGAGTGGGGGTGGGGTGGGGGAGAGGGGGGATGAGAAGAAGGAGGTTGTTTGAGATTAGTGCGGTGAGGGGGTGATGTCTGTCTTGTGTACGAAAAGTCTAGATGCATGGATTATGCTGTAATATCTTCAGACTGCCTACTTGATGACGAACGGCTATTCACCTCGCAATCTGTAGCCACGTGGCGGATGAAATACGGGACGCCCCGGCGCCCGGATCTGGGGACTGCATGGTGAAGCTGATTGTGCAGGATTTTAAGGAACACTGCTTGCATCTTGTGTATCAGGTTTGCGGTTTGTCTTTTGTGGCGACTGCCTGGCGATGATCTCTCCACATCAACTCAGCATCCTGAGCACAGATAGGTACAGCAAATCCGATGCATTTCTCCGACTATGGCCATCAAATGAATGATATGTTCCAGATTGTGTCACTCCTGGTGCTTCTTCAAAGTCTTGAAAACGCGCCCCAGATACCGTGCAGTTTGTATCCTCTTCATTGGTAGAGCACAGCGATCCACCCAGCACAATTTTCGCCCCGCGCAAGTGGTCTCACGCACCTCAATCAAGTCCATGAGAAAGCTACAGCTAGAAAGGTTTTGTCATTAGAGCTCCTATGTCTGCTACTGAGAAAGTGGTCGTGAAGGTTTGAGCCGATGAAGAAGAGTTGTTGGCCAAAGTCAATTGTTAGCTCTGCTTATCCGCCAAACATCTCTCGCGTAGCTGAAAGGGAAGCAAAAACCCTGCGCACCAGAAAAAAGGCCAAAAGCAATCAAGAGTCCTAACTAGAGTTCGACCCACTACGCAGTTCAGAAGAAAAGGCTGAAAAGAAAGAATGAGAAATTGATCGGAAGGGGGGTTTCATCGGGTGAATTTCAATTCCTCCTGAGCCATATTCCGCCATAGGTAAACGAGGAGTCGGAAAGTCGGTATAGCTATATGCCGGTAAGGAAGTCAGACACTTCCACACTGGGCATGGATCCTCCGAAAGCTTGGAAAATGAGGAAAGAAAAAGAGAAGTTGTAAAAAAAAGAAGAGAAAGAGGGATCGCATAAGCTATAAGCTTGCGGGGTTTGAAAAAGCGCTGTCAAGAGCCGAAAAGTAGAACCAGAAAAAGAAACACCAGAAGATACCATCCGGAGAAGTCGATGTTATGTTTTTTCTGCGTGTGGCAGTCCGAATGATGCTTCAGCTCCGGCTTGGGGCAGAATGTGAGCTATTGCCGGTGATGGAAGGCCGGTGATAATGTTTGCACAAGGGCTGAATCAATATAGATTATGGCCTCGTGTGCTGAGAATTCAGTGGGAGATGTCGAACTCGTGGAAGCCAGATGATCCTCCCGAGTATGTCATGTCTACGGAGAGGGCATGTTATCTTTTCCTCAAGTTTGGTTTGCAAGGAGAAGCCAGTCTGAAAATTGCTGTCGCAAAGATTTCTCGGCCTCAGACTTCAAGCCAAACAACTGACTTAGCCAGTACCCGGCTGGTGCTGAAGTTCTCTCCGTTGCTGTTTCCAAATGCCATGACAGGAGGGCTTATGACGATCTTGATCCTCTTGCCGTCGCATGAGTCGTCTTCATCGTCATCAAGCTTGTGCAGGCGATCCGCAGTCATAACCTCTGAGCGGACGTCGAAGCTCTGGTAGAGAAGATCCGAAGAGCACTGCCACTTGAAATAGGCACGTTGCGTCTGCAGACGGGCGTACAGCCACGCAGCTCTGGCCACGAGATCATACAGCTCGTAGTCGCGGTGCTGACACTCGTCTCGATCCAGTTTTCGCAGAATGTGCGACGCCGGACCTTTCACGAATCTCAAAGCGATGGAGTCGAGGAGCTCCTTCATGTGCTCCGAAGTGATCAGCTTCCCATCAACCTGGATTTTCGAACTGGCTGGGTTAGGGAAGATCATCCTCAAGAGTTGAGCACGCCAGGCGTTGGCTTCGGGCTTGTTCTCTGCCTTCAAGTCAGCTCCTGAGCTGAGGCGTTTCGTTTTGCGTCGACTTACTGTTTTTTCAGCCGAGAGAATATATTTTTAACACCGTAGCCTCGGAAGCCGCATCGATATTCGTCGGATCCCGCATGATGTAAAACGGGTTGGAGAACATGTAGTTATTGAGATGATCGGAGAGAAGCGCTGTCAAGACGAGAAAAGGATGCTTGAATAAGCAGAATTCCCGCGCATTCTTAAAGAACGCGACTCTAGACACTTCCTCCGCTAGGATGGACCATTGTTCATCCAGCATATCTGGCAGATCTCCAAAGGAGGGCACACAGTAGGACTTGGCCCATGACCGGATGTCTTTGTATAGTTGCACGAGGAATTGGCGAGCGAACGCGTCTTCTTCAACAAACCCGCCAGTCTGGGCCAGTTTGAAGGTGCTTATCTGGGCACTGCGAAGGTCTTTCATGCAATGCTCCAGCTTCTGTTGTGTTTCCTCGAGCTCTTGGGTGCGAGCGTCATCCTGACGCTTGTAGGCCTGGATAGTATTGGATAAATTGGCCATTCGCTGCTTGTACAACTCATTAGCGGCTTGCTTATCCCGGCATGCTGTCTCAAGTTCAGAGATTCTGTGCAAGCATTCCCAGTGTGCTTGCTGGAGCTCACGGAACTGAAGCTGCAGAATGGAGTTCTGGGGCTCCGATGCTTCAAGGCCGCGCGAAGAGCTGTTCTTGTGGACATCGGTGCTGGTTGTCGCGTCATTAGAAAAGTAAAGTCCAGTCTCGACATCATGCTTGGCAAGTGAGTGCTCTTCGAGAGAGCGTCGTCTGGATGACATGTTGCCATCGGGATTGTGACGGGTTGGAGCCTGAGCTCTTCCGAAGACCTCAGCAAGGAAATCCATGCTCTGAGAGCTTGACGGTACCTTGTGTGAGCGACTGTCAATGAAGCGCGGTCGATGCAGGAGGAGATGGAGGTGACTCTGACGGGTGGTGGGCGAGGAGGTCAGGGTCAGCGCAGTGTTTGCAGGCGCGGCGGAAGATGCAAGAAAGAGGTGGAAGTGCAGGGAGCGTGGCGGAACTGCGACGGGAAAGTGAGAGGCAGCGGCCAGACTAAAGTGGAAGGCACGCGCCTCCACGTGCTGCACATCTCGGCCGCGCGCCCTTCCTCTACCTCTCTTCAACCTCTCAGCACCTTCATCCTCTAAACGCGCCCCCTCCACCGCTCGACGTCGGTCCCGGACTCACACTGCCAACATGGGCGATCGCCGTCACAAAATCATTGTCGGCCTGGACTATGGCACGACCTTCTCTGGTGCGTTCGCTCAGCCTCACCTCACTTTCAGAGCCTGTTGCGCAATCATTCAGCTCCGCACCATTGCCGCTGGCCATGCCAAATCACTATCGCTAATGAAGAAACAGGCGTCAGCTACGTCACTTCAAACGAGACCAGCATTGACAAGATCGAGGTCCTCAATCAGTGGCCAGGCACCTCCGAGACCGTCTCAAAAGTCCCCACAAGTATGGCCTACGCATCCGAGAACGAGAAGCTCAACGTTGACAAGTGGGGCTTCGCGGTCACTGCCAGCATGGAATCGTACATGTGGACCAAGCTGCTCCTCGACCGTAACACCAGAATCACTGAGCTCGACGATCCTTGTCTGAAGGATCTCTTTGGTAAAGGCACGCTGAGGTTGCCTCGCAACAAGACGGCGGAGCAGGTCTGCACCGACTACCTCAAGGGTCTCTATGATTACATGGTTAGCACACTTTCCAAAAAATATTCTCCGGAGATGTACGCGGTTACTCCCGTGGAGTGCTGGATAACTGTTCCTGCAATCTGGAGCGATGCTGCGAAGGATGCTACGAGGAGCGCCGCCCTCGCTGCCGGCTTCGGATCCCGGCCTTTTGATAAGATCAACCTCATCCCAGAGCCTGAAGCGGCAGCTTTGGCTGCCCTCAAACCGCACCTACTCAAAATTCCCTACTCCGTCGGTTACCCTCTACGGAATTTTGAGGTTTTCAGTCTCCCATCAAGACTTCACAGATCAAGAAGAAAAGTTATAAAAGAAGAACAAAGAAGTAGCAAAAAACATTCCGTGACAAAAGGCTGCCGAACGGATATCAGACTCCAGGCCTCCGGATCATACATGGGTTGCAGATCACTTCATGCTGGGTTGCTTTCCTCACTTTTTCTTTTCTGCTTCAGTCCCAACAGTCAAAAGGCTATTTTGAAGAAGCGGGTGGCGAAAAAATGACGACAGGGATCTGCAGAGGCACCATCACTTGCTAAAACAGAAAGTGGCAGATAGGTTAATACCAATTGATCTCTCTACAAAACCAATCTGGACATCAATGATATGTATCAAAGACTCTTTCATGTTGACTGTATATACTGCTCTGATTATAGTGCACCTTAATTGTTTCACAGAATCATTAATCTTCTATACTGAAGCTACGTCTCTAATAAACCTGGATTTCAACGTCTATTATCATCAGCAAGAGGACTTCGTTCCCCTGCCTGGAGCATGGCTACCACTCATCTGAACACAACACCCTATCCGCGACCACATACGGGCATCTCCCCGCTTTTCACTAAAGACCAAGCTGCAAAGGCGAAGGCACCCAGCGCCACCTTCGTGCCCATCATCTTCTCACCCATTTCCTCACCACCCCCTTCCACTCCCGCTCTCACGCCTCCCAGCGCCCATCCCCCTCCCCCAGACCACTCAATTACCTCTCCCGTACCGATCTGGACAGACAGCCTACAACCCGCCACTGAGACATCCAGAAAAAGCACCCCAGCCAGCCACCAACACAACCGAGCCTTCTCCGCAAGGGAATGGGAGTGAGACAGTGAGACCCATCCGTGACTTCATCCATCATCAGACGGACAAAAACTGTCAGACAACCTACCAACCAACTCCCCAACACCGCCCCCCTCCCCCAATCCTTTAGCAGCGGCACTATATTGCTAGAAAAAAAAAGGGGGGGAAGGACAGCACCAACCTATCCATCCCCTCCCAGCCCCCTCCGAAGACCTGCCTACCTCCAACAAACCCGAACCACCCGATCGCTAACCTCCCCCCAAAAATTCCAAAGGGCGCCAAAAAAAAAAAAAGAAGCCAAGCCAAAAAAAACACGCACAGCCACACTCTCCCGGCTGACACAGAAAAAACCTCCGACACAATCACAGAATTCCAAATCAAAAAATTCCCGAAATCCTGAGGGTGTGGGTGGGGTCCGGGGACTGGGGTGCGTGAAGGGCATCAGCGCCCGCATGTTCGGATGGACGGATGGCATGGCACGGCATGGTATGGCACGGCATGGCATTGACCTGAATAGAGTTGAAGTGACTTTAGGGTATAATGATCGGAGGCAGGGAAGGAAGAGTGCCAATCTCATTCGACAGATTGACCACGTACGGTAGCCCTCTCTGCGTACGTCATTCCCGTATTAGTTCTTTGACGCGCGTGTCTCGGAGATGGAACGAAGGGGGCGCAGGCGCAGGTACGCGGAATAACGTGATTCGGATGGTTTCTTAGTCATCGCCGAAATGCGAGTGCGAGAGGATTTTCGGATTCGGGGGTCGGGGGAGTGACGTATCACGACGCAGCGATTTTTCATGCCCGACATTGTGTACTGTGTAGCATCGGCAACGAGTTTTCAAGATGCATCGTCACGGGAGCATGGCGGTATGGTCGTGAGGACTTCGTATTGCGGTGGTAAACAGCAAGCATTTCTAGGCTAAAATTCTGCTAAAAGGGTCGTCGTCATCCGCCATGAACACCACCTTTTCGCAGCCTTTTCCCCCTGCTAGCTTACCACACGCACGCGAGATGATTAACGCACGCTTGTCCTCTGCCACCTCCACCAGTGTAACAAAAACCACCCAAATTTCTTGACCGCCATTTTGGTAAGAGATGTAGAGCAAGCACGAGGGAGAAGGCGTGACCGAGGCCGAGCGAGATTATCGCCCAGAGGCATGCCATCGTCAGAACTACCATTGCACATGAGCCTTCGCTGCGAGACGTGTTAGTGAGGCGAAGAGCGGGCCGGACGATGCGCGACGAACCTTAGAAGCACTTGCGGTGGACAATGGAAGGACCGCTCTCGTCGTACTCCTGCTTGGAGATCCACATCTGCTGGAAGGTGGACAGCGAGGCGAGAATGGAACCACCGATCCAGACCGAGTACTTGCGCTCCGGGGGAGCAATGATCTTGACCTTCATCGAGGACGGGGCCAGGGCGGTGATTTCCTTCTGCATACGGTCGGAGATACCGGGGTACATGGTAGTACCACCAGACTAACGTCTTGTTAGCGCTGCGCTAGCGATGCGAGGATGATGCTTGCGCCGCAAAACTTACCATGACGATGTTGCCGTACAGGTCCTTCCTGACGTCGACGTCGCACTTCATGATGGAGTTGAAGGTGGTGACGTGGATACCGCCAGATTCGAGACCCAGGACGGAGGGCTGGAAGAGGGCCTCGGGAGCACGGAAGCGCTCGTTGCCGATGGTGATGACCTGGCCGTCGGGAAGCTCGTACGACTTCTCGAGGCTGGAGCTCTGGCTGGCGGTCTGGATCTCCTGCTCGAAGTCCAGGGCGACGTAGCAGAGCTTCTCCTTGATGTCACGGACGATTTCACGCTCGGCCGTGGTGGAGAAGGTGTAACCGCGCTCAGCCAGGATCTTCATGAGGTAGTCGGTCAAGTCACGACCGGCCATGTCGACACGCGAGATGGCGTGGGGAAGAGCGAAACCCTCGTAGATGGGGACGACGTGGGTGACACCGTCACCGGAGTCGAGGACGATACCGGTAGTACGACCGGAGGCGTACAGCGACAGGACGGCCTGGATGGAGACGTAGAAGGCCGGGGCGTTGAAGGTCTCGAAGACGATCTGGGTCATCTTCTCACGGTTGGACTTGGGGTTGATGGGAGCCTCGGTCAGCAGGACCGGGTGCTCCTCAGGCGCCACACGCAGCTCGTTGTAGAAGGTGTGGTGCCAAATCTTCTCCATGTCGTCCCAGTTGGTGACGACACCGTGCTCGATGGGGTACCTCAGGGTGAGGATACCACGCTTCGACTGTGCCTCATCTCCGACGTACGAATCCTTCTGGCCCATACCAATCATGATACTGCGGGATGCGTCAGCGGGCGGCGCGGTGCGGGGCACGCGGGCGAGGAGACATACCCATGGTGGCGAGGACGACCGACAATGGAGGCTGCGGCGGACTTAGCGGCGTGTTCTCAGAGCGAGCAAGCTGCTGGCGGGCGCCGGACACGCGTGCGGACGGGCGTCGCGGCGGCCAGCTCAGCAGGAGGCGGGGGAGACTTACGGAAGACAGCGCGGGGCGCATCATCACCGGCGAAACCGGCCTTGCACATACCCGAACTGAGAGACGGTCAGCTCAGCTCTGTCCATCGCGGTGCGCGTGTGTGCGGCCGCGGCGAGATGCGTCGCGGCGCGGGGCGGGATGGTGGTCGCAGCCAGGAGGCTGGCCGGACCCCACACGCGAGGGGGCAGGCAGCGCGATTCTTACCCATTGTCGATGACGAGGGCCGCAACTTCTTCTGCAGACAGGCAAAGGCGTTAGCAGGCGATGGCTCGGAGGGCGAGGCGGCAGCAGGCGGCAGGGGATGGGCAGCGGCGGCAGCTGTCAGGAGGTGCGGGAGCGGACGTGGGAGTACGTACCTTCCATTGTGGCTGATTAGGAGGATGTAGAGGAGAAAGCGAGCAGAGGATGAAGCGAATTAAATGCGAGGGGACGCGGGCGTGGGCGGGGAGCAGCAGATGGCGGACTGCTGGCGGGTGGTCGGGGGATGGATGTCGTTGACGTGGAGTTGAGAGGAAGAGCGGTCTTACGGGCAGGACAGCTGGGCTCAGGTTCTGTGCGGGAGGCGAGGCCGTGCTAAATAAGCGGATACCCAACGTGCATGCCACTTTAGGGGACGGCGAACAACAACCTGGTCTGCGCGCAACGCTGCAGTCACCACCGCCCGCCAACCGCTGCCTGCTGGCGCTTTTATAGCCCGCCGCCCGCCAGGCAGCGCAATTCCTGCGACGCAGCGCCGCGACGTCCACGCGTCGAGC
The DNA here is from genome assembly GCA_037356075.1 of Neofusicoccum sp. Z40. Lineage (NCBI taxonomy): Eukaryota > Fungi > Ascomycota > Dothideomycetes > Botryosphaeriales > Botryosphaeriaceae > Neofusicoccum > Neofusicoccum sp. Z40. Next base: position 62,470 of record JBAWJV010000030.1, on the reverse strand, counting down.
CCGCCACCGCTGACACGGGCTCTTGGCGGCTGTGCAGGCAGCGCTGGACCGCCCACCGCCTGCCCGCCGCTCCCGCCCGCTGCCCACCGCCCACCGCCTGCGCCATCCCCACCGACCGCACGCCCGCAATTCCAGAAGCCGCCAAGAATAGATGCAGCCCCTTTCCGCGCCCGCGCCGACTCGCTGCGCGCTCCTGATTGACGCGCGCCGGCCCATCGCAATATGCGTCACGTGCAATGAGGGGCAGCGGCAGGGAGCGGACGCCGCCGGCGGGACCTCCAGGGGCGGAGCCCGCTGCCACCACCGCGATGCGCGAGATCGCGGCGACAAGCTTCGCGATATGCTTACTTATCCGCCCGCGCTGCCAGGCGAGCGCGCGATCGGGCGTGGCAGCCTGTGCCTGCGTGCGCGGCCGCTGGTCGAAGCCCGCCGAAGCCCGTCGCTTCTTCCCGCGCCTTCGTCATCGGCAACAATTTTGTGGCGCGCCCGTGATATACATCGCTGCCCGCCGCCCGCCGTGACTCCCCCTCCATTTCCGCGTCCGCACGCTAGACCCGCGATCTATCGACGACAGCCGCCGCCATGAACGATCCGCGCCTGAACAATCTCCTGCGATGGGGCGTCGAGAACTCCGAGGCCACGCGCAACGACCCTGCTGCCAGCGCCCGCCAGCCCAAGTCCGACCTGACGCCCGACGTGCTGGCCGCGCTGCTGGGCGGCCCGTCGGACGCTGAGCTGATGCGCGAGTCCATGCGGGCCATCACCTCGGAAGAGACGGACCTGGAGAACAAGCTCACCGCTTTCGACAACTTCGAGCAGCTGGTCGAGCAGATCGACAACGCAAACAACCTGGAGCCGCTGGGCCTGTGGCCGCCGCTGCTGCAGCAACTCGAGAGCGAAGAGGCCGAGCTCAGGAGGATGGCCGCGTGGTGCGTTGGCACGGCCGTGCAGAACAACGTCAAGGCGCAGGAGAAGGTGGGTCTTGCCTCTCGTGTACGCTGTTTAGGGGCGATGCTGACAGATGACGACAGCTGGTGCAGAACAATGCCATTCCCGTGCTCGCCGCCATGGCTGTCACCGACCCCAACCAGGGCGTGCGCAAGAAGGCTATCAACGCCCTCTCCTCCGCTACCAGAAACTACCAACCGGCCTTCGATGCTGCCGTGCAACACCTGCCCGATCTGTACCATGGCGGCAGGAAGCTGGACGCCACGTCGATGGATGATGTTGACTCGGTGATCAACAAGCTGCGCGAGGAGAGTGCTGCAAAGGCCTAGAGCTGCGTAAGAGCTTCAGTTTGCATACACCGGCGTTGAGGAGGAAAAGAAAAAGAGGACCTGGATAAAACCGGAGGGACGGCTTACTCTGTGAAGAGGGTCACGGCGTTTACGGTCACAATGGGCAAGAGAGCTCATGAGAAGAATGAGCCAGGGTATCAGTTAGTATCGGGTATCATAATTCTATGAAAGAATTGACGCAACTCGCTGCAGCCTTTGCTGCCAGACATATTCTCCATCGTGCCTCAAAATCTTGCAACGTGCTTCCGTCCGATATTCTGCTGCCTAGAGTCCCATTAGCAAGACCCCACATGCCAACAATACGTATCCGACTAACCTTGGCAGCCATCGATATCCGGGATCAAAGCGTCTGGGCATCTCCCGGCGCGAATTCGTATCTGCCTTGTCCCACAAAATTTCTCCACCTACAGACATCCCATCACCAACCCCACCAAGTCCACAAACGCCTCCCTGCTCATATCCTTCTTCTCCAACCCCATGCCCACAACCACCATCCGCCGCTCCTCTGGGTCCTTCGTCGCAATCGCGCTCGCTATCTGCGTCGCCAACAGCTGACCCGCCGTGTCGCGCTCCGGCACGGTGCCACCCAGCACAGTCGTCGCCGTCAAGTGTGCCATAGGAAGCAAATCGAGGTTCGACGCCTGGTCCTCCGGGTCGGCGTCATCCTCGAAGGCAGTAGGCGGTGCGGCAGTCGAAGTCGGGTCAGCGGTGGGGTGGTCAAGAGGGACGTGGACCTGCAGGCGGACATGTGAATTAGCAGCTAGCAGCAGGTGTGACGCGGGAAGCAGTTCTGTCGACGAGGGCTTCTGAAGAAAGGCATAGGAAAGAGGGCGAGGCTCGGAGGGGAGAATTAGACGCACCCAGTGCGCCAGTCGGCCGCCCTGCGATATAGTGACCATGATCTTGTCGGCGAACCTCAGCACCATGACGTCCGTAGGCACGCCGTCGACTTCGCCGGTGGTGTTGCGCGTGCTGGCAGGGAAAGCCTCGGGGTTGACGGGGAAGTCTGGCATGTTGAATTGGTGCCCGCCTGCGCTCTCCGTCTCCGCGTGGTGTAGAGTCAGAAAAGGACGCTCGTCTCGAGGCCTGGTGAGTGCGTTGCACACGCAGCGCTGGCGTCGAGCTTCACTTCGCATCGGCGTTTGCGCGGGCAACCTCCGAAGGCGGTGAGTGAGTGTCTGGCGCTCGGACCATCCATTTTTTCCCCAGAAGCTCGCCAGCGCCTGGGAATCTTGTCGCCGCAACAGCCTCTCCTCTGCGCCGGCCGCACCCCGCCCCTTCATCATGCCCAAGTTCGTGCCCCGTCAGCGGAAGCACAAGCATCGTGTGCGCGAGGAGGAAGCGCGCCAGCTGGCCGCTGCGAAAGTCGGAATTCAGGCGAGCGACGATGCGAATGCCGATGTTATCCTGCCGCCGGGCAAGGCAGAGAAGGAGGAGAAGAGGAAGAGGCTGAGGGATGAGCTGCGCGCGGCCCAACCGGCGAGTAAGATCAGCGCAAAAAAGCAGAAGAGGCTTGACAAGTACATTGTATGTTTCAGACAGCGGGGCCGAGGAAGACTTCTTGACAATGCTGCTGCGCATTATACCGGTGTTTGCAGCGCTGGGTCTACCAATCTCCTACCAGAATGGAGCTAATTCGCACGCGTGTGACAGGACACCAAGCTCAAGAGGGAGGAGAACCTCGACCTCATCAAGAAGCTCGCCGCCCACAAAGTCGATACCAGCCTCTTTCAAAGCTCAAAGCAGCTCAGCCATACCACCAAGTCGAGGCGAGACATCCTCTCCCGCGCGCTGCAGGAAAAACAGGCTGGAATTGACGTCGACAAGAACGAGAGTATCCTCAAGGACGTGTCGCGGCCGGAGAAGAAGGACCTGGGATATCATACCGATTCAGAAGACGAACGCGACGGGGAAATTGAAGAAAATGGGCAGCGTGTCGCAGATGGCGCCGTTCAGACGCAAAAAGAAGAGCAACCAAAGGAGGAGGACAAACCAGCGCAACCTGCAACCTCTTTTGGAGGCGGACTGAAGAGGCCGCTTGAGCTGGACGAGGACGGGAAGCCCATAATCAAGAAGAGAAAGCGGGCAGTTAAACCTGCTCTCAAATTTGCGGCGCTGCAGAAGGAACCTGAGTGGGAGGGCTTCAGCTCAGAAGAAGAGGGTTCTGGAGACGAGGGCAGCGACAGCAGCGCCAGTGGTTGGAGTGCAGTAGGAGACGAAGAGGAGGAGATTCCGGCGGAAGAGGAAGAAGATGAGGGATCGGAGGATGGTGACGAGGAGGACGATGACGAGGATGAGGATTCAGAAGAAGAGGATTCTGAGGAAGAATCTTCCCAGGAGTCAGAAGGCGCAGTAAAAGAAGCACGGAAAGCGAGATCATCGGCCTTCAAAGCTTGGGCGACACAAGAGCGGAACAAGACTGTAGGATACACGCCCTCCACGAACATCGAGGCGTTACCTGCTTTACCCTCGCAACCCGCAGACTTCAAGCCCCGCGCCCCTGAAGAGGACCCGTTGCCCCCGGAGCTTGCGACAAAGACGGCGACAGATTCGTGGCGGAAAGCATACAGCGTGACGGTAGATCGGCCAGCTGAAGTGCAGGAAGCGCGTCTGAATCTCCCTGTCGTTGCGGAAGAACAGAAGATCATGGAAGCGATCCACAACAACGATGTCGTCGTTGTCTGGGGAGCTACTGGCAGTGGTAAGACGACGCAGGTGCCGCAGTTCCTGTTTGAGGCCGGCTATGGTGATCCGAAAGGACCTACGCCCGGTATGATTGGTGTCACACAGCCTCGAAGAGTTGCTGCCGTCAGTATGGCGAAGCGCGTGGGCGATGAACTGGGCAATGTCGGCAAGCGAGTTGGTTATCAGGTGAGCCCGAAAATTCCATCCATGTCCCTCTTCTGTATTACTGACGCATAGCCAGATTCGTTTCGATACCTCCGCCGGAGAAGACACAGCCATCAAATTCATGACGGACGGTATTCTACTCCGTGAGATCGCCCAGGATATCTCGTTACCTCAGTATTCCGCCATCGTCATCGATGAAGCGCATGAGCGCAGCGTAAACACCGACATTCTCATCGGAATGATGAGCCGCATCGTCGACCTCCGCCGCAATCTCATGAAAGAAGATCCGAAAGTCAAGCCCCTCAAGCTCATCGTCATGTCCGCCACTCTCCGCATTTCCGATTTCACAGAAAACGTACGTCTGTTTAGGAACGGCTCCCCTCCGTTGTTAAAAGCTGAGGGAAGGCAATACCCCGTCACTGTTCACTTCGCCAGACGCACAAGAATGGACTATCTGGAAGAGGCTTTCCAAAAAGTCAAGAGGGGCCACAGAAAATTACCTCCCGGTGGTATGCTTGTATTTTTGACCGGACAAAACGAGATTACCACTCTGGCAAAGAGACTCAAGCAGGCCTTCCCATCGACGCAAGGGGCTGATGTCAAGCAACCGCCTATGCGGATTTCTGCATCCGACGCTCCTCTTGAAGCTGAGGATCTCGAAATTGGAGAGGAGAATCCTGATGATTACGATGATGGATCGGACGCAGAGTCTGAGATTCACGGTCTCGATGACGAAGACGATAAGGAGTTTGAGATTGCGGAAGAAGGCGAGGAGACGCCGATGCTCAAGGTGCATGTCCTGCCGCTATACTCTCAACTTCCCACCAAGCAACAACTGCGGGTGTTTGAGCCGCCACCGGATGGATCGCGATTGATTGTATTGGCAACGAACGTTGCTGAAACCAGTTTGACTATTCCTGGTATTCGGTACGTCTTCGATTGTGGTAGATCGAAAGAGAGGAAGTATGATCAGACAACGGGCGTCCAGAGCTTCGAAATCGGCTGGATTAGTAAGGCCAGTGCAGAGCAGCGCGCCGGTCGTGCGGGTCGTACTGGTCCCGGTCATTGCTATAGGCTCTATTCGTCGGCCGTCTACGAGAGAGACTTCGAGCAATACACTGAGCCTGAAATCCTCCGGACACCTATCGAGGGCCTTGTGCTTCAACTCAAGGGCATGGGCATACACAAGGTCGTCAATTACCCCTTTCCTACGGCACCAGACCGACAACAGCTTGCCAAAGCAGAGAAGCTGCTGCAGTATCTCGGGGCCATTGGTGACGACGGAAAGATCACGCCTCAGGGCAAGCAGCTCTCGGTGTATCCCCTCAACCCACGCTTCTCCCGCATGCTCGTCATCGGCCAGAACCACAATCTCGCCGCATACGTGATTGCGCTGGTCTCCGCTCTCGCTGTCCCGGACGTCTTCATTCCAGAGAACATGCTCAACATATCCACCTCTGCACCACAAGACGCTGACGAAGATCGTATCCGCACCCACGCCGATAATGTGGAAGAAGACGCACGCGAGAAGCGTCGCAGAGCATACAATACTGCCCATGCCACTCTCTCCCAACTCGACCGCACCAGCGATGCCTCCAAGCTCCTCGCCGCCCTCTGTGCTTTTGCCGCCGAGCGCAAGAAGACGCCTGAAGACTTCGCTCATCAATGGTTCCTCCGCCTCAAAGCCCTCCAAGAAGCTGCGCAGCTCCGCCAACAACTCACCAACATCGTCCGCAAAGAGAACCCCCGCTGCGGCCTCAGCGCAACCTACGAGCCCCGCCTCAACCCCCCCTCCAAAGACCAGCTCGCCAAGCTAAACTACATCGTCGCCGCCGGCTTCGTCGACCAAGTCGCCCAACGCGCCGACCTCTGCCCAGACACCACCGACCTCCCCGCCCGCAAACCCAAACGTGCCACCGACGTCCCCTACGTCACGCTCTTCCCCAGCCACGAGCGCCACGCAGACAACCGCTTCGTCTACATCCACCCTTCCTCCGTCCTGGCCCACCAATCGCCCGCTTCCCTGCCCCAATACATCGTCTACTCGCACCTGCAGCGCTCCGCGCCCGCCACCATCAGCGCGTCATCCATCCCGAAAGTTCGCCTCCATCCGCTCTGTCCGGTCACGGGCGCGCAGCTTACGGCGCTGGCGAAGGGGACGCCGTTGTTGCAGTGGGGGAAGCCGGTTGGGAAGATTGTGGATAAGGGGCGGGATGAGAAGGGGAGGGAGCTGAGGGAGTGCTATGTCGTGCCGAATTTGGTGGGGGAGAAGGGGAAGACGGGGTGGCCGTTGCCGGCGAAGAGGGTGGTGCAGAGGAGGGAGGGGGGTGGGAGGGGGTGGGTTGTTGGGGAGGTGTTGGGTTGAGGGGGAAGAGGAGGGGATGGGGGTTGTGATATTGAGAAGGAGTATGGTTTCGATGTTAATCTAGGAAAAAAGGGGATATTTTCAGGAACAGTACGAGAATATATATATCTACCAAGGATTTTTATTCTCTCTCTCCAGATCTACGACTGGGAAATACACGGGTTGAATGGGGTTCATCCTTCCTATATCCTTTATCCTAACCTTCCCCTATAATACAAAACCAGAAGCATCCATCCACTCCACCTACTTGATCCCCCCCTCCTTCCTCCTCCTCTCCTCCATCTCCTCCCTCTCAACCCTCCTAATCTCCTCCATCACCCCCATCTTATAACTCCTCATCGTCCTCTTCGGAATCACAAAATTCACCGTCTTCCCCCCCCTCACCACAACAACCTTCCCCCACCTCCTCCGCGGATCCGACTGATCCCACCTCCCATCCGGCCCGAACGTCTTCCTCCCCGGCGCACTCTCGAGCACCAGTCCCACCGCCCACGCCTCCAGCTCTTGCTGTGCGGCTACCCGCTCCTCGTCGTTCGAGTTGGTGGGTAAGGCTGCTTTGACGAGGTGGTCGGGGGGGAAGGGGATGGAGGGGAGGGTGAAGGCGAGTTTGCCGTTGATTTGGACGGCGCAGGGTTGGCTGCGGTGGGAGAGGGCGGTGAGGAGGGAGGGGCTGTAGCTGGGGAAGGGTTGGGCGAAGATGCTGTCGGCGGCGGCGGCGGCGGTGGTGGTGGTGGTGGTGGTGGTGGTGGGGAGCTGCAGGTGCTCGGTGCGTAGGCTGGTTGTTAGCGCTTCCCAGCAGTGCTCGGCGAAGGCGGGGCAGATGGGGGCGAGCATGGTGAGGAGGCATTTGACGGCGCGGCGGTAGGATTGGATGAAGTAGGTTTGGGCGGCGGGGTGGCGGAGGTCCTCGGCGGTGAGGGAGCGGGTGTGGGCGTCGTCGAGGGTGTTGGTGAGCTTGGTTAGGTCGGAGATGACGGTGTTGAGGGAGTAGGTGGTGTCGAGGGCGGTGGTGACGGATTTGATGGTTTGGTGCATGGCGAGCGTGATGTCGTCGGCTGCGGCGGTGTCTTTGAGCTTGTCGTTGCGGAAGTCTGCGGGTGGTTTCGTGTCGATGGCGCGTTGGGTTACGCGCCAGACGCGGTGCAGCCAGCGTTGGATGCCGGTGATTTTGGCTTCGTCCCATTCGAGGACTTCGCTGACGGGAGCTTGGAAGAGCATGTGGGCGCGAGTGACGTCGGCGCCGTATTTGGCGATGCACTCGCCGGGGTCTACGCCGTTGTGCTTGCTCTTGGACATCTTCTCGAAGCTGACGTTGGCTTGCTTGCCTGTGGCGACCATCTTTGGTTGGGATGGGTTCGAGAGGTCGACTTCTTCGGGCTTGAGGAAACGACCGGTGTCGGGGTCAGAGTACGTCTTGCCGTGCACCATGCCTTGGGTAATGAGCTTCCTGAACGGCTCGCCCTTGTTGTCTGGTCCGCCGCCACTGGGCCATAGAGGAGTGGTGGCGAGGAACTTTGAAATGAAGCGTGCGTAGAGAAGGTGGAGAATGGCGTGCTCAACACCGCCAATGTACACATCAACGGGAAGACGGGCGTCCGCGGCTTCGGCAGCAATGGGCGCGTTATCGTTGTGCGGGTCAGCGAAGCGGAAGAAGTACCATGAAGAATCCATGAAGGTGTCCATCGTATCGGTCTCACGCTTAGCTGGGCTGTGGCACTTGGGACAGGTAGTGTTGACAAATTCGGGGATATCAGCCAGCGGATTGCCTCCTTTGCCGAGAAGTTGCCCGTGCTTCAGCTTTGGAAGTGTGACGGGCAGATCAGACACCGGGACGGGAACAGGGCCGCAAGAATCGCAGTGGACAATCGGAATTGGAGTGCCCCAGTACCTTTGCCGGCTGATCAACCAGTCGCGAAGACGCCAATTCTCGGCATGCTCTGCGTCGTGACCGTTCTCCCGCAGCTTGTCAATAATCTTGTCGATGGCTTCCTCCGAGGAGAGACCAGTAAAGGGGCCAGATGCGACGGTGAGCTTTCCCTTGTGAACAAACGGTTCATCTCCCTTACCCGGGGTGAGATATGAGGACGTAGGCAAGCTGGTGTTCTCATGTGCTACTACCGTCAAGATCGGCCTACCGCCCTGGTTCTTCCTCCAGAAAGCATGGTCTCGGCTGTCGTGACCCGGCACGCCCATGACAGCGCCCGAACCATAGTCATCCAGAACGTAGGGCGCCACATACACAGGTACCGGGTCTTGAACTTTAGTGGTCGAGCTACCGAAAGAGAAGGCAGGGTTGACGGCGTGTATTCCCGGAAGGAGGAAGCCAGCCTTGGAGTCTGCGGGCAGGTCGCGTGCCTCGTCTACAAAACGCTTGAGCTCGGGAAGATCCTTTGACATTTCCAGCACAATGGGATGGTTGAGAGACAAGGCGACGTATTGAACACCGAAAAGAGTATCCGCGCGGGTAGTGAAGACTTCGACGGAGGGCCAGGGCTTGCCACCTTGAGAGCTTTCGATCTTGAAGTGAAGCTTGGCGCCTTTGGACTTTCCGAGCCAATTGCTCTGCATGGACAGGACGCGTTCCGGCCAGCGGTTGTCTTGAGCGAGCAGTTCGAGGTCGCTGAGCAGGTCTTCTTTGAACTCGGTGATGCGGAGGAACCATTGCTTGAGGTGGACTTTCTCGACCTTGGCGCCAGATCTCCATGACATGCCGTTGGCGTCAACCTAGCAGGTGTCAGATGAGTTGCTTTTCAAGACTCATAGTCCTCACCTGTTCATTCGCGAGGACTGTTCCGTCTACGGGATCCCAATTGACGAGCGAGTTTGCCTGGTATGCCAAGCCGCGTTCATGCAGGAGCAGGAAAAGACGTTGGGTGTGCTTGTAGAACGAGGGGTCACAGGTCATGAACTCCTGAAAGGCAACAGCATGCATTAGCTACGTATCTACGGAGCTGAGCCAGACCCCGACGTACCCGGTCCCAGTCCCAGCGGCCGTTCATGCCGTGCAGCTGCGCCTTCATCTTTGCAATGTTCGAGACGGTCCATTCGGCGGGATCGATTCCTCTCTCGATAGCCGCATTCTCAGCAGGCAGTCCGAAGGCGTCCCAGCCCATGGGATGGATGACATCGTGGCCCTGCATGAGCTTGAAGCGGGCCAGGACGTCGGAGATGGTGTAGACTCGCAGGTGGCCGAGGTGGAGGACGCCGGACGGGTAGGGGAACATGGGGAGGACGAAGGCCTTCGGACGGCCAGGCGGGCCAGGGGACGCCGTCGCAGCAGCGTCTGCCCATCTCTGTCTCCATTTCGCGTCAATGGCCTGGAAGTCGAGGCGGTCGGGCGCGGTGGAGGCGGCGCGGCGGCGGGCAGGGCGCGCGCTCAGCGGCCGGACAGCCCAGCGCGGGCCCGCAGCAAACGCATTGAGGCCCTTCATCGGCAGTCAGCTGCGCGGCGAGGCTCACCGGGGCATGGTCGTGTGCAGGCGGGCGCGGTGGTCGGCAGGCGTGAGGGCGCCGAGCAAAAAGAGCGGACTGTCGCCGCCGCTAGTGACTCCGGCGCGTCACGCAGCGTCTCCCCTGCGCCAAGTGCGCAACCTGCCCTCCACGCCCGTCGGCCGCCCAAAACATTTCCTCCTCGACGAGCATGGCTCTGCGCCGCCCGCGACACAGCTAGCGCTCCCCGACCTCCCCCCCGACCCGCCGCCATGTCTCGCACCGGCGGCTACGCCAACCTGTCGACCCGCGAGCCCCTCCGCGACTCGCTCGAGCTGGCCTCCCTTGCCTCTTCCTCGCAGCCGTCGCGCAGGAGCTCCGTCTCGTCCTCGTCCGGCGTCGCCTCGTCGCGCCGCCTGTCGCTCGACGAGGAGGACCCGCTGTCCGACCAGAATGCCGCCAGCCTGGGCCGCCACGCCCGCTCCTACTCCGTCTCGTCCGCCTTCGACTTCGCCTCCAACCTATTCCCGCTGTCCACCACCGCCGGCGGCTACACCGCCCTGGGCGCGCCGTCCGCCACTAGCTTCGATCCCACCGGCGCGCTCCACGGCGGCTCCCTGGAGAAGCACAAGTCGCTTACCTACCTGAACGGCCTGTCGCTGGTCGTCGGCCTGATCATCGGCTCCGGCATCTTCTCCTCGCCGAGCCAGGTCAACGCCAATGCCGGGTCGCCGGGCGCCGCGCTGATAATCTGGGTGGTTGCGGGAGTCCTGGCCTGGACGGGCGCGGCGAGCTATGCGGAGCTGGGCGGCGCCATCCCGCTGAACGGAGGCGCGCAGGTCTACCTGTCCAAGATCTTTGGAGAGTGGGCCGGCTTCCTGTTCACCTGGTGCGCCGTCGTCGTCCTCAAGCCCGGATCGGCCGCAATCATTGCCATCATTTTCGGCGAGTACTGCGTGCGCGCTGTCATCGGGCCGGACGCAATGGAGATCAGCTTCTGGCTTAACAAGGGCGTCGCGCTGGCGGGCTTGGTGCTGGTGACGCTCCTGAACTGCGTTTCCACCAAGCTCGGCACCCGGAGCGCCGATGTTTTCATGTTCCTCAAGTTCATTGCATTGCTCGGAGTTACGATCACTGGGATTGTCGTGGCGGTTACGGGATGGTCATGGAAGGGTCACGCGAGCGCCGACTGGAAGAACAAGGGCTGGTTTGAAGGCACCAACGACAACATTTCGAATTTGGCCGTCGCGCTCTATGCCGGCCTGTGGGCGTTTGATGGCTGGGACAACGTAGGTCTTCCGCTCCCGCATCCCTTCTTTGTGCTGACGAGAGAGGACAGGTGAATTATGTCACCGGGGAGTTCCTGAACCCTGCGCGCGATCTCCCGCGCGTGATCCACACGTCGCTGCCGCTCGTAATTCTCAGTTACCTTCTTGCAAACGTCGCGTACTTCCTCGTGCTCCCGCTCTCCACCATCGAATCCAGCAACACGGTCGCCGTCGCATTCGGCGCACAAGTGCTTGGACCCATAGGCTCTCTCATTCTCGCTCTTGCTGTGGGCGGAAGCTGTTTTGGCGCATTGAATGCCACGACATTCACGAGCGGAAGACTGGTGTACGCGGCTGGCAAGGAAGGCTACTTACCCGAGATGTTTGGCAAGATCGGGTTTGGGAGACGGACAGCGGTGCGCTTGGGATCAAGAGGTCGCCAGGCTGGACGTTTTGCGCGCCTGATCTCAGACGACGCCGGCATTTTCTTCACTCCCATCAACGCCATGCTGCTCAACGCGACCGTCACGGCGGTCTACATCCTGATTGGCGAGTTCAACACGCTCGTCACTTTCTACGGCGTCGCGGGATACACGTTCTACTTTTTCACGGTCCTGGGCCTCATCATCCTGAGAGTCAGGGAACCGGAGCTGGAGAGACCGTACAAGACGTGGATCACCACGCCCATCATCTTCTGCTGCGTCAGCCTGTTCCTGGTCAGCAGGGCGGTCATCGCAGAGCCGATACAGACGCTGATCGTGCTGGCTTTCATCGTGGCCGGCCTGCCGCTGTACTGGTGGAGGATAGGAAGCAAGCGGGAAAGAGGAGAAAAGGGTGGATGGAAGTTTTGGAAGAGGTGGGGGTCGTCGTAGGCCTACATCATACTTTGAATGAATAGGATAGTTTAATGCACGAAACATGAATTCTCTGAGCGACGCCGAATATTGCGTGGTGAATGGCTGTCATGTGATCGCGAGGCGCGGGACGCGTCGCGGCGCGTCGACCCAAGCGTCTGACGTCGGTCAAGGCCTCTCCGCGGACCCCACGACAACGCGCCATGGATGTCTGGGCGGGCGACATCGAGCTCCCGGGTGGGCAGTCTATTCAAGGTGAGGCCGAGATTCCGTGTTGTCCTCGATACCGCTGACGAGATGCATAGGCGTGGAGCTCGTCGCGACGCGCCCGGTCAGCCTCTCGTTCGACCGCGTCTCGCTCCGCTTCCTCGCTGTCGTCGACGTTGCCAGCATTCCTCTCTTCCTGGCCGTCTGCCCGCCGCTGGATGTGTATTCGCAGTGCGACGCAACCGAGGAATGGTTCAGCGCGCTGCTGCTCGGCGGAAATGCTGCGGGGAAGAGTGAGGACAGCGCCGCAGCTTGGTGGCAGGCTTCGGCGGCGCAATCGCCCATCGGTATCCTAACGGAGGTCAGCATGGGCGGCCACAGCGGTCCGGGAGCGACCTGCACAGAGATTCTGTTCTACGCGATATCACCAGAGCCTGCAGAGAACGCCGCCCACTTGCCCAGGGGCCCTCCGTCTCCGGGAGCGAACGAAACTACGGCGGCCAATATCAAGATATGCGCTCTCTCGCTGTCCTCGTATCTGCTCAGAAAGGTGCCCGTGGTTGCGACACCGCCTCTCTCTCCTCAATTGCCCGGCAGCAAACCCAGCCTGGACGAGGAGAGCGCCGAGTTCCTGCCACCGCTCTTCGACACAGTCGCTGCGCAGGGTTCGAACAGCCGGAAGCGCCAGAGCGTGTCGAACCTCTTCGACGAAGCAGCAGAAAGGCGGAAGCGAGCAAGGCGTAAGGGCGGTGAGAGCATTGCAGCTGCTGCGTCCAAGGCGAATGGCCCGGCCTTGCCTCTACAGCATAAGCGGTCAGCATCTTCCTTCGGCTTGCAGGAGCTTTTTGATCCCCAGAACCATGCGAGAGATGGCTCGAGCCGGCCGGGGTCATCGGAGGGCGCGGTTGGGCAGACAGGTGTCAAGGCTGGACGAACGCTCTCCCGCTCGCCCAGCTTGAGCCTGGAATCCCAGCCTCTCGGCCGGAAGGGTCTTCTTGACGGCCCGGCCAAACGGTCATCGCTGTCACGGGTGACCAGCGTCGTCAATGCGGATGCAGAACCGACCATCGAGTCTCGCAACAAGGACACCATCTCTCGACTCGTCATGGCGGGCATGCGTATGTACGGATTGCAGCAGCGGAAGAAAACCGCCAAAGCACGGAAAGGCTCCATGGCTTCCGAAAGCAACTCGCAGGCCGCAGAGGAAGTCACTCCGGAAGACGCTGCTAGAGACGAAGAATACAAGCTAGTGTACCATCAAGCCTACCGAGGCACCGTCTTCGCCATGGTAAGTCTCACTCTCCTGCAACATCCCCATACCGCTCGGAGCTAATGGCACCAAATAGCGCAACCACATCGCCACCGAGCCCCTCACCCTGCACATGGAACAGCTCCGCGAAACCGTCGACAAGCTTCTCGCTATCTTCTGCACAGATCCCCTTGCCGTCCAGGTCGAGCCGCCCAGCGTAACCGTCACGCCTGGCCCGAAGCAGCCTTTTGGGACGCCGAATCATGCGTTTGAGAAGAGCCCTTTTGACCAGCGGAGGGGTTACCTTGGCAGCGCTGCCCTGAAACAAGTGCACACGCCGGAGACGCGACGGTATCCAGGACAGGGCGGGTGAACGATGGGAATGTTTCGCGCTTTGGAGCGCGGATCTTTGCGAGTAGTCTGAAGCCGAAGACGTCCTTTGGGCAGTGTGCTCGGCTTTGTGGCGCAGAACAACAGGCCGGCGCACTCTGACTGAAAGCGCCGGTCTTAACGGGCCTAGTGAAGCGAGGAGAAGAGGGACATAATGAAGAAGGAGCTAGACGTCCATACCTGCCTGGCGGTGGATCATCCGACCGGTCAGACGAGGGCGCATTACTGCGCCTGTTACTTCAGACGAACTCTTCAATTACAAATGCAGATGTGTCTGGATGGACGCTTCCACTACCCAGTGCGGGGATGAGGGAGGACATGCTGGAGATCTATGGCTATATGGAGAGGTAGATAAACGTATTGAACCTGAGGTGTATGTTCCACCGAAATAAGCTCAGCCAAAGGGCTTCTACGGCAGCTTGACCTTTTTATTCAAATTGTGCAACGGCAATTTTTAACTCGTCGCCGTGATAGTCTACGTAGTCTACTCTGGAGCAACAACTCGAGTGCGCATTGGCCACCCAGAGGGTATCATGGACTACCCATTTGGGAATTTTCTAAGAAGAGTGCACACCGGGGTGCCGATGCGGAAAATGGCAAAAACGTTAAGTGCTTTTCTTCCCGCGGACCACCACGTAGAAGCTCACAATCCTCACCGAGACGCGCTACCGCAGCGGAAGCCTCCACTTAACCTGAAGAAGTAGAAGTAATTGGGGTCTAACATGCAATCCACCAGGTCGCCCAACTGACCGCGCACCTTCTTGAGGCGCTCCACCATCGTCTCCCTGCTCGAGGAGAGGTACATCGAGAGCCTAGTAGCTAGAACATTCAAGTGGTAAGCGCACGGCGCATTGCTCGGCCCAGTGACCCTGTCGAGATGCGGTAGCACGTCGTCAAAAGCCTGACGTACGGTTGGCGCTCACTCCAGCCGATGCTCCTTGGGGACGTTCGAGCTACACCTGTCACCAACAGCCTTGGGATTCCAGCTTTTTCTCAATCTCATTCATGACGACGTCCTCCTGCAATCCAAATTAAATCGACTCTCGATTATCTATGCCTTATTCGTAGTCGCGCTTGTTCGTGGTCGCGACTTCCCGAGTAGATCGGGGTTTGTTCACATTCTACGAATTTCTTCGTCTCTCCCCAACTCCTCAACACCTTCGTCCACCGCCCCAGCACGCACACACACACAAACACACAATGAGTTTCACCTCCGAGACCCCGCCGCCCCCACCCCGCCATATCCGGCCCCGCGAGCCGGCGCGCCTTAGCAGCAGCTGCTGTTTGTCACTCTCGTCGTTAGAGCTTTAGTCCTGTTACTATTTAGGACCAGGATCGAGTTAGTATACAGTGTCTAATGCTTCTTACACGGTTGTTCTAACAGTTTTATAGGGAAAGCGGAGCTCAGGGGCCGGCTGATAGAGATACTTACGTCGCCGCGACGATGCGGAAGGATGACGGCGGCGCTCCCGCTCCGTCGCCAGCCGCCACGCCACCCCCACGATCGTCTGGGACGGCAAGCGCTTGTGGGGTCTAGGAGGAGGGTCTATTGAGAGGGGCTCGGGATTGTAGGCGAAGACGGAGCATGGCACGCTGATGCTCGAGAGCTTCGCCTACCTTATGGCAGTCCCGCTGGTAACACCACCATCAACTACACCCAAATTGAGTCCGGGCCAACCACTGGTCCTTCCTCGCTGAGTCTTCATCGAGCGAAGCGAGCTCTCTATCCTTCAGTGCTTGAAGCGGCCAAAATTCCGTGAGAATCGATGCTCATGCCGAGGGGTTCGTAGTCCTTAGGCATGAGCTGGGGAGCCGGCCGCCGTTCGACATCTGAAGCTTCTTGTCGCCTTATGTACACTGCTTCGTCTTCTAAAACCTTCTTAAAGTCATCTTGGGTAATGCCTGTCCCGAAATGGAAAGGTGGCTGCGCCGTCTTGAATGTTCTTGTCTATCAGCGTCATCGGTGGGGTGCGCCGTGTAAGCCATGGTGGTCAGGATTGAGCTTTCGTGTGGATTGGATGGTTCTTATGGGGTGGTTGAGAACGATATGAAGCATGTTGTAGGTAGTTGTGATCTATTAGCAGGAAATGCACAAATCCAGACGAGTGAGGAGGTTATGAAGGTAAAAGACGGTGCATAATTGAATGTGCAAAAAAGAGAGAAGAGAGAAAGGTTAAATATTCTGAGTCGACTCAACTCCCTCATCGACATTCAAGAGGATCATTGTGACCAATTCTATCACCGATGGTCAGCCGTCTGCTATACATTCTGATTCGATTCGGCCCCACCACATCTCGCCCCAAGAAAAAAGCAAATCTCCGCTCGTAGGAATCAATCAATCAATCAATCCACCAAATCCTCGCTCTGCCAAAACGCCCTTTCGCCAAAATATGCCATCCATCCAAGCCATGCCCATCATTTCCAAACCCACCCAAAAAAAACTCCCTTTAAATGCCCCCCCGCATCAAAAGCTAAACTCACCACCCCTTCATTACCTTCGCGCATACGTCTGTCTCTCATTACAGTCACCTCTCCGGAATCTCCCACGCCTCATCCCCCTCCCCATCCAACTCATCGCTATCCCACCCATCCTCCTCATCCGCCTGCGCGGCCGCCAAAAACCGCTGCAGCGCCTCATCGTGCCCGATGCGCTCTCGAGCATTGCCTTGACGGGGCCCATGGCGTCCACCGGCCGGATTAGCCTCGAGACCACCAGCAGGACGGCGTTGGCGACGGGCTTGGGTAGCGTTGGCGTTGGCATTGCGGTTGTTCTGGTTCGGCCGCGCGGGTGGCTGCTGGCGACGCGGAGCGCGATCCTGTGGCGGCGGGGGTGCCGCTTGCGCAGGGCGGTTGCGGGCGACGATGGGGACGTTGCGGGCGGCTTGGGCGACGACGCCGGGGTGGGCGGGGGCGTTGTGGTTGATTAGGAGCTGGTTCATGGCGATGACCAGGGGCGGGTCGATGTCTGCGCGTGGAGGCATTGGAGCGGGAGGGAGGACTTGGATGTTCTGATTCTGCGCGGGGGCGGGTGCGGGTGCGGGTGCAGGTGCGGCGGCGGCGGCGGCGTTTTCGACTGGCTGGGCTTCGTGCGCGTCTGCTTCGTTGGCTGCGGCGATGGCGGCTTCCCAGCCGCGGGCGCCCTCGAAGCGGACGTTGCCTTCGGCCTCGTCGCCCTCTTCAAGCTCCCAGAGACGCATGTAGCAGCTGGTCTTCTTGTTGTTGAAGTGCTGGTAGGGGTTGCTGGGATCGAGCCAGGCGCTGCAGAGGTAGCAGAAGTGAGAGCGGCATTGGTAACAGCACATGTGGTTGCAGCCATGCGTCTTCTGGCAGGGAGAAGAGCATGTGGGGCATTGCGAAGTGTGCAGGCGGAGGTAGTCGTACGATGCCTGCTCTTCCTCGGTCAACTCCTGGGCGCTGCGGGGGTAGCAGCGGACGAAGTCGCCGTGCCAACCTGCGAGGCAGACGCGGCAGAAGGCGTACTCGCAATCCTCGCAGACGGCAAGGCGGTCGGCGGACTGAGAGCCGCGCATCTGCTCTTCGACTTTGTCGCGCGGCGGGGCCTTGGCATCATCGTCAGGCTCAGAGTCGGACTCGACCAGCTGGGAGAGGTCGGTGATCTTGGGGTACTTCTTCGAGCGGGCAGGTCCTTGGCACCACTTCCGCGGACAATAGACCGTCTCTTTGTCGGACTCCAGCTTCTTCTTGCGCTTCATCTCGACGTAGCGCTTGACAAGCTCTTGATCAATAGGGATCTGCAGCAGCTCGCCAGGGCTAAGGGTCCGTTCCGACTTCTTGCTGCGAGCCGTCTTGTCCTTCTTGCCACAGTCGGGGTCCAGACACTTCACGTTCGTGACGTCCCCCTCCTTGATGCAGTTGGTATAAAAGTCCTGCAGACAGGCGACACAAAAGACATGGCCGCATCGCACAAGACGATAGCAGACAGCGCCCTTCTTGGGCTCAAGACAGACGCCACAGTCGAAAGTCTCGTGCTCAAACTTGTCGCGCTTGGCCTTGATGTCGTAGTCCAAGAGGGGTATCTTCATGTCGTCCGAGACGTCGATGGCGGCGCTCTGGTCGCCAGCCAGATCGAAGCAGCGCTCGGCGGCCTGCTGTAGGAAGTCGATGTACGCAAAGACGACCTGGCCGCGCCCGTACTCCTCCCACAGAACAGGGCCTTCCGCCACGAGCTTCTGCAGTGTAAGGTCGGGCAGCCATTTCGGCGAGGTCGAGAGATCGAAGCGCGGCGGCTTCTCCGCCGGGTAGCCGTGGGGCAGCGTCACGCGCAGGCGCAGCGGCGGAAGATAGGAGAGGCGGTGGACATCGCGAGCGGGGACTTTCGCAGCTTCGGTGGCGGGCCTGGGGCCCTCGTTGTCGGAGGTGGGCGGGGTGGGGAGAGAGGTGGGCGCGGCGGCGTCGACGGAAGGCGGGAAGGCAACAGCGAGCGGGACGGAGGGCGCGACGGGAAGCTCGATGGAAGCTTGGAAGGGGCTCGCGGGGTCGAGGGTCAGCTCCGGGAAGATTGCGGCAATCGACGAGAGCTCTTCTTCGCGTTCATCGTCGGCGGAGTCGGCCATGGGCTGTGGTGGTTGCGGAGCGACGGCGCGGCGAGTGTTTTGTTTCTCGCAGCTGGACGATGACGGAGGCGGAGAGCGGAGTGAACGTGGTTTTTTAGGCTGGCTGCGAGCGACTCGGGTCGAAGAGTGGGCGACGACGCAGGCAAGCGGCGAGCCACTTTGGTCTGGGCGGCGTCGCGGACGGTGACGGCGACGATGACGAGAAAGTAGCGGCGCGCGCCATTGGCCCCCACCGACCGCCCGCGGCTTTCCCGAGAGCCTCCGCCTGCGCGCTCGCCCTCTCTCATCTCTTCCATGACGCGGCCCGGCCCAGCTCACTCGCAATTATCGACATCGGCTTCAAATCACGTGGACGCCGTCGCGGCACTGCCGTGCCGCGGTTCTACGTGCCCTCTCTCGCACACCGCATTGGGAGCCCACGCGTCCGCATCTACCGCTATCTCCAACGCCTACGCCAATGACCAAGATGTGAATTCACGCAGCGCTGGGCAATGAGCTCGCAAACCTGTTCGTAGAGTTCTATGGACGCTGGCTGCGCTCGAGCGCACGACGACAGCCGTCTCCGCTGCTGGAAACAAGAAAGACGCGAAGAACGCCGCAGAGCTGATACCGATGGCTATTCTGCCGCCAGTCCAGACCCGTCCAGCTGCCTCTCGCCGAAAATGCCAAACTGAGCAGTATTTCCCCAATCATCGTGAGAACGCGGTACCTGCATGCAACATCAACGGCCAGAACAGTCTACCTACTACTTGGCATGCCGAGCGCGCCGGCGTTGAAGCGACATCCACACGTACATCGAGATCGCTCAAGAGCAAGACACCCTGTCCACTGTATCAATGGCAAAGATCTCGGGCCAGACTTCATCTGCAGCACCTGCTAGTACGAGGTCCGGGGCCGGCTGGCGTCATCGTGTCGCAACGTGATCCATACAACGCCAGACACCTTGCTTGCCTCACGCCTCAGGAAACTCGACAGTCGTCCGCAGCACACATGTCTCACGGGGAACCGGAACGTCGCTTGAGTGAAACCGCGTAGACTACGATATCGCTCCATAGAGATTGAACAGCGTGTACAACCACCGTGCTATCCCCGTCGCTGACCCAAACGAGTGGCAAATGTGCCTGTACAATGCAGGAGTATAAGATCGCAAAACGAATGACGCTTGCTGACAGGGCTTCTCGATGGCCATCCCGTCAAAATATTTGGTAGAAAGAGTGGAAGTTGGAAAGGGACGACCATTGGAGAATATTCCTGAATTGAATGAGTAACTTGTGATGAGGACGACGTTCATCCTCCACGTTGGACTATTGAATTACATGTTGGAGACAGGCTTTTGAGCCGCACTAACGACTCGGTGAGCGTACGCAGCTGCCTGAAGGCTGGACGACGAGGCTGTGTCTCCAATCTCCAGCACGTACGCAAGCAGATGAGCGGTGGCTTCGTTTCAGCTTAACCTCCCCCGCAACTTTCATTTTGCTACAAGTCTGATGGAGCCTGATGCAGCCACAACGCCGTATCGGAACGCTGGCACCACTCACGCCGAAGCTATCCGAGCGGTCTCCACTGATCGACCTTCTAGAAGTTCCATAGCATTACTGTATACGGACGTCCTGCAGCTCGTCTCCACCCTTGACGTGGCAACCGCATTCGGACTGTTCAGACTCAAAACGTCAGCACTGCCTCAACCTTATCGGTGCAGTCTCCCTTCGACAAAGGCCACATCTGTTCTTTCTCGACGATCCCTATACCTTTACGACCATTGCGCGAAGACCCATGACGATGGCCCAGCAGGTTCGCGCTAAATTTACTACTACGGAGGATTCGCCAGAAACGCTTGGACAGTGCAGGTGCGTTTGGCTGCGTGACCATTCTCGCCCATCTGAAACGCAACACTCATCTCGTCCAGCTTCAACGAGTCCTACACAATTCCTCCAGCTCGCCGTCATCCAGATTCTGTTTCAGATTCGAGCGTGTCGGGTCAGTGCGGAGACACTCCGGCTGCAGGGGAACGATCTCCAAGTCCAGTTGACTCGCTCAATTTCGGATTCGTGGACCAACCGAACCAATGCTTACGCAGGAAGGACGTCGAAGCCCCTATTTCCCAACGCCATGTTCTCCTGTCCTCGCGAGCTTGCGAGAGCAAACACAATCACTTTCGCGACGACCATTCTGCTGTTGATAGCGCCAAATTCGAGGAAGATCCTACGCAGCGGCTGAACACAGGCAAGAAAGCCCCTGTCGCGTGCCCGGCTTTCCGCACTGACCATGCGACAGGCCGCCCCTCGCAATACTATCATCGCTTCCGCAAAGCATTCAAACTGTTGGGCATTGAACCTATAGAGTTCGCCCCTGCGGCGGCAACTGGCATCCTGCTCCCGACCTCACCAACCAAGCGGCACCCAAAAATGGCGACGCCCAGAGAAGCGGAGCCGTAAGTCCTCGCAGCAGCACCTCGCACGCTCAATCCAACCCTGCTAACCACCCCGCAGCACGCTCCCCGCCGACCTGGAAAAAGGCCCCTTCCAGCCATTGCTCCCCAGCAACGACTCCTCCTCCTCCCCCGCCGACCTCGCCCCCGAGGAAACAACCGGCGAAGCCGCCACCTCCGCCCTCATCACCACCATCTCCACCAGCACCGCCATGCTCTGCTCCGCCCTCATCATCAGCCTCTACCGGCACCCACTCTGGCTCGCCCAACTCCTCGACGTCTCGCGCATGCCCTGCCCCAAGCACCACCACCACCACGCCGACCTCTCCGCCGACCCCTCCCACCCCTCCCCCTCCCTCACCGAGATCCCCCGCCCCATGTTCATCGCCTCCTGCCTCATCTACGTCCTCGCCACCACGGCCCTCTACCACCACCGTCGTCGCCGCGGCGACGTCCACCAGGATGGCTTCTTGGCTGCCGGTCTGCTGATGGGCTTGACGGCTGGTCTGGGTCTGGCCATGGGCGTCGAGGACGTGGTCAGGGTTGCGATGCTGTGGTGCGTGACGGTTGCGTTGGTGGGGAGCGCCGTCGGGCACGAGGTGCTGTTGATCGTGGCGGGGGATGGCGTTGATGGGGTTGCGGGGGGGTTCGTGGCCGAGGCGGGAGAGGGGAGGAGGGGCTCCGTCATGTCGGCTGTGTCTGGCGATTTTGGGACCATGTGGAGGGATAGGAATTTCCGGGGTTAGAATGGATCTTGGAGGTTTATGGTGCTGCTGCTGCTGCCGCTAACGCTGACGCTTTTCGTTTGTTCTTTTGAGGCGGCGGCGGTGAGTGGCTTGGTGGTTGCTCTCAGTGAAGCGTTTTTTGCTGTTTGGAGTTGACCTTGCTTTCTTCGGAAAAGAACAGTTTGAGGCGAAATATCGTACATCTCTTTAACATTCAATGTTGTACTTATCTCAGCGTCTTGATGATGCTTCATTCGGCTTTTTGACACGGCATCTCGGCACTTCGTTACTCAAGAATATATACACTTCAAAATACGTACAATTCCCGAGTGTTTTCCTCAGATCATTCGCCAACACAAAAGAATCCAAGCACCTCGACCTCGCTTATCAAGCCTTTTGTAGCTTGAGCCGGGCATTGAACGATGTGCCATTTCAGGGACCTGGGATCCACAACTAAGCATCATGAAATCGCGTAAGGCCAAGGATCAATCTATACCCTTGTTAGGTTTTACTATAGCATAAAGCGGCGTTCCCCACAACGAGAATTGCTCGCTAATAAAATTTAAAATCCGTTCCTTCCCCGGTCTTGATGTGCAGTTCCGATTTTGCACCACACCCGGCCTGGCTTATGAATCTTCCCAGCGCGACTGCCCACAGCCTGATCCTCGGCAATTGCGAGGACCTAAGCCTTGAAACTCTATCTTGATAGCATTTCCACATGTTGACGTAGCGCGCGGCCGGGATTGCGTAGATGGGCATGGAATGATACGCAATAAGCTGTGTCATCCTGGCTGGATCCCGATGGACTGAGGTAAGCCAGGCTGCCAGATTTCAATAGAATTCATACGCTAGAGGAGTATCATGATGGTGTAGTTCAACGCGGAGAAAAATGAAAAGTGCCTGTAATGCGCCATTCTAGATATGAGAGCGTGAGATAAATGCGGCAATCAATGTACAGCATCCCTTCACCATCTCCATTTCATGCACGGCCATCCGATTCAGAGTCAGCCCTTCCTACCTCAACGCATCAAGAATTGAACAGAATTGCTTGGCTGATAGATGAGACTCCTCTCTCTGATATGCGAAAGATATCCGGTGAATCAGATCCGAACCCAAACCTGCCAACCAACAGCTCCCTCCCATCTAAACGGTATTTGTATCCCTGTCGATGTTTTAGTCAACTCTTCTTTAGGCTTGCATGTTGCAAAATTAAAGAGCTTACCTGTCTGTCGCGCCCATCCGAAGGCAGCAGAAACCACATTTCGGGATCTTTCAGCTCAGTCAAGACTGTCAAATCAGGAAGCACTAGATATCCAACACATTCAAAATTCTCCAAGTCTCCTAAGATAATGTTGTGGAATTGTTTCTGCAGGCTGTCGAGGGTTGTAGCGGGGACGGTATGTCGAATCACCGGCGAGAGAACGTCAGAGAGATGCGAGAAGCCCATCTGCTGGGCAATCTCGGCAGCTGTCAGGTTGCGGTGCGTGAAGATTGGGTCAGACCAGCGCGTCCGCAAAGTTCCTTTCAAAAGTCAGATAGTAGAAAATTGGGGAGGAAGAGATAACTTACTCAGAGCGCCAGCAGCAATCATACGCTCAATCACTCCAACTGGGGCGCATAGGAAGGCAGCTTGATGAAGTGGAGTCCAGAATGATGCTTTATGTGCCTCATTTGTGTGCCCTATGAACTCGCTTTTAGCTTGGCTCCCCTGTAGCTGGATGATTGCCGTTTCATTTTAACTCACTGAGTCGGACAGCATTAGCCCACACTTCGCTACATTGTTGACCCATATCCAGGCCTGTGAAGACGGCATCCCAATCTCCGCAATAGGCGCCGACTGAGAGATTATCTCTTGCCGCGAGATAAAGATTGGAATATCCCTGACGAAGGATGTAACCGGGCCAAGTTGCGACCAGCCCTTGAGCCGGCTGGATGAGTTGATGGTCTTGGTCTACGAGGGTTCTTGTTTCGGAGAAGCCATCCCCATCTTCGTCTATTTTGAGAGATTGAAAGCTTTCTCTCAGTTGGGTCTGCTCATCCAGATTTTCCCCGATCTTTTTAATCTCAATCTCGGTTTTGAGATTGGATTTTCTACAATGGTTGTCAGCTTGCCACATGCTGTGCTAGTCTCGGATTACACATACACGGATATAAGTAGAAGTAGAGCATTGATGTCATCCTGGTGCCTCTGAAGCTCATCTAGTAATTTTATAGCTTCTGGTTTGAGGCGTACCCATTGCGTCTTCATCCAGTATTGGTTTTTTGTGGCGAAGACCGCAACCTTACTGACAAGGCTCTCAAGATCCTTGATTGTGGTTTGGCACTCGCTCTGCTTGAAATCAAGGAGCAATGACTTCTCCACTGGATCTCGAAGTTGCTTCGAAAGTGTTCCGAGTGTATCAAGGAAGAGTCGCATCCGCTCAGCGCGGCTAAGCAGGTTGAGTAGGGTCTTGTTTGTCGATGCCATAGTCTCAAGGACGGCGCGGAGATCTCTCACAACGGTGACGCATAAGCCAATCAGAGGCAACACGGCTAGGCTGATTGATAGGGGATCCATCGCTATTGATTGCACGCAGGTGTGTGCAAATGCTGCAGGCTGAACGTTGATACGGCAAGAGGGAATTTCGGAAGTCAGCCTCATAAGAGGGTTCGAAACTACATATCTTACTCTCAGCCGTATTTTAGCGCCTTCTAGACCTTGTGACCCATTTTCCTAGAAAGGATAGTGGTGGTACGTTTTTGAGGGCATCATGCAGCTTACCCGATCTTCTGACGGCTTTCATTGGTTGTTACCCCTCCATGCGCTTGAGTCACAAGAGGTGGCTGACTTGGCGAGAAAAGCGACCACTCAACTTGCATACCCGTGTTTCAGCCTGAAAGGCCTACTCGCCTGCCTTACGGAGTATCTATTAATAAAGAACATTGGTTCGCTACCAGAGAGGGTTATGAGCTCGCTTCAGAAAAAAGGACATGTCGAACCTGAAGCCCAGAATCGAACGTGACGCCCCAAAAACGTGATGCAACATCTCAAAGCACAGCTGCGCTCGCTGATGCGTGAGCATGCTGCAACACATATTCGTAGATTTGCGCATCTGCAGGCCTTGGACGGTGTTCCTACTTGATTGAAAGTTAGCTGGATCTTCACAGATTTCAGATGCCTTAAGCAGCTGTGCCCACGGGAATCGAGAAGCTTGAGATAAGGGTACTGATAGTAAGAACGGTTGGGGTAATTACTTAGAGAGCTTCGGCGAAGTATTTTGTACTGATGACATGCGAGGGCTTTACTATGCGGTTGGAAAGACTGATGGTAAAGGCGAGGGTATTGAAGAGTGCTGGTGGACAATGAAGAGACCGAAGATGATGAATTGAGGATCGTCCAGGACGATCCGAAAGAAGACTATCTGACTAGCTGCTAGTGACTGGGAGGTGCCTTCCTCCCGTGTCAAAGAGGAATGTGGATATATACGGGCTGAGTCAGTTCGAAGCCATTCTTCAAGAGCAAGGCAATTGACTAGAGCCAGTAGCTGGATCATATTGACATAAAAGCATATTTAGATTGCATCTCTACGAAAAGTACTTCGCAATATCTGTCACGTGACTTTGTTTAACTCCGTTTGACCATAACGCGTCCGACTACATTACGTTTTGCCATGAGAGCACATCATGGGAGAAAAAAGGAAGAATCCGCAGTTCCATGCAAGACACCTTGACATGGTCACGAGCCAACCCTTTCATGGTTACTTAGGCGACGGCGCGGGCCGGGCCTGCACCGACCTCTGCTGACGACATCAACTCCGCTTCCGCGAGGCTGACGGCGACATCAACACCAACAGCTTAAGAGGAGCCCCAGTCATTCCTAGCAGAACTACCGCGTTGATTTCCTGCGAGCGCTCCCAGTGCGACGTCCGAATACTGCCGCCGCCGCCTTTCTGGAAACAAGAACGATGCGAGAAAGGCGCCGAACGAGATACATGGTGGGATCAATGTCACCTCCGCGAATCCACTCAGTCCGAAGCGCTGCCCAGCTGACAACATGGTAATGAATGCTGCAGCGAGGAGCAGTGTGACAAGAACGTAACTGGTTTGGTCAGTCTTGTATCCTGTTTCCTCAAGATCGGACGGTGAACGTACAACTTGGCGTACATGAATCGAATGGAGTAGAGTATTAGGTAGAGCAGAGTCAGAACAGCCCACTGACAGAAGACACTGAGAAATCAGGAAGTCAGCTCGACAAATATTATTAAATGAAGCAACCAAATACGTACAGCCAGTAGAGCCGAACCGGAACAATAGACTCATTCCTCAAGGCCACCCAGAGGACGCTGGTGACCCCCATGAAAGTCCCGACTATCGAGCTCGCTGCATGTCGAACAAAACCTGCCAAATTTCTGAGAAGTGAGCTACAATCGGATCCTCGAACCCTCGAGCTCAGATTGGTGATTGTTGGAGGCATCTCCACTTGACGCCGGCGTTCGCAACAATGTGGCGCGGTAACGATTCGATAGCTAAGGGGGAAAAACGATGGTTTTCTTGAAGGCTGTTTGTGATCCAAAACTCCTTCGGAGCTTGCCGCGAGATATACTTAGTTCAAATGAAGGCATGTCTCTTTTGGCAGCAAAGCCTTCGTCTTCACCGACGGGTCACACAGGAGGCGGAGCATCCTGGAAACCGCCCCATGACATCACAGCCTTCCTTAATTTGGCGCAAATACTGAACAACGTTTCGCAGACTTGAGTGTGGCTCTGTGCATACGTGAAGCATACGACTTGCGCAAGGCTAGATTTCACAGCTCGACAGGGTCAAAGAATATAGGTCGCACATCAATTTCATTGGACGTGTGAGTTCAAATTCAGCCTTGTTGCCTATCTGACCCGTAGGCTCAAGTCAGCTTCACATCCAAAGTGTTTCACAGACTTTAAATAGGTCTGACCGGTCTACGAAAAGGAAAATTTCTCATGCACGACTTAGCAGTTAATCATCCCAATCGCGTTGTATCCAACAGCAGCTGTTCCTTTGAATTCCATAGTGGAGTCCGCTTTGTGCACCTGCCGCTCTTGGTCCCGAAACACCCGAGCCTTGGGGCGGCCTACAGACCAACACAGCCTCGCACGGTCGCACCAAGCCATTACCTTGCGCGGTAACACTCTGTATAAATGGATCATCCATTTCACTCATTTCAAGCTGCTTCTTCTCCCTCAAACCGCTCTCGAGCCTTTATTATATTCATTCTCGGAATTGCGCACTTGTTCTCGACCAGATTATTGCTCTGAATGCTGGCTTGGTCACAACTTTTCAAGTTCGACAACACGTCCTTCTCCGTCTGTCTTCATGAACATCGCCTTGAGTCTAGCATGACTGATGATGGCGGATCATTCGAGCCCCGACAACGGCGTTGTTCCATTGCACGCCGCCTGGTCCTCCGGTTACTACTAACATCAGTGATGTTTGCCGCCTCTGCTACTGTCTCACTTCCATATCTCAACTCCGGCTACTATCATGATCCTGCTGCGAGTGCGGCTACGGGCCACATACCCATCTTATTTGCAGCATCGGTACTTTATTCGATCTCGAACGTTACATTCTACCAGCTGCACCTGCACGATCGCTACCAGGACTTTTTCCTGGCTTTCGGTATGCTTGCTGCGGCTCTTGCTGGATTAGCTCTCGGCTTTAATCTCCAGCACATACTTTTGGGTCCTATGCCGTGGGCTGTCACAATCAGTCTCCTCGTCAGCTCCGGGATGCATGGATACTTCGACTGGGGTAGTCGATGTATTGATGGGAGATACTCTCCTGTTGGAGATACAGAGAAAGGCGTACTTTTTGTCGAGGATGCCACTTCACTTCCAGGTACAGCTATCCTCCCCCAACCTAACGCCTTCTGATGCTGTTAATGCGGACATGGGGGTTCTATCTATTAGCCCTACCCATTATATGTATCAGAAGGCGATGGTATTGTTGTCCAACAAGAAACAGAACAGTAGCTGACGAGACTTCTTCAGAGTCGGACAACAACACGCCACGATTTAATCCGCGTGCCGAGGAAAGCGTCCGGTTGGCTATCGCACCTCAATAGCTCGATCAGCCTTATTCGGGTACTATATTGGCTGTTGGGGAGCTCAGGGCTTGTCTGTTTCAATCTTGCTTGCATCAGCTGCGACCTTGGCCGCCGCTACTACTGTAAAGTCGAAGAATGGTAGGCCATGGTCTTGACGGGGTGAGAATAATATCAATGGTTGCTGGCCTACAAAGCGCGTGGGTTCAGGCTCTTTCAAGTTGTTGGAATGAAACTGCGTCACTGTTGTGCTGATGCGGGCTGATATTGCCCTGCGATTGCAGTGAGCTTCTCGGATTCCTGAGGAATCTCCAAGACCAGATGGACAATACAGGAGCGCCGGTAGAATGCAGCCTCTGCTTGTGTTTGGTTGGCTGGCACCGACGAAAGGAAGGGCGCTGCCAATGAGAGGTTGAATACTCAGTGAAGGCTGGTCAACTCCATTGGTCCTTGCAGAGAGCGGTCGTCTCGCCATTTGCATTTGGCTCCATTGCATAGTGCAAACCGTGTTGATACCTTGATTCGAGAAGGAGTCTTCAGCTCGCCACGCTTTCAGCATGGTGGCAGCTTCATCGTGGCGCAGCGCATGCTGTCCGGAGCTGAAGGCGCCCCGCTCTGGAGCTCTGGCGCCTGCGCCACCCGATAGGTAGCCCGGCTGCAAATCAGGTCATCCCCGCGTGGGGCCGACATCGGAAGACCTTCTGCCTATTGCAATACTGCCTCCTATCGAGCACAGCTTTTTCCGTAACTACTACTGCTATTGTATGGATTTGAATTTCCACTGCCTTCTAAACGCACTGGTTGTGCCGCTTGACACGACGCTCTCGCACCTCTGCACGCCTATAGCCTACTGCTTATTTTCAGCCGCCATTGCTGTGCATACGCCTGAAACAACCATCTGCGAAGTTCGCGTGTACCTCTCAATCCTGGCGACATAGCTCAGTATCCCAAATTGTAGCACTACAGCCTTCCTATAGCGATGCCTGGCCGCTCGCCAAGTACGCGACCAGCCGTGCCCGCACTACCAACCAGGTTTGCTTGCTGGTATAAGGCCATATATTCTTGGGGAGGAGAGGTGATACCATAGTTCTCAGAAGCAACCGAGCCAAGCGTGTTAAATATCTTAGACGGACAGCGACCTTGGTTTATGGAAGGCGACTTGATCAAATGCCTGAAAGCTCGCGATGACGCCTAGTTCTTGGGCCGCTTGTAGAGGGATAGGCGCGCATTTGGCGTTTTCCCGTCCAACTTTGTAGAGGTCCTCAACGAAAGGCATAGACTCCATGCCAATTTAGAGCACGAAGTTAAAGTATGTCGATGTCTCCACCATCCTCGCATCCTGCGTCTTCTTTCCGTCTATGACACACCCTTAGCTACCCACTAATTTACTCCATTGATCAACAGCGGTACCCTCGCCAAACTTGTCCATGACAATCTCAAGCTGAGATACAGGGCACTACTCAATCTTTCTACGCAGCATCTCCCCAGAGACTATACAGGACGAAAGTAAAACAACAAGCCTGGAGATGACAAACTCTACCGGAGAGACTCAATCCCTCCAGGTCTCTCAAGAACAGGTTCAGCCTTCAGTAGATGAAGCTTCCTAATTAAAGGTGGGTGAAGCTGTACACGTATTTGACGAATCTCCGGAAATAAAATCTCCAGAGAAGCCTGAAGGGAGAATAAACGAGTTTGTAGACGAAACTCCCGATGATCGAATAAAGCACTCCAGCTCGTATCCAGCAAGCATGGGCCTGCCGTCGATTCCAACGGGTTAAAACGTAATTCTAAGCTTTTTCAAATAGTTTATTGGTGCAACTGAACTTCGTCGAACTTCTCTGCGCGGCTCAAAATAATCCAGTAAGGTGGCAATGAATAAGTTATGAAGTGTCCCAAAGCCCAAGGTGAGAGTGATTTAGCTCACAGCATAGACAGAAATGCGATGAACGCTTTTACCATGAGTTCAATGAGATCAGACCGGGCGGAATTGCGGAATTGTCGGAACGGCTGTGGAGGGCCAGCGCTCAAGTTCTCCACAAGAGTGGTGAAGTTAACGGAACCAAACTGGATGCATTTCAGAACACTTTCAGCCAGCTAAAAAGGACATTCGAGAGAGTCAATACGGTTTTCAGACGGCGAAGTGGCCCCAAGCTCCTCAGATCAGCTAAGAGGTAACTTTGCTCACCAGCATAGAACGGTAGACTCGGCCCCTTCCGGCCCTGCCTACATAGCTCATGTTGTCATGCACCAATTCCGGGATCCTCTGGAACAAGTAACATCTGACAAATACCTCTTCGAGTTTCTCCATAAGTGCTGGAGTCAGCGACGAAGCAAGCTGCAAACATTGTCTTCTCTTCGGACCATCCATGACGTAGATTTCGTGAAGGTAACTCTATGAACCAGTTCAAAAGATAGTGCTATGCTCACAACAAGATAGTTTCGCCTCCACAAGAGTCTGAGTGTAGAGCTTCCGGATCACTTCAATTCCTGCTTGGGTACTGACTGCATTTGTCTCCCCCGAGAGGATAAAGTGCTCCCCAAAGGAGAGGAATACCGATGCAATCACATTCCACCAAGCTTCTTTCCACCATGGGCTCCGGAGTACCTCATCATGTAATGTCATAATTTCGAAAAGGATCAGGCGGAAACCTTTGATCAAGTGCCTAAACGGATATGCGGCACTGGCAGGAGGGACGACCTTACCAGTCGAAGAGCGGGGCATCTCGTTTGGCGAGGGCTGAAAAAATGATTTGGTTGGTGCCATTCTGCTTGTGGTATACTTCATCGAGAGTTTGTAATTTACCGTTCTGTGGAAATTCTTCCAAAATGATGTTCAAGTATCGGCGTGGTGGATTTCAGCTTCTACATTGTTGCTCGGCTATATTGCTACGCGGCCGGACAGGACATGGTGTTGCAATGATGCTCCATTGACCGAGCAGTCGCAGAGCTCAAATTCAAATCATGAAAGCATGGTAATGAATGTACAACGCTCGGGCTCCGGCACTTGCAACGTCCGGGAAAGGTCGCTACCCCACAACAAGAAAGTCTCTCCACAGACCGCGATCCACACCAGAAAACTATCTCATTTGATATACATACCAAGGTAAGAAATACACCGCTAACTCACGCCAACTGCGCTCCACTGCTAATAGCGCCTAAGCCGAATGCCTCTGAAACTAGACCCTTCATAATCACCCCCTCTCAACCCACGCGACAAAAACAAAACCTCTCCTTCCCCTTACCCTCTCCTACACCCTCCTCAACCACCCCCCACCCCCCCCCCCCCCCCCCCCCCCAAACCCCCCCCGCCCCCACCGCCATAGCCACACCAGCAAAAACCTGAAGCCCCAAAAATTCACGCCCTCCTCCTCCCCCCTGTCCCCCACCCCCAGTCGTCCCCCCACCACCACCACCACCACCACCACCAACCCCAATCAACGCCCCCGCCACCGGCCCCCCCACCAACGTCCCCACCGCCACAAAAACATACGTCGTCCCCGCATACACGCCTATCCTCCTTATCTGAGCGATCTGGGCGATGGTGGCGGGGAGGAGGGCGATGAAGCCGCCGGTGGTGAAGCCGATGAGGGAGGAGAAGGGGAAGAGGAGGGTGGGTGTGGTGGTGGGGAGCCAGAGGGAGAAGATGAGGAGGGTGGAGGTGAGGAGGGTGAGGATTGTGCTGTTGATGCGGCCGAGGGTGTCGGCGAGGAGGCCGAGGAGGATGCGGCCGAGGACGCTAGGGGGTTGTTAGTTGGTTGGTTGGTTGGTTGGTGGGGTGGAGTGGGGGGATGGACGGACGTACCTGCTGGCGTTGAGGATGGGGAGGAGGTAGCCGGATTGCCGGGCTGAGAGGCCTTCAGAGCGGGCTTGGAGGGTGATGTAGTTGTTTGGGAGGAAGAGGGCGAGGTGGACGGCGAAGGAACCGAGGGCGACGCAGAGGAATCGCGGTTCGCGGAGGGGGTTGATGAAGTCCGCGAGGCGCCAGGGTGTGGGGTGCGGATGGAGGCGGGAGCGGACGGTGGTGCAGGCGAAGAGGAGTAGGGCGAGGAAGATGAGTGTGATGCTGCGGAGCGCCCAGCCGAAGCCTATGCGGTCGATGACAGCGTTGAAGATGAGGCTTGCGGATGCTGGTTAGAGTGCTGTGAGACTTGATGGTGAGGTTGATGAGGCACGTACGGTACTACTACGCCGCCGACTCCAGATCCGGATGACGCAATGCCTCCCGCCATGGCTCTTTTCTCGCGGAACCAGGTCGAGACTGAGTTGATGGACGCCCAGAGAATGGCACTAGACCCAATTCCGCTGCAGACTGATTGCGAAAGGATGAAATGCCAGTACTTGGTGCTGAAGCTGGTTGTCAATACACCCAGCACGTGCAGCGCAACGCCGGAAAAGAGCATGAGGCGCGCGCCATGGCTGTCGAAGATCTTGCCGAAAAATGGTGCGCCGATGAACATTAGGAAGGTCTGCAGTGAGAAAATCCACGCTATTGCGTCGGGGGAGTAGCTGCGCAGCTGTTCGTGTTCGTACTGCGTCTGAAGGATGCCAAGAGAGTTTATCCAGCCTAAAGTGCAGAACAAGCAGCACCAGGCCCCGCCAACGACGCTCCACGCTGTCCAACCTCCTTCAGGGAAGCTTTCGGTGTTTGTGTCTACTAGTGGGTCTGTATCTACGTCGGGAGGAATTGCGAGCGTGGATGGAAGGGCTGTGAGATCGGCATCGTCTAGAAACTCGACTTCATAGGCTTTGCAGGTTTCGGAGAATGTGAGGCACACTGCCTTCTCCGGAATTTCGAGTGGGTGCGCAAGTGACATTTGGAAATATGGGAAGATGCGAGCCTGAAAAGGACGGTATTGAGGAAACGCGACTTGAATGATAGAACAGACTGGAGAACATGAATGTTAAGGTATGACCTGAAGAGGCTAACGGGCGGCAAAAAGACGTAATAGAAAGAGCAAGATCCCAACATCTTCGCCTCCACCCTGTCAAAACAAAGAATTGCCGGGTCTGAAAAGCAGGTGGCTACTTGTTGTTGGGCGTGGAAGTGATCTGAGGTTTCCTGATCGGCAACTTCTGACACTCTGGTTGAAGAGAACTTAGAAAGGCATGGAAGTAACCAGGGTGCAATAAGTGTTTCAAAAGTCGAGGACACCACTCTCAAACAAAACAGAACGGCTGCCCTTGCCCTACCCTTGATGCTAGACCCGAAGGATATCGTAATTCTATCCACACTCTTTGTATCAAGTTCAAATACGTTGGTCGAATCGTTACATTCCTGGTCAGCATCATAGAGTAGGATCCGGAAATCCCGTGAAGGTGGGGCACATAATAGCCTCGCTCAGATCCGGCTCTATACGCTGTCAATATGTTCTCAACCGGAATGAATGCTTTACTTGGAACTACATCTTCATGGGTAGACCCTCGGCTGTTGTATGGGTACCGTACGAACTGAACCTTCGGAACGCTGCGGGGTACCATGAAGGTAAACTCTGGTACCTCGGCTCGTATCACCTATCTTTCGCATTCTGCTATTAATAAAATGTGGCGGAATTTACTGATAGAAAAAAGAAGAGATGGAGAAGGCCTGGAGTCTGGTAGCACGTAAAACTGGTCATGATGCAAAGCTCTGTGCATCGCTTCCAGATGAACTGCCGAGATCGATGTCAAAAAGCTACTAATTATCTTCACTGAGCTTATTTTAGCTGGTGTTGCAAGCGCCACTGCCTACAGGCGTTCGGGTTTCATGAGCCAGTCAAAGCCCAAGAAATACAATTACAAACGCGGCTCGCACTTGCGAGCCGTTCCTCACATCAGCCTCGTCCGTGTAGATCATACTTTAGTGACCCATATCGGCGGTCCCGTTCCTGTCTCCGCATGGGCCAGGCTTTTTAGCTGAAGTCAGACAACGCGAAGTTTACCGGATGAATGGGCTCTTCGGCATTTCGGATCAGAACTCAACCGGCGAAAACCCACTGTTTCTCGCAAAATTCCCTGTACGGCTTGCTTGATTAGTGTCTAAGCAGGTATTGGCGGCTATTCAATTGTCGTCACATTCTGATTGACTTCGACGTTGCTAATGGTGTACACATAATTTAGCCTCGAACCACCGAGATCGTCTTCGCAGCTCATGATAGTATGGCCTGAACAATCTTTGCAGATGGATATCATCTGAGCGAAAGCTTCGTTAGAATGACGCCGAAACAGTAGCATCCCTCAGCAAGAATGTTGCAAAAGATGATGGGTAGAACAAGACTTGCCCGGCTTTTTGTACAAGTATCGAAAGAGAGCATTGCAGAGTTGATAATTCTGCGTTTAGTGTAGGCGTAGAGCTCTCAACTTCGAGGGAGAGCGACCGTCATGTTGTGAATGCTGCTGCCTAGAGCTATCAGATTTCCCGACCCAACCATCAAGACCCTTCAAAGCGAACAAAGCTCACCGTATCTTTTGCCTCATGTCTGGAATTCACTGGTCATTCCTCCTAGTTTCTCGCATCCACAAGAGAACGAAGAGGCAGAATTGGAGGAAAGAAGCAACAAGGAAGGGGGCCAGGGATAGGTATGAGGAGATGGAAAGTCTCGGACTGGCGAATCATTCAAGAGCACAGAGGACGGAATGGTGGAGCACGCGTCCCAGGCCGAAAGGAGCAATATAACGACACAATACTCCACTCACCTACCTTTATTTACATTTGAGGCTCAATGGTAGTCCACTCATCATCTCTCACGTTCTGGAAGTCCATTACGACATTTCCGCCGCCGAACCGCCCCTGCGTGTCCTTCCAATCTCTCCCCACAGCCGTCTCAGGTCTCCACCGCCAGCTCTTTTGCATCCTCTCCTCCAACTTGCCCTCCATGGCATCGGCAATAAACCCGCCGATGACTGGAATGTGCATGAAGCCATGGCCGCTGCCACCTACACCAACAATCAAGCTCTCGTACTCAGGATGCGGCGTGACGAGGAAAGCGCGGTTGGGCGTATCGGCGCACCAGCATATGCGAGCGAAGCTGAAAGGTCGCTCGGCAAGATGTGGCATGCATTCCTGCAGGAATTCGCGCGCTCGCTTCTCTGCTTCGAGCGGGATCTGGTGTTTAGCGAAGGGAACGGAGGCCTGGCGTCCGGTCTTGCGATCCGTGGTCCAGTTCAAGTATCCCGGGTGCTCATCGCATATCTTCAGCTCGTGGTTGTCTTCGTCGGGTTCCATGAAGAAGCCGCTCGGAAGCTGTCAGCAAGGACAGTCGCTGGGAATATAATGCAGAATGCTTACCGTTCGACATTGAAGAGCACGGGCAGGTTCTTGTACAGCTTGGCTTCCTCGTCGGTCATCTTGATATGGCAAAGAGTCCACGCCGTTGGCCGCAATTGGTCCTTCATGTCTAGTAGCTGCGGCGCGTTCGCTCCAGCGCACAGGATGGTTCTGTCAGCTCGCCATTCCTTGCCGTCTTCCGTCCTCGCCCCCTTGACGTCTCCACCCTCAAACAGCAGCTCTGTCACGTTTCCTTGCGGGCTGCCGGTCACGTACTTGACGCCGAGCCGCTGGGCCTCGGTGGCGGCCGACACCAACGCTTTCCGCGCGTGCACCCATCCGGCGCCCGTCGGCTTGTACCAGCCCTTCCAGTTGGGGAAGTCGCCAGTCAGGACGCCATCGGGCATGGTGCTGCGGAACTGGGCGGCGGTGGTGAGCTCGACGAAGCCCTTGTCGGGCGTGGGCAGCTCTCGGCTGTACAGAGCGTCAATGGCATCGGGATCGCTGGCAGCAACGATGTAGCCGGTGCCATGGTAGTACGGCTTGAAGACAGGATCGGTCTGCCAGGCGTCGGTAGCGCGAATCAAGAGGGCATTGCTAACGTAGGCCTCGTCGTCCGCCGCGCCGGCGAAGGAGCCTGAATCACGAGCGAGCGCGGAGTCAGCGCGACGGACGGCGACAGGGAGAGGGCGCGCGGCTCACCCTGCTCGACAATCTTGTTCACGTCATTGCCCGCCGAGATGGCCGAGGGCACGCGGTAGGGGTCCAGCACGGTGACGTTCTGGTAGCCGCGGCGGGCGAGGTGCAGGGCGGCCGAGCTGCCCCAGGTGCCGGCGCCGACGATCAGGACGGACGACGCGGCGGGATCGAGCGGCGGCGGCGGCATGGCGGACGGGGCGGGCAGCGGTCTGGGGCGGCATGGCGGGCGGCGGGCAGGTCTTATACAAGATGCCTGATGCGGCGTGGTGTGGGCGGGCGGTGCCGCGGCGGGGGCCTGGGGTAGATTCAGTCCGCGGTGCCGCCGTCCTGAGGCGTGGGCGTGCGCAGACTTCGGCGGGGCGGCGGGCATCGCAGGCGTCTACCGCGCGTGGACCTGCCACTGCCTCCGTCACCATCCGCTCTCGGCCCACACCATCGCGTCAACGCCGCAGCCCTCACAAGTCATTGGCCTTGTCTCCGCGTGCGATTGTCCCGTCGCGTCCGCAGATGCCCCGTCGCAAGGCCGCCGAGCGCAGCCAGCCGCACAAGTCCCGCTCCCGCAGCGGCTGCCTCACGTGTCGCAGGAGGAAGATCAGTGGGCGCCCCGATTCCATTACTCAATGCATGTGCGCTGACCGCAGCCGCCGCAGGGTGCGATGAAGCGAAGCCCGTCTGCTCCAACTGCCGCGACAAGGGCCTGCAGTGCCAGCGCGGCGTCACCCTGAAATGGGAGCAGGAGTATGCGTCGCGCGGCCTGGCCTTCGGCCGCTGTGGAGTAAGCCGCCGCTCCTCTTCCCCTACACGGCAGTTGTTGACAGCAGGACCAGGTCTGGAGCAAGCACGGCCAGGCCCAGGACGATGCGCCGCGCCTCGATCCCGCCGTCGTGCACTGGCTCCCCCTGCCCCAGATCAAGCCCTACCACTTCGTCAACAGCACCGTCGACGGCTTCGACGAGTCGCTGGCCGAGCAGGAGGAGCTCAGCTGGTTCTCCGTCCGCGACAATGCCGTCTTCGACCTTTCCGACCGCCCCGGCTCGTCCTCGTCCTCCGTCTCCGGGTACAGTCTGGGAGCCGCCATGGTGCCGTTCGGCATGCGCTCTCCCGTCGCCTCGCGCCTGTCGCCGTCCTCGTTGCTGCACTCGCCACGCGACTTTCCACAG
This sequence comes from Neofusicoccum sp. Z40, assembly GCA_037356075.1. Taxonomy (NCBI): domain Eukaryota; kingdom Fungi; phylum Ascomycota; class Dothideomycetes; order Botryosphaeriales; family Botryosphaeriaceae; genus Neofusicoccum; species Neofusicoccum sp. Z40. Next base: position 25,676 of record JBAWJV010000030.1, on the reverse strand, counting down.
CTGGAAGACCCTGCCCACGCACCCTTGTTGAATTACTACCTGGAGCGCCTGTGCCCGCTCACCACGCCAAGCGTCCGATCCAATTCCCCGTTTGCCTCGCTGATCCTCCCCTTCTCCGTCCAAGCGTCGTCCACTGCGCTGAACTCCGTGCTGGCTCTGTCGGCACGGCATCTTTCGAAAATGAATCGGGGCTGGAAGCCGGTCGCCATGCAGCTGGAAGGCAAAGTCCTCCACGCCCTCCGGCGACGGCTCATGACGGAAGACCCGGAAAGAGTGGCCCTTGATCCAGAAGTCCCAACAATCATGATGATGCTTTGTCTGTACGAGATCATCAACAAGTGCGACGAAAGATGGGTCATCCACCTCCGAGGCGCCCGAGATCTGATCCGGACCAGGAGGAGGCTCCTCACGAACGGGACCTCCAACGACCTGCTCAACTTCTCCGAGCGCTTTTTTGCCTACCAGGATGTCATAGGCCGCACTGCCTGCGGTGAAGTGCCAATATTTGGAGAAGATTACTGGGATGCAGCGGACCAGGAAGCGGACGCGTGGCTCGGGTGCAGCCCGGAGCTCGTGTCAATCGTCTGCTCCATCACAGAACTCAGCCGCCTGCGTCGAGAAAACCCCAAGGCTGCGTCCAAGCCGGCGTTTGCCATCAAAGCCGAGTCCCTCGAATCCCGGCTCGCCGACATCCAACAGGTCGTGCGCGACCCGGGAGACGACTTCCTCAGACGATCAGCCGAGGCAAAACGCCTCTCGGCGGTCGTCTACCTCTACTGCGCCCTCTACGGCGCCTCCCCCAGCACCCCACTGGTGATCGATCACGTCCGCCAAATCCTCAAATTCATCAGCTCGTCCGTCGACCAAGGCGTCGCCGCCGGGCTCACGTGGCCTCTCTTCGTCGCCGCCGTCGAGCTCGACCCGCTCGACGACGAAATCTGGATCGACCCCGGCACAACCGTGCCTGTCTACGGCAGACCCCTCGTTCTCCGCGCATTCAACCACATGGCCAAGTCCAGCATCTCCAACGTCGCGAGGATGCGGGACGTGGTGAGCAAGGTGTGGGAGTCGCGTGAGCGCGAGCTCGCCGGGTCGCCGGCCGCTCATTCGGCTGGGCCGGACGACCGGAATGATTGGGAACGGTTTGTCGCGCCTCTCAGCATCAACATGAGCTTGGTTGGGTAAACAAATAAACTAAACCGCCTCATATTATCTTTCACGCCTTAGGGATCGGGGTAGGTACGGGAGGTAGGCGGGGGAGTTGAGTGTGTTCCCAAAAGAAAAAAGCCTCAGGCGGGAGCAGGTATCCTCGTCCAGAAACACACAATCTTCTGTACTCCTGGCAACACCTCGTGCTGCCTACTGCATTGCATGCGCTGGTGCACACGAGATACAGCGAACGCCGAGCAGCGTTCGCATCAGCATTCCGCATCCGACATCGCCCACACCCATACTATCGGACCGAAGCGCGGACGGACGCGGAGTCGATCGCGCCCCCCACTGTCACGGTGCGTGATAACGGAAGCGGGGTCGGGTCTGGCCCGCTTACCTACCTTAACCTTCTCTCGCCTGGACCTTCAGGTCGGAAAAGTCAAATCGTCTCGGGCCGCGACAGATCGCACGAGTGGGAGCGTTCCCCGCGGCGGACAAACGGCGCCCGGCGTATCTTCGAAGCTTACTTCGGGCTGCTTGTAATCTATCGTACGCGCGCACACATCCTTGTTTTGGGGGGTTCGTCGATAAGTGGCTGGTCGCCGCACCGCACCCCGGGTTGTCAAGGGAGCTGCTGATGACGACGATTGGAAACGTGGAAGAAGGGCAGAGAGGCTCACTCATATACTTAAAGCGTTCAGCCGCCTCGCGTCGCGTCGCGTTTCGAGACTGGAGCGGCACCCACCACCACCACCACTGCCTGAGGTACGCGGATTACCGGTCCTTTTCTTCCGCGAGACGTTGACATGACGATGCCGCCGGATACGCGAGAGGATGTCCCGGGGACGGAGTATTTGGTCGATGGTGAGTAAGGTTTCTTGGAGCTGCGCTTCGCGGAGGGACTGCGGCTGATTGTTTTCGGGTGGTGCGCAGTTGGGCATAGCCTGCTTGACGTGTCGCATGCAGGGGCTGGTGGGAAGTCGGATGTTGTGCTTATTCCGCAGCCTACTGGATGCGGGGGAGATCCGTTGGTATGTTGTGGTGTTTCTTTAAGGTTTGGGGATGGTGCTTGGTGGGGGTTAAGGTGGGGGGAAATGGGGATGGATGATGGCTTCCCTGTGTCTGCCTTTCTCTGATCTCATCATTGCTTGCCCTTCTTCGTCAGCCTAGGATATGGAGTCATGGAGAGGAGGCTGTGTTCCAATTCTGCTCCTGGATCTCGTCTTTTCTGCGAAGGCGGACTCCTGGAGCAATACAAGCTCATCACGCAGCCTTTTCTCCATTCGTACTCCTGGCACAAGAATCGGCCACTGCAATTTTCTCATTTCGTTTGGAGCCTGCCACTGATACATTGCAAAGACATGGTCAAAATGGAAGAAATACTACCAACTCTTCCTCCTTGCACTCTACGCATGCGCATTCTCGTATGGAGAGAATACCTTAGGCGGTAAGCACACCCTATCGCTACTAGCTGATGGATAAAAGCTCACTCTCCTAGCTGCCTGGACCACCGTCAGCGACGAGACCGGCGTCACTCTGACCAACATGAACGGCGGTAGCGCTCTCAACTACCTACTGCTGGTAAGCCATCGGACTTCCAACCCCGACTCAACAATACTGACGCGTCGCAGGGATTCGTAAACATATTCTGGATCCCTGCGGCAATGAAGATCGGTCGTCGCCCCGTCTTTCTTGCAACTACTCTCATCTGCACCTGCGCCGGCGTCTGGCTCGGCAGTTTCAACGGCACAGCCCAATGGATGCTCGCAATGGTGCTCAATGGCTTCGGTACTAGCGCCTACCAAGCCGTCATCCAACTCTCCGTCTTTGACATGTTCTTCGTCCACCAGCGAGGTAGAGGATTATCATTCTACCTCTTTGGCCAGCAGCTGGGCTCCATTCTCGGCCTAATCACCGGCGGCAGCATCGCGGATGGACCTGGATGGCGGTGGTCTCAGTACATTGTCGCCATCATTGATGGCTTCGTGCTGATTCTCCTCTCCCTCACCTTCGAAGAGACGATGTTTCCCCGTTTTCTGTTTTCTCGAACGCAGGCTCTCTCTACCGCCGGTACCATGTCCCACACTGCAGCGTCGGCGCCGGAGCTGGCACCGGAGATCAAGGAGCCAAAGCACGCCGAAAGTTCGGTCTTGGAGTCTGAGCTCGGAGAGGTCCTGCCAGATATCCCCAAGAGAAACGCTGTGCAGAGATTGAAGCTGTGGACATACTACCCGCAGGATCCCACGACGTACTGGCAGTACTTCCGAAGGCCGTTCTTCCTTTTCAGTTTCCCAAACGTCGTAGTCGTAAGGGTTTCATGTCCGCAACACTCTACACCCACTGACTGCTACCGCCTAGTCCGGCTTCATCTTTGCCTTCGGCTGCACCGCCGGCATCGTTTCCTTCAACACTAGTAAGCCTCCTCCTCCCCCCCCCTCCCGCAACCCCCCCTAACACCGCCTTCCCAACCCACAGTCTCCGAAATCCTCACCTCACCCCCCTACAACTGGACCACCACCTCCACCGGCCTCATCTTCCTCGCCGCCCTCGTCGGCAACTTTCTCGGCTGGGCGACCGGCGTCCTGGGCGACGCCATCGTGCTCGCGCTCGCGCGCCGGAACGGCGGCGTCAAGGAACCGGAGATGCGGCTCTGGACGCTGTGCCTCAGCTTCGCGTACGCGGGGGTCGGGTACTTCGTGTACGGGTGGGGGGCGCAGGCGGGGACGCATTGGATGGCGATTGCGGTCGGGGTGGGGGCGATGATTGCGCATCAGGTGTCTGCGTGCGCGGTGGCGACGGCGTATGCGATGGATTGTTTTCCAGGGGTGAGCAGTGCGTATGCATGATGGGTTCTGAGTCGCGCTGACTGACCTCGGCTTGGGGGATAGGTTTCGGGAGAGCTGGTCGTCGTCCTGGCGGTCTGCTCGTCTTGCGTCAACTTCGCGATTTCGTATAGCGTGCAGCCGTTCATCAATGCGGCGGGCTATGGCTGGGCGTTTACCTTCTTCGGGCTCTGCGTCCTGGCTAGCATGGTCGCGGCTGTGCCGATGAGCCTGTTTGGTAAGAGCTGGAGAAGGCGGTGCGCGGGGAGGTACCGTGCGTTCTTGAGGGAGCGGGGTGAGGTGGAGTGAGTTGCGGGCCCCCGCGCCAGCGACAGACGAAGAGAGCTTGATGACGACGCGCGCCTGGGTGGCGGAAAGCACTGGGGATACTCGTGGTGTATTCATGGAGGATGTGTGCGTGTTGCACCAGTTCGGCGTCTGTTCGTTCAGTGGGAAGACTGCGTGAGGCCTTGTCTCTGCCATTGGACGCAGTACTGGAAGCATACATCACATTCCCACGTGGGCACCATTGCGCTCATGCCGCATTCGGTTTCCGGTACTGAGGGTCGCGTCAAGCGGCCGCACACTGGCGCTAAAATATACGTCACGCCCCGGGGTCACCCAGCCCGTCAACACCATCTGCTCCTCTCCCTTTCAACTCTCTTTCCCCGCTGACCTCGACCACGAGCACCCGCCTCCTTGTCCCCTTGTCCTGCTCCTGACAGGCGTGTCACGTCAGCTACCAGCTCAGCAGCGTAGCACCCACACAAATGGTTCTCGTCTTTATGTCACACCAACCGGCCATTCTCACTCCCAGCACCATGGCTTCACAGCACCAGCGCAACCAGGCAGTGCCCTGCCTGGACCGCAGCGACCTACTGGATATCATCAACCAGATCCCTGCAGGCTGTAACGTAGGCGCCCTCTCGTCCTCGTCGGCAGTCATCAACCTGGTCAACTCGACCAGTCACCTTCACATCTACAACATCCGCTGCTCCATCGACGAGATCCTGCACGTCGGTGCTCTGATCCACGGCTATTACCGGTGGGATCCCGCTGGTGCCGCGCCAGCTCGAGGTGCAGTCCTCGTTGTCGACGACACGAGCGACGGCGGCTTCGACACGATGACTTCACTTGCTGCGCACATCTCGGATGAGGCCCCCTCCAACATCCCCGGCAGCAACTCGAACGTTGCCTTCTTCTCGCGCCTGGCTGTCGTTCGCGGCCACAGGCCGCCGCACGAATGTACGGGACCTCGCGCCTTTGCCAACTTTGTCTCCGCCGCCGCGAAACGCGTTTGCAGCGCGATTACACGCCTCGGGCAGAGGCACAGCACGTGTCGTGTCATCTGGCACACGCACCGCGATCCGTCAGTCCTCGTCCACATTCTTGAAGGCGTCAAGAATCCCCCCATTGACGCCGTCACGGTCTTCGACGCTTTGAAGTTGGAGCATCGGTTGATCACACTCGCTCACCCGTACGAAAAATACGCGCGACACGTGCGTAACCCCTGGCCGGTACTCATCCAGCTCACGGCTCGGCTGAACAACGGAATCCCGTTGGTGTTCGCCTCAGGATGTTCCCTCAGGGTTCATCTCCAGGACCACGCTGTCCAGGCTCTCGTTGGTTTCCGCGACAACTTCCCGGCTATGATTCCTGAGACCTTGTGGAGGTCCACGTTGGGCAAGGTGATGGACCAGCTGCTCGTTGGCGCGTTCAGGCTGCTGGCTGGCGGACCCGGCGTCGGTGGCAATATGAGGTCGAAGATGTCCCCGGAGCAGACGGTTGCGGCCGTCAAGAGGAAGCTTCACGCCGATCTGGCCAGGCCCTGGGCGAAGCTGTGCATTGATCCAGGAAACTACTCAGAAGGCAGCTGCTACACGACTGTCCTGGGAGCCCTGCCGTCATCGTAAGTCCCCATTCTTCTACATCTTCTCCCTTTTCCTTGCCGTAGCCCCCGGACGCACATTCATCAAAGCACCACTAACAAGCCACCGTACAGCGACCGCCGCTCCAAGCCTCACTCCACCATCAGCCGCTTCACCTACGTCATCAAGAACCCCACCCCGTCGGCCTATGCCACGGCTTTGAACCGCCTTGCCCTGGGCTCCAACGCCGAGACTTCCTCTTCTCTGTGGGCGTTCCGTTCCACCATCAGGCCCCGCAACCCCAACGCCAACAGCAACAACGACCACCGCTCCTTCGTCCCGCCGAACAGCATGTCCGTCAACCTGGTCCCCAGCAACAGCAACGTCCACATCCTCACCCCTCACGACCCCAACACGCTGCAGCGCCAAGTCGGAGACCGCTGGGCGTCCTTCATCAATGGCGTTGAGCGCGTCTACAGTCATCCCAGTCATGCTGCGCTGAATGGATTCGGCGTCAACCATTTCACGGCCCGCGCTTGGCTGGCTGTCGTGCCTCGTGTGTTCGTCGCTGCTGTGCTCAAGTGGGCCCGGGGTGCGAGGTACGAGCTCTGGCGGCGTGGTATGGATGATGAGGCGAGGAAGCTGGATGCGGAGGTGAGGGAGCTGGTGGAGGCTGCGAAGGATGGTCCTTTCACGAGGGCTTGCATGGATGTTCTCAGTATTTACTGAGGGGCTGGTGTGGATGGTTTGTGGGGGGTGTAGGATAGAGTGGTGGGGGATGCTTGCTTGCGATGGGATTTGCTGATTTCTCATCATGGACGTGGCGGAGAAGTAGTGGACTTTTTAGTGCCCCCAGGGCCAAATGCAATCAATTGCTTGGGGTTGAAATGCACATGGCATCCGGACTTGAACCATTCATACGCACAGTAAACTGCAGTCGAGTATCATGAGGGCTACTTGGTATGAATGCTTCAACTCCGGTTTCGTGCACGCATACGGGAAACTACAAAATCTGTCTACCGAAGCCCATGGGTATAAATGCTTCAACTCCAGATGAATCTGCTATAGCCATAGCACAATGTCTCTCAATAGCCATACATATCCGTCTTCATATATTCTCACCTCCCTCGCCCATCCCCAAGTCCCACAGACCGGTACCCCATCATCACGCCCCCTCCATAACCACATCCACATCCCCCGCCTTCTCCTTCTCCCCCTCCTCACCACCACCACCAGCCTTCTTCGCCTTCTCCCTCTCCTTCTTCTTAACCTTCTTCTCCCTATTCCTCGCCGTCCTCTTCGCCCTCTCCCTCTCCTCCCTCTCCCTCTTCACCCTCTCTTCCTCCTCTCTCCTCTCCCTCTTAGCTACAACCCTCTTCCTCACCGCTATCCTCGCCCTCTTCCCCTTCCTCCTCCTCCCTCCCCTCCTGCCTTCCCCCTCCCCAATCTCCACCAGACTCCCACAACCAACACCCCTAGTAACTTTCCACGAAACCGCACACCCCACCCACTTGCCCCTCGCCGCCCTCCTCAAAACCTCCTCCCCACTCACAGCCGCCTCCGCATATTCCTGTCGCTTCTTGGCCGCTGCGTCGTCGTCGTCGTCGGCGTCGGTGAAGTAGTACGAGCGCGGGCGGGAGGGGACGAGGAACCCAGCTGGACGGCTGGGGTCTGTCGGGGAGGGGGAGTGGAGGCGGATTTTTTGGATTGGGGCTGGTGCTGCGGTTGTTGTTGTTGTTGTTGTTGTGGTGGTAGTGGTGGGGGCGCTGGGGGCGGTAGTGGTAGGGGCGAAGAGGCGGAATTCGAGTTCGGAGGAGGCTGCGTCGTCGTCGTCGGGCGGTGGGGCGGTGGAGGTGGAGGTGTCGATGGAGATGTCGATGTTGAGGTCTTTGTCGAGGCGTGCGCGTAGGAGGGCGGTGAGGTCGGGGTCGGGTGTTGAGCGCGGGGAGGAGGACGCGTTGGAGTGGGTGGAGAAGAGGTCGGAGCGGCGGATGCTGGGACACCGTGGTGGTTAGTAGGGCTGAGGTGCGAGAGATGGGTGGGGTTTGGCTATGGGGGAGGGGGGAGTGCGGCTGGCGAACGAACCGTTTTGCGTCTGGGATGGAGAACATGGTGGTGGCTGTGGGGGTGCGGTGCGGTGCCCGCGACGGAGCGGAGCGGAGCGGGAGGTGTGCGAGGTTTTTGTGTGTGTGGAACGGTGCGGCGTGACGGGTGAGAGGCGCGGTGCGGTTAAAGTTTTGGCGGCGCCGCGGGAGTCTGGGCGTCAGCGTCGATCGGCGGCCGTGGCTCAGCCCTATGGCGCGCGGCTACGTCGGTCCTGCAAGGGGCGGACGACGGCGTTTCTTGGTATTTTTGTGCAACGCTCGCTTTGAAATTACGCATTCCAGGCCGTGTGGGCTGGCATACAAAGTCTTCAGGCTTCCCAAATCCATCGTGCCAAAACTTCCCACCACCAGAAAACGTCTGGCCGAAACCTAATTTGCCCGATCCAGATTTTTGCATCGACATAGGCTGAGAATTGCATGCGAGAAGTGGTCATTCATTCAGTCAAGCAGCCGCAATTAGAGCCCAATCACTGGGAGCTATGCAAACTTCAGGGTGGATTCTACTGGAGCCCTTCCTCATTTCTCAAGGCATACAAATTACATCAAACATGAGTAGAAGCCCGAATAGACTTGCGCATCTGTCATTCCGCCTTTTTTTTTTTTACATTAGTTGTCCCTCATATTCCCAGAATCTCATCGGTCCAACCTCTGCAGGCTTCATGCGGGCCTCCAGCTCCAGCCACAACAATGACGACCTGCACGCCTCCTCGAGACAACCCTTCCTACGGCCGCACGTTCGTCTTGGGGAAGGCTGACCGACAAAGCCATGCAGCCCACTGCAAAGCCCTCCCATCATAAATTTCGGCGGAGCGGAGGAGTCGTACATCCTCAATCCTCTCGGCTTAAAAAGAAAACTGGCCGTTGCCTACATTTTGTTAGCGCTATGGTCAAAGGAAGGACACTAGAATTTTCTCGCGAAGGGAAATCAAGTGGGAGGCATGTGAGCCGTTTGCATTCGCCATTTTGCATTAACAAAAGCCTGTGTTTTGGATGCCGAAGTTCTTCAGAGGACCTCCTCAGTTCTCAAATACCTTTTCTTGCAAGGTTTGTTCCCCTCACAAGTGCCCGATTAAGGAAAGCCCGTTCAGGGTGCTTGAAGATTCAGGTAAGCATCAAAGACGGCGGAGGCCTGTAGTGAAAGGCTCAAGGAAGCCTTCGCACACGCCTGACAGGGAGAAAGCTCCCACATGGCCCAAGCTCCTGTCCAAACAAGCGTGGCATGTATGGGCACAACCGGTCTCATCCATAGATGCAGCAGACCAGCTCTTGCCATCTGAACAAGATTACTCTTCCTCCCGCCTTATCCTCAGTAGACTATTGATGTCCATTAGGTTGCCGCAAATCCAATCTCCGCAGATTTCAGAAGCGCCTTCACTGATTAAACAGGCAAACGTTTCATCACTACTCGTATTGCAAGGTCGATCGTGAAGCGGGTGGGTAGTTTCGTCCAGGGGATCATGAACTGAGCGTCGTGGCCGATTCGGCATTGGCACAGTCCCATACGCAGGCAAAGCTGGGCTGAAGAGCTGTCAGTCACGCACAGTAGGTCGAAGAAAGTACTCACTGTTCTCCGCCGCCGCCAAAACATGCGACTGTGTATACAGTGCCGCCTTTACCGGCTGAATGGGCCCGCGCGCGTGCCTTCGCGAGATATCAGCTCCAAAGCAAGTCAGTGAGGGCCTGTTGCGCGTTGCCGTGAGTCAGAGGTACTCCAGCACGTACGATCCGTCGGACAGAATGCCGCGGCCCATAGGCAGCAGGAATTTGGCCCAGCGGTCTTCAATGACCCAGATGAAGCTGTGTCGTGGCTACAGCTTCCTTTCGATTCTAGAACAAGGCAAAAACGTGCGCGCCCAGCGCAGGACAGCCAATGGGGGTGCCGCACAAAGGTGCACTAGCGGTCCAATATATTGGACATGTGGGTTCGGGCTGCAGGCGCTTGGCCAGGCAATGGGAGGCTGCGATGCGACAGGTCACATCGTAGAGAACCTGTCACATAACTGTGCCTTGCATGAGCCATGGCGGAACCGCATAACCCACATGAGCTTGGACTACCCTGTGCAGATCTGGCCGCCACGACCGCCGCCGATCCTTGCCTGGGCCATAGAGCACATGCGTCATTAGCCCATCAAGGTGTCATTCCGCCATCCGCCCGACAGTCCTTGTGGGCGCCCTACTACATGTGCACAGACCCCAGGTCGACACCATAAATATCTTGCCAGTCTGCCCAACCTGCTCCTTTCCTCTCCAGCTCTCTTGCCTTTTGGCTTGAATTTGGGGTATCTGTTCTTTGCTAGTTTAATCGCTAGAATCCCTCCACGGAGGGCAACATACCTGGCTTGTTTTTGGAACCAGGTTAGCGGCCGCTGAGCGCTGCTCATGTCGTGGACCACAGTGTCGCCCGTATTGCACTGCCTCGGGCTGACGCGAACTTTGCTTCTTTCATTTTATCTTTCTTGGCCTTGCCCTTCAGGCATTATCTCTTCTTTCTCTTTTTTATTCGGTGAAAAGCTCGACACGCCTGGCCGTTTGAGGAACAAAACGCTTTTTGTTCTTCTGATATCACCACGGGCCTGCTCCTTGGCAATTTTGTTAGTAACATTATGGAAGCTTTAACTCACATCTTGCGCCTTGTCCTGCCTTGCCTGAAAATTCCGCTGCTCGAAGCCGCCCGAGAGCGTAAGCAACTGCTCTAACGTGTTTGCCAACAATCTAAGGACGCCATAGCTTGTTTCCATGCGCGACTGCTGTAATCCCGTGTAGTTCTGGAAGCTCCGTCGCAAAATATGCGCCTCTCGCAGCAGCGCGCCGCCCGCATCGCAGCTCCACAGCCGTTCGCGAGTAGCCGCCCGCTCCCTTTTCACACAACAAACCTGACACCAACAGGAGGAACAGGAGGAAAAGAAGCGCGGCCGCCCCGCTCGGGGATCAGCACCCTGGCTCTTTGGACCTGGCATCGCTCGCAGCGAGTTGGCTTCTCGACCACGGGCGGGGGAGGGTGTCGCCTCCTCTGCCCGCTGCTCGCCGCGCTGTCGCTCACAACAGCGCGGCGCTAGGCGCTTTTTCGTAACAGTAAAATATGCTCTGCAGTGCCCTTCCGCCGCGTTCCGGCTGCGACAAAGCATGCGCGGCCGGTAAGCGCGGCGGCGCTGCGCGACGGTGCTCGAGGCCGGCTGGGCGCTGAGTCACTTCGCGACGCGCCGGGCGGCGTCGTAGCTTCGCGGACATGCGCGGCTCTACATGCGAGGCAGGGAGCGCGCTGGAGGACGGCGCTTGAGCTGTGCGATAGTTCTTACCGGCTGACCTGGCTACAGAGTGTTGAACTCGTCGGCCGTCACTGCTCAATGATATCGACTTGGTCGCACCGTGACCGCGCAACACGGGCGACACCTGAGCCTCTCGTGCTGCCGTCACTGCGAAGGCCTTGAAGAGCACAGCTACGATCTCGCTCAGGGCAGAAACTCGCGTTAGTCATTCTCCAAGGAGCACGAAGCGTCTTTGGCTCAACGCCCCTAGCGAGCATCACTTCGACACAGTCCAACGATTCCCAGCTAGCAAGCTTGGATTGCTCCAGGAACGACAGCTGTAGCGCACCACGTGCTACTTGTGTGGAGGGATCAGGAGCTGACGACCCGCTTGTCCAACGGTAATGAAGTGATAATAAACGTTGGCGCTGAAAGGGTCGGAGATTCATTGCCTCGCATGGGCGCCTCGCAAGCGGGAAAGAAGCCAGTCTCTCACAAGCAAGAGCGCCGAGCAAAGCGTCGGAATCCAATCGGGCTCGAGCGAGCCACAGCTGGACGCTCGCAGTGCGGTAGCCAGCGGCAGCGGATAGTTTCATTCCAGAAGCTTGACGCCGGCGGGAAAGCTCGCATGTTTGAGCCAGCGAAAGCATTGCGACCACAAACGTCTCAAAAGTCCGTTTGATTTCCACACTGAGTACTCTGCCCGAGCAAGCAGCTCAGGGCGGCCTGCTGACAATTCCCGCAGACAGCGCCAGCAACTTCAAGAAGCTCCACAGCCCAGCATCCCCATTCCTTCTCACTCAGCAGACCAAAGCAGCTCCACCGCCTGCAGCAGAAACGAATCCACAATCCGCCCGCTTCCAATCAAAGAAGGACATGCTGCCCAACCCTCCCACGCCTCCCGTCGTTGCCAGTATACCCGTCAGAAAGCGGCAACTTCTTGTCTTTTGGGGCTCTTGAACGCCTACCGCAAAACTGCCTTCAGGTCCCAATGACTTCCATCAAAAGCTGCTCTAATCCAAAATGGCATCACTGCTCGAAGATTACTATGGGGTCTGGCATGATCTGGAGCTGCTCCGTGCATAGTGTGCTTCTGTTGAAGGAATTGCCGGATAATGGTATGAGGTCTCGCAGATCTGTGCCTGAAGAACAGGCGGTGTTTTGAGCTGGCGAATGAAAGATAAGCCCAACGCAGCTGGATAGCGCACCGGTGTCGCAGCTCTCGGCGTTCGTACGATACGCCTACCGCATCGACGGCAGGTGGCGCCGGTGCGCAAGCCGCATCGCATTTGGCGCGTCGCTTTCTAGAGCATTCGGCACTCCGCGGGCAGCATGGAAGAGTCTGTGCCGAATAACACGGCAGCGCGCGTACAAAGAAAGCCTGCTTCCGAGGATCAACTGCCCATGCCCATTGTTCCGTAAATCTTCCACCTGATGCGGGAGGTCCACTGATTTTTCCTCTTCAAACTATTGATCCAGCCGTCGTGCTGCGCATTGCTGGCTTCAGATGACCACCGCCACTGCTTTCCAGGACGACACCCTGCAGCGCGGATTCTCAGTAAGTCTCTTAGCCCAAAGCACGAAGGCCCGCGTTCCAATTCGCCACAGATACCGCTCGCCAGCACCTATCCCATCATCGACGCTGGAATGACGTCCGCATCGGGTACGGCCCCTATCATGACGCAGGATACGACCGGTAGATGCAGCAGCTGTCTGAGCGCGACGTCGAGACCTTCTTTGGGTGTGACGATGTTCCTTTCTACGTTGAGCTTCGCAACCATCACGTTTGGAACGACACCCTGGCTGAGCTCGTTGTCTTGGATCCGGTCACGAACCACAAGGTCACAGTGCTCGAGTCTGGTGCAAGTCGAGGCACATGGGGCATGCATAGCGCTCAGAAATCCTTCCTGAGTAAACTTGACGGGAACATTCGTCGGGCTCGAGCTCAGCAACTTGCTGCGGCTCGTTAATGCGGCCTTTGCCGCTGCGAACATTTCCAGTGCTGAGTGTACGTCAGTGTCCTTCGTTTCCAGACCCCGGACTATATTCGCTCAGCACATCGTTCGCTCCATGATAGTGACCTGAGGAACATTGGGTTCCAAAGCTTCGGACTCTCTCTGAAAGGATTTACATGAAGATAGGCCGTATTGCTCCGGCTGCTAACAAAATGCATTTGTCTTGATTCGTACTACTGTGCTCAAGTAACGCTTCAATGATGCTAAGCAATCTGTGAACTTTCTATGAATGCTCGTACGATTCCTTGTATCTTGGAGTAGAGGACCTGTAGGAACCGGAAGGCAAATCGTGCAGCGCAAGACCGCGCTACGAAAGATCACATCCTATCCACGCGCCCCCGCTGTACATCCCGCCAGGTGGAGCATAGCATTGCAGAGCTAAAGCCGGCCACAGAAAGTCGGCGAACCATGTATCTCCAGCCCGCCAACCATTCCGCTCGATAAACAACCTTTTGCGTCATCTCCACCCACACCACAGCACCCACCAATAACCACACCGACGCCCAATGGCATGGAGTTCGACCGCCCTCCGGGGGAGGTCCGCTCGATCAGGACCCTCAGCAGAGACCTCTGCCGTGAGCCCGTACCATGCGCCCGATCAATCATCTGCAACCCTTCCGCTAACACACGCCCAGTCATTTGCCAGCACGACCTCGCCCGCTGGACCGGCGACAACGCCCACAGATACCGCATCGAGGCCTTGCCGACAATTTAGAGGGGCGTAGTCCGGTTCTGCACCTCCCTCGTCAGTGTCGACGCCGACGGATAGGATCTCGTGCTTGTTCCCAAGTCTCAGCGCCGGTATGAGCTTGGCGTCACCCTGGCGGAGCTGGATATGGAGGTTGATAGGCTGACGAAGTTGGCCTGCGAGGATGATGGTCGGGTGTCCCAGCGCTTGAGGAGGTACGCTTGTCAGACTTGCGGGAGGACAGTGATCAGGGGCTGGTCAGAGGGGTAGCGAGAGCGTGGAAAGGAGCTTGCCCGGAGAAACATGATACTGAGCAGGAGCTCTAGGACATGCTTGCAATGAGATAAGCTGACTGGGGCGGCATTGGTTTGAGAGATTGGCAAGCATTGGCAATGGGACTGGCGTGGCTGTTGACATATCACATCCTTTCAGTTGGGCAATTGAAGACTTCAAAGTATCTCCGCCTACAGTATGTATACTGCACATCATCTGCGTGTTGTTGCCCGCCTGAAGTTGCTGCGTTTGCTCGTCCGCAGTGCCTCGCCTAAAGCTACCAAAAATGGTAATGGAGAGAGGGTGAATGAATGATTTACCGAAGAGCCCACACTCAGGTGCCTGCCGGACGAAAACCTTACACCACCACCATCAGAGCTGTCTACCCAAATTCCTCATCCAACAGCTCTGCAACAATGTCTCTTTTCGCTTTCGCGCTCGAGGCCCAGATCATCAGTAAGTAACCCATCTAATTGACCGCTAGGCCTCTCACTAACTCCATCTAGCCGAAGCTGAGGTCAAGTTCCGGCCCCTCAGGGAGTTCGACAGGAGGCTGGACGTCCGAGTCGTGCATTGGGGCCCCCGGGCTATCAAGTACCAGCTCCGCGTCCACGAGCCTCTGAGCAATGGCGGCCCGGCAGTCCTTTTGGTTGCCCAGTCTCTGGCCTTCGACTCCGTCTGGCCGGCGCTGCTCGACCTCCTGCAGCAAGTCCGGAGCTTGACGCCAATCGCCCTCGCCCGCAACATGCAGGACAGACTCGAGGACCAGGGACTGTAAATAGGGAGCGAATGGAAAAGTTTTGTGGGCCATGAAGTACACTCGTGACAATCCTTCGACTTAGACAATGCCATGCAATCTTTGCCGTCCGTCAGATTCCAGCCACTCGCAGCGTGAGTGAGCGCAACAAAGTGCAAAGAGAACCAAGTGAAGCAGCAACCGCATTCCCCAAGTTATCAGCAGCATGCTATGCTGCCCGCCCTCCGCGTTGCCGCGCCGGTTTGGGGAGCAAGTTACCAGCACGCCCGCGCGCCCACCACACACCTCCACCCTACAACCTCTACAAACCAGCCAGCTGGCCAACATGCCCCTGCCCACCACCCTTGGCGCCCGCCGCCTCCTGATCCAGCGTACCTCCCCCCCTGCCCCCTCCTCCTGCCCAAGCTCCAAACCGCAGCGCTACTAACTGCCGCCAGAGACCGCGATCGAGGGCCTCCAGGGCTTCTTCGGTCCCCTTCACGAATACCTACATACCCTCATCTTCCCGTTTGGACGCCCGGGCCGCCGTTCCTACGTGGCGTTCCTTTGCAGCTTCAGCCAGTACGACCCCACCGTTCCGACTTGGCTTGTTTGCGCGGGCCAGCCTCGTCGCACCGAGCGTGGGGCGCTGGGAAGCCTGTTGGACGCTGTCGACATCATGGGGTGCCGCCGGTACACTCTTGAGTACCGTGGACCGTACAGGGAGCCTTTGGACCAGGGCGCAGTTGTCCAGAGCGCCGAGCCGGTGCTTGAGTCCCTCAAGGGTGAGTGAGCTCGTACAAGCTGGCTGCTGAAGAGAGGTCTTGCTGATGGGTGCGCGTAGACTATGCGGTTCGGCTGTTTGGCTTCCGTCGCCAGGATTTTGTGCCTTTTGTGATTGGACACGGCGCGATGAGCAATGTCATGTATGTGGCTATCCTGTTCATTCAGGATGATGAGAGGAGAGTCGAGCGCTGCCTTGCTCAGTCTGCTCCGTGCTCTACACGGTTGGATGCGGCGAGGGCGCTGTGGGAGGAGCTTCACAGACTCCGCTAGTTGGTTTCTCAGTGCTTTGAGGACCAGGAGGGCTCTCGAAGGCGGCGGTAAGAAAGCATTCGACAAGCACAGACTCACCGACAATGCTGACTTATCCGAATACGTAGTTCGCTTCAGCAGAACTTCCACATAGCCGGACACGACCATGGATTCACGAGAGGAGGAAATATCAGGAGTATTCAAGCGAGACTGTTGGGGTTCGGGCGTTTCGGAAAACATCAGGGACAGTTCATTGTCGGATTGGCTCGGCCGTGGGTTTAGATGAGTTTCAATAGAATACTGCTGCTCTCGAAGACTTAATATTCATCCGCCGTGTCGAGTATCGCTTGAACTGGTAGACCCAGTTGTACGCTGCCCCGATGGTCCATCACGTCAGCGAATTCCGATGCCCTGGCACTTCCATCTATGTCTACTGGCCCAATTGATTCTGTTTACACGCCAGTAGCTCATGGCAGTGTGTTACCCAATTTAGGCGGCATCTTTTCAAAGCTTTGGAAACAAGTAAAAGAACCAAAATCATCTTTCCAGTCTATCCTGCTGTTTAGCCAGACAGCGGCTACTCTAGGGGGTGATGCTCAGTGATGCAATTTAAATGCTGGCCATGGAAAGTGGCCGTTATCTTGCCCGCTATCGGCGCGCAGTAGGGCTGCTGCAGAGGTCGTCGCTGCGGCGACATCCCGCGGCGCAGTAGGTCAACAATCACTTGTCTGGCAGCTGCTCTCTTACTAAGCGAAAATAATATGATGTTGCATTTGGTGTGGTAACGAAGTGATATTGTCATGCACTGGATGAGTGGCATGAGGACTGAGAGGGCGGCTAGCCGGGGAGGCTCTTAAGCCCTGCTCAGGTGACTAAACTAACTACACGTGATGACCAGATATACTGCAACACACCCCCTTCGTGTAGTGGTGCAAACAATACACGAAACGCAATTGGTACTCGAAATCACGCAAAGCAAATGAATGTGCAAGGCAGCTGAGTGTTGGACTCGTACTGGATAAGGGGAATGCGCAGTTGTTGGAAACTAACGCGAGCTTATTGATGTAAAGAAGTGCAAGACAAATAAGTAATGAAAGAGAAGTGCAATCTAGCAGGTTACGTTGTTGCTACTCCTGCAATGATACCAGACCAAGGAGGTGCACGAAGTCTAAGTGCTTCTGCCTGGGCAAGGCCTTGGTGAGTCCATCCGCAACCATATCCGCTGTAGGGGTCCATCTAAAGTGGACGTTCCCTGCTTGTGCTTCCTGGCGTAGCCAGTGATGATAAATGTCAACATGACGAAGCTTGGTAACCAGCTTATCAACATTCTCTTGCATAAGGCGGAGGGTCTGCAAGTTATCACACTGGATCTCGATTCGATGGCCAGGGTTAAACTGGAGTCCACGGAAGAAACGTTTCCACCAATACCCCTGCTTAGCTGTCTCTGAGAGTGCAAGGAGCTCGGCTTCTGTAGAAGAAGTAGTAACCGTGGGTTGTTTGGAAGATTTCCAGTCAACTGGTGCACCAAAGAGTGAGAACAATGAGCCCTGATAGCTCCGGCGGGTTGGTTGGTCGTTGGCAAAGGATGCATCACTGCTGATGATGAAGACATCTTGGTTCGTTTCGATAAATCCTTGGTAGCAAATAGCATAGTCCTGAGTTCCTCCCAGGTAAGTAAGGACTCGCTGGGCAAGTTCCAGGTGGCGAGGAGACGGATTGGTGAGATAGCTGGAAAGTGAAGAGCAAGCATGGGCGATATCTGCACGGGTGCTGATCGCAGCAAATTGAGCTGACCCAATTTTGCTTTGAAAGGTGTACACGTCTTGTGGAGATGCGTGCTCTCCCTCATTTGATATGAGGACTTCCCCAGATGGGAGCGGAGTTGTGACCCGGGTGGACGTCTTGACGTTGTATTTAACCATGAGGCCTTTGATGTATGACTCTTGAGAGAGCCACAACAGACGTTGGGACCTGTCACGGACAATACGCAGTGCAAGGAACCACTGGATCTCCCCCATCATTCTCATCTCGTAGCGCTGGAAAAGATCTTCTTGAAAGGCATTTGCAAACTGTTCATCATCTTGGTGGAAAGCCATGATGATATCATCAACGAAGAAAAAGACAAAGAGGTGACTGTTGGAATACAGGCAGGGTGCATCAGGCACTGCCTCCAGTCCCAGTTCCGAAAGGGAATTGCAGAAATGCTTTTGCCAGAGGGCTGGTGATTCCTTAAGGCCATACAGAGCTCGATGTAGCTGAAGGATTTGACCTGGTGGGAGATTCATACCCTGTGGTGGCTGGCAAAACATTTTGGTGTGCAAAGGCACATGAGGAAAGGCATTGACTACATCAAATTGACGAGTCTCGTAATCAAATGCGCAGATAATTGCGATGAGGGCTCTAAAGATGCGAAGGGCCAAGGTCGCTGCGTAGGTGTCCTGGCTTGTGGCTTGAAGGTCTCCACGCACACAGATACGAGCTTTTACCTTGTTCAGGTAGCCGTGTTCATCGAATTTGTATTTGAAGACCCAGGTGAGAGGAATGACCTCTTTGTTGTGCTTCTGGGCTTCAGTGATTGGTACAGGCGTCCACACCCCCTGACCTTGGAGCTCTCGCAGCTGAGTTTGGATTGCGTTAAGGAAGTGTGCACGTAGAGGGTGTGAGTGCACATCCTTGTAGTAACGAGGCTCGGGTGGTAGGTGGTCGCGGTGGATTCTAGGCAGTTGATCATCTGGCTGCTGCAGGCTATGTTGGGCTGCTTCAGGCTGATTTAGGTTGCCTTGGACTGACGCAGGCTGCTGTGTGTAAGCAGTAGTTGCGTCTGGTTGAGAAAGGTTTGAAGGAGTTTCTTTGACAGGCGTAATTGCAGAGTGAATTGAGGCCACGAATGCATTGTGATGAGACTGTTCACAATGGGCATTTTCCTCTAGCATAGCAAGATATGCTTGGCGACGTCTGCGTGATCCTTCAATGATGTTGGCGGGATTGATATTGGGTGCAATTTCAGCGGCTCGAGGGGCAGCATTGCCGATCTCGGCTCGTGGATCTGGTGGAGTATCGTAGTCGTAGTGCCATCGACCTCCGGCCCCTTGATAAATGACGTTGGTCTCTTCATGGGCGTTGTTGTTGTTTTCTTCTCCAGTGCTTGGAGTGTTGTTGTTTTCGTCCTCATCCCCTAAGCTTAAAGCGTCTAGTAGGATGGGCGATTGCGGAGCTGAATCGAAATGATCTTCGTCCATGGTTGGTGCCTGTGGTGAGGCATACTCCTGAGCAGATGGCTCGGGCGTTGGTAATAGCTGGGTGTCCAACTGTTCTTGGTCCTTATCAGGCGGCGTTGATGGGCCGTCCTGAGGTGGTTGAAATGGTTGATCCTCTTGTTGTTGTTCAGCTATGCGCGCGTAGTAGATCATTTCATCCTCTGAGGAGGAATCGTCAGTCTGCTCAAGGTCCTCTGAGTTAAGGCGGATACGAGGAATGATATGTATTGGTTCTGGCTCCTCTTCAACCTCTGAGGGCTCGTAGTAGTCCTCTTGATGGTCTGGTTTATAGAAACTGGACTCATCAAAAATAACATCGCGTGAGCGGATGACCTTGTCTTTGGGTGGATACCAAATACGGAAAATGTTGGTGGAATCGTATCCAACAAGGTACCCGACGAGTGCTCGTTCCTGAAGCTTGTTTTTGTGAGGAATCTGCTTATTTAAAGCATAGGCTTTGCAGCCATACACTCGCAGATGAGCAACTGAGGGCTTCTGTCCGTGAACCAATTCGAAAGGGGTTTTCCACTTGAGACGTTGAATTGGGGTCCGATTGTGAATGTACGCGGCGGCTTTGATAGCTTCTGGCCAGAGACGTTCAGGTAGGTTACTCCCAATACGCATGGCGCGAGCTTTAAAGATCAGTGTTTGACCAGCGCGTTCTGCGTGGCCGTTTTGGGCAGGTGTATAGGGTGCTGTGACCTCTACAGTGACTCCGCGGCGGTTGAGTTCGTTTTGAAAACGGGTTCCAAGTGATCGTTCACCATCTGAGCGCAGAAAGGCTGTAGTTTGGTAATAGCGGACTCGGATGAGCTTGAGAAAATCCAGGATAGCAACAGCGCAAAAGGACTTGAGGGTATGGGTCTCCAGGAATGTGAACTTGCTTGACACGCATTCCATGTGCGTAATCCACTCATTTTGATTGTACGCCTTGGTCATGTGAATGAGATCAAAGGAAACCCGAAAGAAGGGTTCTTTGGACGATTCCTCATGACCTAAGTTGCGTGAAATGAGTTGATGTGCCTTTGAATGTGCACACACGTCACAGTGAGTAGGGACTTGTTCCTCTGTAATGACTGCTCCTTGTACTGCCCCTGGTAAAGCTTTGATAACATCTGCATTTGCGTGGGCAAAGACGTTGTGCCATTGGGCTGCAGGTAAATTGCGAGAAGTGAAGCCAGAGACAATAGCGTTAGACTGTGAGGCTTGGACATATTCAACGAAGAAATGCCCTTCCTTAGAAATGACTTCACAAAGAAGAGAGTCATCCACCTCTCGATAGAGGCACATACGCTTAGAATCAAAATGAATGCGTCTCTCGTTGGCCTTCGCAATTGAAATGAGATTTCCCATGAATGATGGGACATACGCAACGTCATGCAAGGTCAGGACCTTGGTCTGGTTGTTGCGCTTGGCATTGACCTTCACGTCTCCAAAAGAGTCTACAGGGACACGCACAGTACCACAAAGAATGAAGTCATCTGGGCCTGCGTTGCGGGTCTTTGTGTAGCGGTTCTTCATGTAGCGGTTGCAGACGTGATGGGTAGAACCCGTGTCCGCAATCCACGAAAGTTGGAGAGTGGTTGGCTTGGATTCGCGCCTAGCTGAAAAGGCAGAGGCTGCGATAGGTGAGGTTGTGACTACTTGGGTCACAAATGAGGCGTTGGATCCGGCGTCCTCGTGTTCTTGTTGAGAACTGGATGCTTGGCTCTCGTTGTTGTTGCTGGTTTTGTTACCAGTAGGTGCCGTGCCACGTTTGATGGCGGCTGTAACGCTTTTCTTCGTCCTTTCGTTTTGCATCTTCTTGTTGACGAGATCTTGTGTTTCCTTGTTAGGAGTCCAGCTTGTTGGCTTGTTGGGTGCCTTAGGATTAAGATACCAGCACATGTGGTAGTAGTGCTTGGCTCCACAGAGGCACTTGGGCAGTTCACCATCTTGTTGTTGTCCTCGAAGGGAGGCTCCAAAAGCTGAGCGTCCTTTGCTTGTGCCTAAGACAGCTTGCTTTTGGCGGCAGTGCTCTCGGTAATCCTGGATGATTTCTACGACATCTTGTCTAAGAGTCTTGTTCCGGATCTCGTACATCAGTGGTGTTGCGTATTCCGAGTCGATGGCAAGGATAGGCTTAAGAAAAGCCTGGACTCCTCGAGAACCTTCTACGTCCGAAAGCTCAATCGACTGCGCCTTGTACACGCACTCCTCCCATTCGTTAAGCCATTGTTCGATGCCCTGAGCCTTTGGAGGCTTCTTTAACTGATCAAGCTTGGTGAGAACTAGTTCTTGTTCAGTTGATTCTGAGGGCTGAAGCCGAAAGCGCAAAGCACGGAGTTGATTGTATGGATGAGAATCTGGCTGCCTAAGTAGGAGCGTGAGCAATGAAGGTGACACAGAGTCCTCGATGAGAGCTGAGAGATCGTTGATCTCCTTGACCAGCTTATCGAATTCCTTCTTGTCCTCCTTGTAGTGCCGCTCCTCTAACTCGAGTGTAGCCCGTGTTTGTTCATTCCACGTCTCGGGTGCTTCGGGTCTCTGAGGCTTCGTGGGTTGTACTGGCTGCTGAGGGTAATCGGGGTTGATGTAGGACCAAACGCGTGCGCGCCTAGCTCGTGATTGGATGATGAAGAACCATTTGTCCCAGTCGTTGCTAGTCCGAAGGACGATGATTGGCTTAGATGAAGAACTCATGGTGGGTAACGCAGATCGTCTATTGGCGTAGCGTGGTGTAACCGGACCGAGAATGTACTAAGCGATAGTAGAGAGGTCCACTAAGGGCTTAGGATGACAAAAGGACCGATACGGCGATAGCCAGTGATAAACGTTAGCGTTGCTTGATGCTTTAAAGGGTATTAAAGCGTTGGTGTTGATGAAATGGTATGGCGAGGCAGGACTCGCGACCGTGTAGTGAAACGTGTTCACAAAGAGGAGTCGTCCGGATGCCGCGGATCGACGAGAATGCACTTAAAAATGCGGGTGGAGTATTGCTTAGATGGCAGAAGGCATCAGACGCAATTCCGGGCTCATAACTGTTGCATTTGGTGTGGTAACGAAGTGATATTGTCATGCACTGGATGAGTGGCATGAGGACTGAGAGGGCGGCTAGCCGGGGAGGCTCTTAAGCCCTGCTCAGGTGACTAAACTAACTACACGTGATGACCAGATATACTGCAACATATGAGCACGCCATGGGGGCAGGGCGGCGTTCTGCTCAAAACACCCACCACGGGAAACCCTTTTGGCCGCCAAAATGTCCGCCAACGACCGTCGCACCGCCACCCGTGACGCAGAGCTCCGTCGCGCTGCCAATCACGATCCTGTGGAGGAGCTCATGCTCAGGCTCCTTATGCGCGACGTTGAGAGTAAGCTCTCCTTCATCTCAGCAGCACAAGTCTGATCGCTAACCGAAAGTAGACTTCGCTTCACGCTACCTTCGCTCCTATGCCCGCAGCGGTGGAAGCTTCCATGTCCGTGTCTGCCGCTATATCACGGACGACATCTACTGGAAGGCCGACCTGGTGAGCCTGTTCGCCACCAATGGATGGGACGAGGACCTTGTCGCCAGCTCAGACGTGTGTGGTTCGCCGGAGCTTGCCATCAGGAGCCTCAAGAAGCATTGCGAGGATAAGGTGGACCTGTTGACCGGGCTCGAGAACCTTCATATCAACTCGACATAAGTCAAGCCGGTAAGACATCTTTGAGCCACGCTTAAGGCGTAATCTGGAAGGCTAACTGAATGATAAAAGGGAACTTGCAGCGAGTCCAGTACTTGCCGCGTGTCTTTGCAGTATTGGAGACACGTACAATGGGATGAAGCTTTCAAGGAGGGCCTGCGGTAGAGACTAGTCTACTCAAGAAGTGGAATAGAAAACACTGTTTGCCTCATTCGTTTAATATTTTCATTTGCGCGCTTAAGACTACTCTCAAGCTGTTTACCATTGGAATAGCTTGCAAAGCTATCATGAAAAGCCTCACCGTTTTGCTCCATGTCGCACAATTCTACTGGACCCTTCCAGTGCGATCGCATTGGATAACAAATTGCCATGGCCTTTGTTCTGGCTGTTAGCCATCTGTTTGGGCATTAGTATCGATACCGAAGCGGCCCATGAAAGATGATTTGGAGCAGAAGAAAGAAAGCCGGGTTGACCGGAGACAACTAGAAGAGGATAGCAAATCATATTGGCAGCTTGTTTCGGCTGCCTACATTAACAATCCAGTTTTTTGCTGTTTCCACCTGCTTCCACACGCATATGAGTACGCATGAATCTTTTTTGTTTTGTAATTGTAGCTAGCTAGCAGCATAAGACGGCGCGCTGCCCATTCATACTCCCAATACCCATCGCCTACCACAGAAGACCCGACCAACATTATGGACGCTGCTGCGCTTAACCACCTCCGCCAACTCATACTTGGTAGGAATATCCCGCCGCATCCCCCGAGCACCCAAATCCACTTGAAGGTTTTTACGCTAACGATCCCTTCCGCAAGCCAACGCACGTATCCTCCATGACCCAGTCCATTGTCGCCTGGAGGTCGTCACTCGCGAACTCCGGGAGGAAGAAGTCAGCGACCCCAGGTCAAGGCTTTACGAAGCCTTACTAGTCAGTCTCAAGACAGACACTCCCCTGTTTCTGGCAGGCTGCGAAAGAAGGTCGCGCGTGGAGGCGTTGCTGGCTCTCTTGGATGTCACGGAGAGGGAGTTGGAGAACAACATTTTTTTTAGCGTGGCGAAGACGCAGGAGAAGAAGGATCGAGGCGAAGGTATCATTCTCCTTTGCATCGTGGTCCTCAATATATGCCAGGAGGTTGGTGGAGGAAGAGAGTGCGAGGAACTGATTCGGAGGGAGGGACCAAACTGCCTCTCGGCATCCGCGATGAAGAGACAGAACTAGAAACCTTGACATACTACCATATCCCCCGCCCCGCAAAAGTGCAGCGTCCCCGCGCGAATGCAATGACGCCCGTGCCTCGCCAAGAAGCCCGACATTATTTCTATCTTCTTCCCGCCATCAACCTTCCACTTTCCTTCCACTCCGCACCCCCACCACCCCAAAGAAAACCTTGCCTGCCGCTACAACCGCCGCAGCCACAGCCCAACATGTCCGACGACTCGTTCCGCTACGAGGCTGATCCAAAGTAAGTCCACATCCACACCGCAGGTGACTGACGGACCGCCCAACTGAAACTAACTCCCCCCCTATAGCCACAGCAACAACGCTGCCCCAGCCTCAGCCAACGCCAGCAGCACCCTGGTCGCCGCTACCATCAACGGAGCCAGCACCACCGCCACCATGACCACCCAGCTCCACCTCGACCCCCGCTTCCCCCCCTACACCCTCCTCTCCGCCACCTGCCTCTGCGGCCCCGCCCCCTTCGGCGGCCCGCAGCTCCCCCTCACCAGCCTCACCACCACCGTTCCGCTCCTCCTCCAACGCTATGACGACCTCATCCATCCGTGCTACTACATCTACGCCGACAACGTCTTCGGGCCCTACGAGCTGGATGTGGAGTTGGTGAAGCACGTGTTCTGTGGGGCGCCGGGGAGTGCGTTTGCGGGGGTTGTGGTTTGTGTGGAGGGGGGTATGGGGGATGGGGGTGTGGTGCTGATTGGGGAGGATGTGGATGAGGAGATGGTTGATGCGGTGGGATGGGTGTTCGAGTTTGGAGGGGAGGAGGAGGCGAGGGGGTTTGTGGAGGAGTTGGAGGGGGTGTTGGGGGTGGGTTGTGTGGTGTCGGTTTGGGTGGATGAGTGAGTTCTTTTGCCCCTTTCTTTGATTCTGATTAGAGTGGTTGCTGACTTTTGTTTAGGGAGAGCATGGAGAGGTTGCTGAGCGGAAGTGAGATCTGCGGTTTCCCGATTGCGAACCGCTTGACCATTTCCACTCTCCCGACTATCCCTGGAGCTTGAGGCGGGATCGCTTGGCATCGTCGTCGCCGTCTGCAGCTGGCAGCCCTTGGTCGTTTCCTTCTTCATCGACAGTTGGGGGCTCTGGGTTCTGCAAGCACGATGACCAAGTACGCCCGCGTGCACGACATCTACGGTAACAGGCAATGGATCCGCGATCTCGACATTGTCAATGGCATTGGGAAAGGGTGCATTGAGCATTTGCTCGTTCCTGGCTGGACTTTTACAAGGGTTGAAAGGCAAAGGTTTTGATATCACAAAAAGAGAGAAAAAAAAAACAAGGCAAGGCATTCAAAAGAGGACGATTGGTTTGGATTCTGCAAGCACGATGAGTGCGGATGAGGCAAGAGTTTCGATTTCATAAAAAAAAGAACAAGGCAAGGCGTACAAAAAGAAGACGGTCGGTTCAAATTTGCTTTAGATGAGAGACCTGCGATTGCAGGGGCATGCGAAAGAAAGAAGAAACAAGTTTTAGATAGCAATCCCAAACCTTGTTTCACAATTCCGTCAAGAGTACTGTCACAACCATGTTGCCCCTCCTCCCGCCTCATCCCCCCCCCCCCCCCCCCCCCCACCCCCCCACC